>JADLZK010009862.1:0-39280 GCA_015847255.1 Hyparrhenia diplandra
GCTTTATCCACTAGCATGCATTTAATTAGTTGTCCACAATGATTGTGAAAATATATATTTGTCCATGAGGGTAAGTAAATCCATGTAAGGTAGGTGCCCACATCAAATTTGAGTCCTCGGTTCTAGTTCGGGCATGAAACAAGTTCCTTGGTTTCATTGCAATAACTCTTTGCTCAACGAAGGGTTTGTTTGCGGATCCACATAAAACACTGTTACTGTAATTAAAGCTAGAATATATGGTTCATTCATATACGTACCGGTAGTATTGATATCAAATAACCCCAAACTTATCCTTGTTGTATCCTCGCGCCTCTGTTGGTAGTGGGGAGGCGGGGCACATCATACAGTCACACTAGAACAAAATAACTTCTTTTTGTCTAGGGAATTCTAGTGAATGATTCTTTTTAATCACCCCATACCACCACATGTTGTTACTCTTAGGGTCACCGCTTGACAAACGCGCCCGCATACGGTTATTTGTGAAATGAGACTTTTTCTCAATGTCCGGTTTGAAATAGCCAATTATTGATCTTTGCATCTATGCATTGTACGAGCTCGACTCTGTCAATCGGCAAGTGCAAACATATCTTCATCTACTTCCCTTTGGCATATTGTTTCCACGACCCTGCCCGCGAACCATCGACAAATTGTTCCTCATGTAATAAGCCTTTCAAGATTTCTTTCACCAAAATTTCTCCTTGAGGATACGCCTTGTGCTTCTGGCGCATAGGAAAGTATATCAATGTTAGTTTTAAAATATAAATTTAAAAATAATGATGTATATAATAATGTAACTTACTCGACCCATGGTTTAGCTTCATCACAATTATTAATCATGTAGTGCTTCATCTTATGCATCTCATCTCTTTGAAGCATATAGGCGATCGTCCTCCTCTCCTCTTGTAGTCCATTGGAGCAAATATGCTCAAACCAGGATGGTGGCTCATTCACTTGATATTTTTCATGACGATGCGCGATTAGTTTTCTTTGGTCCATGTCCAAGAATCTAAGAACAAAATGTAAAGGCACTCCTCGGTATGTATCCCTCGGCTATTGAGCCTTGAGGTATGCCTTGTTCCTCACATAATTTTTCGCGATGCGTAGGTACCGCTCCTTTGGTACATCCACCTATAACACTGCGGGCCCCTCAAGTATAGCCTCATCGACTAAATGAATAGGTAAATGCATCATGATATCAAAAATGATGGTGGGAATAGCATCTCAAAGTCGACAAAAGAGCATCGCGTGTGATTGAAATACTAAGTTTGACCAAGTGCACTTCCCGGCTCTTGGAACATAGTGCATCGAAGAAATTACTAAGGCTGGATCAATGCAGCAACAACTTGTTACGGCAAAATCCTCGCACTATTAAGGGTAACCCGTTTACGTAGAATCGGATGGTAATCATGAGATTTCAAACCCGGAAACCTTCGTGCTTTAAGTCAACACATCTTCTTATATTGGAGGATACCCCATCGGGCATTTTCACTCCCAAATTTGCACAAAACATCCCTTTTCCTTCTCATCTAACTTGTGTGCTATTTTGGTGGCAAGGTATGCTTATCTTTCTTAATCGCGAGTCTTTTGATAAATTCGTATCCCTAGATGTTGCATGTCAAGAAGGGGCGTTCTCCCGGATTCTTACATTTACCTTTCAATTCAAGCGAGGGGTGCCTAATATGGACTCACATATATTTTTTCTCAATGTGCATGGCGTCCAAATTATGCGATGAGCAAAAGACCGATTATGGGAGCTCAAAAAATACTCTTCTTCCTCGGTTTACTGCCATCTGTCATCATCATCATCTTCCTTTTTTTTTTTGATGTCGTCTTTCCAAATCTCACTTGTTCAAAACTTTCATCTTTGCTCAAGTACACATTGCACCCCGGTCGGTTGAATGCTGGTGCCTCCACTAGTTTCGACCATATTGTTGAAGGTGGCCAGGTGTTCTTGCGCCATTCATGGTCCATTGGCAAGAAACATGTCGAGATCAGGTAATAGCGGTGCTTTTCCCATGTTTTAACCACAAATACTTTCGGTGTCTTTGTGGCAATATGAGACATCACAAACTTTCCTTTTGTGCTCAATCGAAAGCATGGCATATCTTTGGGAAGTCATTAATTGTCAGTAGAATAGCATGTAATGGAAAGTTCTTCTTAGTTTGTGCATCCCATGTATCAACACCCTTATTAAAAAAGCTCCTTGAGGGTCCAATATAAGGGGCTTCAAATATACACATCAATATCGTTTCAGGGGAGATTTTGGACCCGGTATCAACATTGATATCGGTTAGATTGTTTTACGGACACAACCAAGGAGGCAAATTGGGGTATTAGGACAAGCGGCCATATGGGTATGTCATGTTTTTGCATCCCAAAGGGTTTGAAACCATCGAAGCAAGACCCGGCGATATTGCAGGCTTCTTTTGCAAAACCGGCCATATTTGTTATCCGCGTGCTTCCATGCCTTTGAGTAAATTTGGGTGACACATTTTCCATCATTGCAATTCTTTCTTATGCCACTTTGCAAGTCCACTTTGATACGCCCCGACATATACATTCTTTGCGTAGAATAAGAGGAAATGGCGTAGAATCTAGGCACTTCGATGTTTAGCACCATCACAAATTAAGTGCTCTCGACATGTTTAAATCGATGTTTTACGGCAAAGGCTTTGCCATGGGGTGAAGCAGAGGCTGATTTGTTCGGGGCCTCGACGAACTGGGCACGGCCGGTTTGTTCTTGTGACATGGAGAGCGGGGTTTTTTATCTTTGGTTCCGGGCTCTCGATCAAGGATCGGTAAAGACCTTCGTCCGATCGGGCGTGAGCTTTGTTTTTGATTGATGGGGTTGGCAGGGAATCGGCTATGAAGCACCCTGGCAGCTTGGTCGTGGACAAGCTTGTGTGTATGTTCGCTCTCCTCTCACGAGGTGTTCCTTGGCCTTACACCTTTTATAGTCCAGGGGCCAAGGAACTATCTGATCTAGTCGGATATAGAGAGGGGTTGTCCGTGAGAGGCAGAACACGGGACTCTAAACAAGGTAGCGACTAGTGTTCTATCCTGAGTTACACTTGAAGAGTCACGAAGTAGCTGCGGCTTCTATTGCCTTCTAGGAGTTGTTTTGTGGCCCTTGAGGCTAGGATAGAACCAACGAGAACAACTGGAGTAGGGAGTTCTTTGGCGATCTGTATCCTGAGCCCCGAGCATCTCAAGATTAAGTCATGAGAATTGTCTTGCTCTTCTCCGGTGAGGCCTTGATATAGTCTTCAAGATCATCTTCACGGTGCAATTTTGAAAAAAACACCCGTAGGTAAGTGTAACCAGACTTCTTACTTTTTTGGCACAAAAATTTGGAAGGTCTTTGGTTCTTCTCCTCCCATCTTGAGTTCTTCCCGTCGTCCGGAGCTCTTCTTTCTTGAAAGGAGAGTCTTGTTCTAACCCAGAGCATCTCAAGTTTGAGTCATGAGAGCATGCGCTTTCTTCTCGGGTGCGGCCTTGATCGCGGTCCTCATTGTCTTTACTCACGATTGTGCACTTTCTTTGAAAAAAAAGTGCACACGTAGGGAAAATGCCCCCAGAGCTTCTTGCTTTTGGTACAAAATTTTGGAAGGTCTTTGAGTTCTTCTTCTTAGCCTTCGAGTTCATCTAGATCGTCAAAAGCTCTTTTGAAAAATGCGTGCCGGGTATCAGCAGCCCCAGAGGCGTCTAAGAGTTCTTTTGTAGATAGAGCTCTTAGAGGTTCTTCATTTTTCGGGTTTTGCCCGTTTCTCTTTTTAAAGATGCGATCACGAAGTCACGATCTTTTCTTGGCGCTCCGTTTTTTAGGAAGCTTGTCGATTGCATGGCGATCATTGCCATAAATTCCTGCGTGATTTGAGGTGGCCGCTCCTTTTTTTTCTTTGGTTGCCTCGTCTTCTATGGACTTGGTCTATAAAGCGTCTTTGATTCACTTTATAAATAAGGACCTTTTTGCTTCGGTGAGGATCGAGTGTCTTTCTTCTTCTACGCTTCTTCTTCCTACGGAATTTGTCTCTCTTCGTGAAAAAAGCTTCGTTACGAGAAAGCGGATCCATGGCGGTGCCTTTGGTGAGTTGGATCAGCCCCGGGCGTCTTCTTTAGCCTTTCTAGAGTTCTTCTATGAGTGAGGATGTCTTGTGATCGGGAATAGCGGGCTATTATTCAGCGGTTCCCCTTTGGGGAGATTTTGAGAAGTGAGTCGCGGGATGTCTTGTGATCTAAGATGATCTCCTCTCCTCGCCGTTTTTCTTGGTGTGGGTCGGGGTAGGGTTCTTTCAGGTTACCCTCCTGGTCCTCTTTGGTCTCCTTCCTGCGCTTGGGTAGACATATATGGCTTCCCAACGGTATTGGTCGCCCTTCGTCTTGGGGAAGGTTGTGCCTTTTGAAGAATTCTTTGAAGATGGTGCTCTTTGGGTAGCGCTTCCTTCTACTCTTTGTGGAGGTTGGCTCCCTTTGGGCTCTTTTTCGTCTGGCTGCGACATGGTGAACTCCGGAGCCTTACGTAGAAGGGGTTCTTTTTCTTCGCCAAGTAAACATCTTGATCACAGGGTCCATTATTTGCCGTCGTCGGGGTTCTTCAAGCTCCGGTGTTTATGGACTTGGGGCAAAAGGGTCTTGACTTGAGTAGTCGAGTCATTGGGCTCTCGGGCTCTTGGGATTGGATACGGTCAGGGCGCTCCGTCTACTTCACCGTTGGATCGCAGATTTCTCACACTGCTGGTGTTGTACTCTTTAGGATTATAGTGCCCCGGTCTTCTTTATATCTTGTGCTTGTGGGAGTTCTTGTCGGGCTCCCAGGTGCATGAGAGTCTTCTTTGTATCTTGTAGGGGAGTTGTTTCCCATGTAACTTGTAATCTTGGGGTGTTGAATAAAGAATATACATTCCTTTATCCATTTTGTACTTGTACTTTTTGTATGACTACGATGCGCCTTCGTGCGGACTTCTATGATTTGTCCTTTGCTTGTTCTTCTTTGTGGTCTTCGAGGTTCTTCTCCTTGGGATGACTTGTTGAGATTCGCCTTTAGAGTTCTTCCTTAGGCTTAGGCTCTTATATCCTTCACAGTAGGTTAGGTACTTGCAGAGTAGTTTGGAGTCGTGCTCGTGATATCGATGTTGTTTAGGTGATGATCGGCTTGCTTTTAAAGTGAACTTGGCTGTTCATAGTGTTGAAGTTACGCTTTCGAGGTTATCGATCTTTGTTTTCGACTTGTCGGAAACTTGTCTTCTTGTAGATCATTTGTGAAGGTAGCGTAGGATCTTATCCCAATGCGCCTTTGGGTTGTTTCTTTCTTGGCGTCGTCTAGCAGCACGCTCATAGGTCTTGCCGTAGTAGATTGAGTCTTGCTTGATTGCTTGAGTTCTTTCTTTTGAAGGAATCGACTTGCCTTTTTAGGCTGCGGGTAGTTACGAAGTTCTTCTCACGGAATCGGTGCTTTGTTTTTTCTAGAGTGTCGGCCGCCTTTTACGTATACTTGGTAGGAAATAGTTGTAGAGTCTTGCTCGGCTTGTCGATGTTGTTTTCTTCGACAAATGACTTACGTCTTCTTTTCGAGAGACTTGTCATGATGAGTGGAGTCTTGCTCTTGAATTCAATTTCTTCTTTCTCGGAGTATCGGCCTGTCTTCTCTGTAGATTAAATTTGAAGATAGTTGTAGAGGCTTGCTCGAGGTCTTGAGGGGTTGTTCTTACGAAGATTATTTCGTCCTTTACGTAGACTTCTTTGAAGGTGATAGAGTCTTGCTCTTGGTCTTGGGGTTGTTCTTACGAGAGTTTATTTCGTCCTTTTCGTAGACTTCTTTGAAGGTGATAGAGTCTTGCTCTTGGTCTTCGGGGTTGTTCTTACGAAGATTCAGCTCGTCCTTTCGTAGACTTGGCGATGGTGGTAGGGGCGTCCCCATTTTGCGGGGGTTGTTTTCCTGCGCGTGTGACTTCGTCTTCTTACGAGACTTGTCACGATTGTTGGAGGGTTTCTCGGGCCGTTAGGTTTCTCCTTTTAGGCCCTCTGGCGTTTGTCCTTTCTTGGACATGCAAGTGTATTTTGGTGGAGTCGTGCTCTTGAAAGAGTTGTTCTAACTTCGGGGTTGCCTCTTCTGGGCTAGGGCTCTCCCATCTTTGTCAGGTGGACTATCGCATGATGTCCCTTGAAGGGTTCTCGGTCAGGGCCCATTTAAGTGCCTTTGTGGTGAAGGTCAAGATGGTTGGGTTCCTATTTCATAACACTACAATCCACCTTGCACGGTTTGGGCTGCTGCGCTTTCGAGAGACTTGTGTGAGGCGATGGGTTTCCATTTCACAACACTACTGCTTTGTTCACGCCGATTGAAGGCGTCGCCGTCATTGGACATAGTGGCGCTTTTCTCGGACCCTTGATGGCTCTGCTGCGACCTAAGCGGGCCGATCCCAGCGTCCTCTTTTTCAAGAGTCGAAGTTCACGATCTTCGCTATGATTTAAGGTGTGGGCGCTATTCGAGCTAGGACTTCGCGTGGTTCCACCCTTGGAATTTGACCTCCGTTCGGTGAGTCGGGTTTGCCTTCTTTTGGTTGACTTCTTCTTGTGAAGTGCCAATTCGGGCTGTTTTGTTCTTCTCCCTTAGGAGGCATGCGGCTTCACTCTAGGCTGACTTGTTTTTGTTGAAGTGCGGTGGCTGTGTATTTGGTGGCCTCTTTGGATGGACGAGTTCTTCTGGGGCTTGATCTTCTTCTTCTTGAAGTATCGGAGAGTTGTTTTCGCGTTACGCTTCTCTTCACGCTTTGCCTTGAGTTTCTTTGATTATGGATAGAACCTTACGATTTGGTTTATGTGCCAAGAGTTTCGATTTCCTCTCCTTGCATGGTCATCGGCTTGTAGGTTCTGGTCGATACTCCTTTGGCGATATATGGTCCTTCCCATGGAAATTTGGTAATTTGTGCTTGCCCTCCGTTTTTTGGTTTCTCTTGAGTACTTGATCTCACGGGTTGAGTTTTCTTGGGCGTGTGCTCTTGTTGTAATGTCTTCTTAGTCCTTGTAGATATCTTGCGTTACGGAGGATAGCGTTTGATCGACTTCCGCGCGGGCGATTTCTAGTCTTCTTGTGCTGTTCTCCTTCTCCTTCTTCAAATTGCTCGATTCTTGGGAGCTCCATATAGTCTGTAGGTAGAGCGGCCGATCCATAGGTCGGGAAGAAGGGTGAATAACTGTTGCTCTGGCGATTTGAGTTCTTAGGCCCCGGACGACTTTTGGGAGTTCTTCAATCCACTTGGCTCCAGTAGTCCTTGAGTTCTTAGGTATAGTGTTGGCTTCGGTCAGGCAAGGATGAGTCGTTTGCTCTTCGACTTGTCAGTTAGCGAGGGTGTGCTTCTGAGGAGGCATAATCTATCCGTATGCCACAATCTTGTGCTTGATCTTGAACTACGCCTGAAGTGAGCGATGATCAGGGTCAATGATGATCTGTTGGGTATCGAATACGTGCATGATCTCTTGGATGAACTTCATTGCCTTGTTGAGCTGTAGGTGACCAATGGCTTGTACTCTATCCATTTGGTGAATTTGTCGATGGCGGCGAAGATATATTCGTATCCTCCTTTGGCTCTTTTAAGTGGTCCGACTTGATCCGGTCCCAAAGACGAAAAAGGCCATGAAGGTGGTATGCGGTCGGGTTGTGTGCTCGCACATGTGCTTGTCTTCGCGAACATCGGCATCCTTTGCATCTTCGGCCCGAGTTCTTCTCGTCTTTGAGGGCTGTTGGCTAGTAGTATCGGTTACGAATGCTTTTCCCACGAGGGTTCTTGACAGCTGCGTGGTTTCCATAGCATCGAGTGGATTTCTTGTAGGATGTCTTTTCCTTCTTGAGCTTATGCATTTGAGTAGTACTCACGATGATCTTTGCTCTCTTGTATAGCTTATCTTCGATGAGCACGTAGTTCTTGCTTCTTCTCAAGATCCTTGTTGCTTGACTTTCTCGTCGGGTAGTGTCTTGTTCTTGATGAAGTTTATGATGTCTTGATCCGGGGAGTTGTTCTTCGACACGAGAGATTATCATTACCTGATTTAGAGCTGATTGCTCCATGTTGTCTTCTTACGGGTTCTCCTTGATGGATGGCTTCAAAGAGTTCTTGACGAATACTCACGGTGGGACTTGTGCTCTGTCGGATCAGGGGTTTGGCTAGCACGTCGCCACGCGTTCACATCTCGAGCGCGTGTAGGATCTCTAGGCCTTGGAAATTCTTTTCGACTTTGCGTATACGTGCAATAGAGGCCCATGTTGTCCTTTGTGCGGTCAGGTCCTTATTGACTTGATTGATGACAACAGCGGTCGCCGTATACTTGTAGTCTCTTGATTCCCCGAGTTCTTGCTATCTTGAGGCCATGGATGAGTGCTTCATGCTCTGCCGTTGTTTGTAGCCTTTGCCACATGATTTGCGAGACGTGCTTGAGTTGTCTTCCTTCTGGAGATATGAATAAAATCCGGCTCTGCTCCCCTAGCTTCAGCGATCCATGAAGTACATGTTCCAATGTTTCTTGATGTAATCCGGATATGGGTTGTTGGACTCTGTCCATTCCGCTATGAAATCCGATGGCGCTGGGATTTGATTGCTCTTCTTGGGGTGAACTCTAGATTCAATGCTCAGGAGTTCCTTTGCCCATTTTGATATGCGGCTGTTGAATCTTTGTTCCTTAGGATGTCGCCTAGTGGTGAGTGAGGTTACTTTTGTGATCTTGTATTTGTCAGTAGTATCATAGCTTCCTTGATGTGATCGATTATGGAGTAGAGTAGTTTTGTACATGAGGGGTATCGAGCCTTTGACTCGGATAGAACCTCGCTCACGTAAGTAAAGCGGCCTCTGGACCTTGTTGGGTTGCTCGGGCTCTTCTCTTTCCACGATGATTCTTTGGCTGACCCAGCGTATTTGTTCTTTGCTATGTAGGCGGGAGTTCTTCTTGATCCTTTGGAGGTGTCGGGACCGGAGTACATTTGTAAAGATGCTGTTTGAGTTCTTCAAACGCCTTTATGCGCATCATTTGTCCATTTGAATTCTCCTTTGGTCTTGATGAGTTGGAAGAAGGGTAGCCCTTTCTCTCCAAGCTTGGATATGAATATGTTGAGTGCCGCCATGCACCTGTGAGCTTCGGATGTCCTTGGCTTCGGGGTTGTGTCATCTCGGTGATTGCCTTGATTTGCTTGGTCGGGCTTCAATGCCTCTTTTGACCAAGAAACCCGGTGAGCTGTCGAAGGTACTCCAAAGACGAGATTTTGTTGGATTGAGCTTCCATTTCCACTTGTTGAGGTTCTTGAAAGTCTCTTCCGGTCTTGAATCGAGTTTACGGTTCTCGGTCTTCACCACCACGCCGTCACATTATGCTTCGGCATTTTTGCCAATACGCTCTCCCAAACAAGTGCAGACGCTCTTTTGATACGTTGCTCGGCGTTCTTCAATCGAAGGACATTGTTTTGTAGCAGTAGGCACCGAAGGGGGTGATAAAAAGAGGTCTTACTCGATCTTCTTTCTTGATTACTGTCGGTGATATCACGAGTGGCAGTCCAAGAACGATAGTAGATTTGATCCCGTAGAGTCCACTATTTTGGTCGATCCTTGGTAGCCGAAGGGATCTTTTGGGCAATGCTTATTCAGTGCCCGTGTAGTCCACACATTGCCCGGTCGGAGGTGTTCTTCTTCGGACGAAACAGGGTTGGCAAGCCGGTCGAGGATGTAGGATTTCTTGATGAACCCGGCCGCGAGTAGTTTTGCAATCTCCTTTTTGATGGCTTCCTTCTTTTTACGGTGAGAACCTCCTTAGTCTTTGCTTGGTGGGTTTGGATCCCATATTGATGTCAATTCTATTTTCGACCAGCTCCCTTGAGTACGCCGGGGCATATGCGGGTTTCGGGCAAATATATCTTTGTGTTGCCTTAGGAAGGCGGGTGGTGGCTTGCGAGTTCCTATTTTGGAGATAGGGTGGGCGATGATCGACGTCTTGGATGGATAAGATGCCTGTAGATCAATATGCTTGACGCCGGCTTCTTACGGTGGAATGGGAATCGCTTGCTTCTTGGCGATTTATCTCGAAGTTCTTACTCGATTTGTATCCCTCGCCATCCGGTTGAGGTTTTTTTTTCTCCAAGAGCTCTCCCGTCTTGTTTTGCGATTTCCACGGCTTGCGTCACACTCAAAAGCTTTCTTGAGGTCTCCTTTGATTGAAAAAGAACCCCAAAAGGTGCCAACATCTTTAGTAGAAGATCACAGTAGTGTGGAATAACCATGAATTTTGCAATATCGGGTCTCCCCATAATGGCGTGGTATGGTGACTCGAGATCTGCCACTTCGAACTTGATGTACTTCTGTCCGTAATTTGATGGAGATCCGAATGTAGCGGCAAGGTGACTTGTCCAACTGGTATTGCCGCCGTCAGGGTACTATTCCATAGAAGGGAGTGCTTGAAGGGCGATTAGTCCGGAGAGTGTCTAGTCCCATCTTGTCGGTGTTTCAAAATATGATGTTCAATCTCGCTCCACCGTCGATCAATACTTTGGTAATCTACCCAACTATCGTAGGTTCTAGTACCGAGGATATAGGCGCGTTGCCCACACTTGTCCATTGATCCTCCTGGTGGGCAATCGGGTATTGGGAGCAATTGAGGTAGCGCGGTATTACGGGTTCTGCTTTCGCCATGATTGATCCAGTGCTAGTTTATCTTGTCTCTTGCTCTTTGAACCGGGTACTCGAGGAGAATATGGCGTTCAAGGATCTCCTTGCTTTCGGAAATCCCTTGTCTTTGGCTCTTACCGGGCTTCTTCTCTGTTTTTCTTGATTGTTTCCCTTAAAGCGAGTTGTTTCCTCCCTTGTATTTCTCCGGAATGTGGTACGCTTTCGGCGTGGTGCGGAGCTCGGGGGTGGTAGATGCGAGTGGTAGGTCTTCTAGCTTGATATTATACATTCGCCGCCATTGTTGTTGTTGTTGAACCTTTGCTTGTAGGGTTTCTTTGACTTTTTTCGCCATTCGGCGGTATTGTGCGGTCCTCACTTCTTTTTCTTTGTTGAGAGTTGTTCACGATCTTTCTTGGGCCTTCGAGGTTCTTTCTCTCTCGAAAGCGGTCCGGGGTTCTTTCTTGACTCGATCATCTTCTCAGCGGTAAACTTGAGCTGCTTTCGTTTGTCCTCGGGTTGTCTTTGTAGAAATCTAAGAAGCGCCATCTTGAGAAAATCCATCGTCGCCGAAGGCGTCTATCACTTCTTCTCGGTGATGTCATGTACTTGGGATCTCATCTCCCCAAATCTTCGGTAGTAATCTCAGGGGGATTCTCTCGGCTTACGCTGAGGCTTTTCAACTTCGGCTGAGTAATAGGATGGGTGATGATTCTGCTTGAAGTTGCTTCGAGCGCTCTCACGTAAGTCTTCCCGATGTCGGATTGAGCCTTCTAGCCGATCTTGTCGAACCATTGGGCGGTAGAGCCTCTAGGGCCATGGGAAAGAAGGCGGCTTTTCGCGTCGTCATCATCTCCTCCGGCTAGCTCAATGGATTCGGTAGACTTCGAGCCATTGTGCGGGCTCTTTTCCCATCGTATTTTGAGTGGTTTGAAGGCTTGAATTTTGGTGGTAGCTTGACTTCGCAATCTTTTCTGGCGAAGCAAAGGAAACGTAAATGGTAGCTTTCCGTTGTTCTTTCTTCAAGTCCTCACGAGGTTCTCCCTCCTCTTGGATGAGTTCGGTCGGCCGATATGTTGATTCCGCGACTTCTTCTCGTTGGCTTGGTTTTGGGCGGGACTTTCCCTCGGGTCTCACGATCTTTTGTCTACCATCCCTGGGGTGGCACGGGTTGTTGGAACCAGAGGCCTTCCCGGCCTCTCGAAGGCGTTGGATCGACTTCTTGGTGCACGAGAGTTGTTTGCCTTTGGCCGCGGCGTCACGGGATCTCTTTCGGGATAGCCTTACGCAATGCCTCCTTGATGAGCCTTTCTTCGTCATTTAGGCGGTAGCGATCTTCGGTCAATCAACCCTTGTAGCCTTTCTCGGGTTGCTTCGTTGATCGTCTTGACTTCTCTTTGGATCTTAGCCTTTTCGTACTCATGTAGATCGGCGATATTTTGTTCGAGGGGCTTGCATGCGTGAGTTTTGCCCTGATTCGATCCTCCCTTGACTTGTTCCTTTTTAGCCTTTCTTGGCGTTGGTGTTCTCCGCCGTCTTCAAGGGTTCTTTTCGTCCCGTAGAGATGTTGGATAGGCCTTCGTCGGTGGACGATGTCGGCGGCTTACGGGCGTGTAAGTGGGGTCTTATTTGTAGCCACCATAAAGATTTCCTTAGCGGCCGTAGCTTTGGGTGCGCCACTCCTTCCGTGCGGGGTAGGTCACAGTAATGTTGGCCCTCCCGGTCGTCCTGTTTGCGGCGATCGGCCGTTGAGGGTTCTTGGCGATGGATGATGCACTCCTCGGGGTTCTTGTCAATATGAGGCCCTCTTTGCGGCGCCCTCAAAGGAATCTCCAATCTTCTCTTACGGAGTTGTCTTGGCGCTCCTTGAATACCACGAATCTTTGGATTCGCGTAGTCGTAGAAGCTGAAAAGGTAATGCGGGTGGCGTCGAGGGGTTATATCGAGAATTAAGCCTTCTTTCTCGAGTTAGTAGTGTTGGTGAAAAAAGTTTCGAGTTGGAGTTGCTTCCTTATCAAGCGGGTTGGAGTTGTACCGAGTTGCCTTGAGGAATCGCACTTGAGCCCCGGTTGTCCACCTTCCGAGTGGGTTTTCGGGTTTGGGTCCTTGGGTGTTGGTTCAGAGCAAGCTTCGAGTTTGTCCTCGATCTTCAAAGGCGGCCGACGAATGTCGATTCTTTGGAGCTTCTGTGGATTCTTGTTCGTGGTCTGGAGTCCTCGATGATGCGGCTTGAGTCTTGCCGTCGTCGTCGATCTCGCAAGCCCATGATCAGAAGATGATCGTCCTCACATTTGATGTACTCATGATGTAGGGCATTAGTGTCGGACTCTCGTGCTGAAATTGACGAGAGCCCCTACTCGCGCACGGTATCGATGTTTTCTGACCAGAGCACGCCCGCGGGGTGAACAGAGGCTTTTGTTTGGGCCTCGGCGAACACGGGCCCGGCGGTTTGTTCTTGGTGACATGGAGAGCGGGGTTTTTATCTTGGTTGGACCCTCGATCAAGGATCGAGTAAAGACCTTTACGTCCGATCGTGAGCATTTTTTGATTGATGGGGTTAGCAGGGAATCGGCTATGAAAAACTACGGCCGGCAGTAGGTGGCCAAGCTTGTTCTGTATGTTCGCGGCTCTCATTTAGGTGTTCCTTGGCCACCTTTTTATAGTCCAAGGGGCCAAGGAACTAGCTACGATCCTAGTGGGATCTGAGAGAGAGGGTTGTCGTAGAGGAACCAGAACACCGGACTCTAAACAAGGTAAACGACTAGTGTTCTATCCTAGTTACAACGAGGGTCACTAGTAGCTATGCTTTTATTGCCTTGGGAGTTGTTTGTGGCCGCGGAGCTGGGATAGAACCCTTTAACAACTTCAATTAGAGGTCTTTGGCGATCCCTGTATCCACAGTTTCCACCTAGACTCATTACATATGGGACAATTATGCGGATTTGTGTGCTCATCAAAAAAATAACACACAATCATTCGACATGCGTGTATCTTGGCGTAGTCAATCCTAACCCTCGAACCACCTTTTTGCACTTTGTCCAACGAGTCGGGGATACAATGGCCTTGAGGGAGAACCTTTGAGAAACAGTTAAGTATGGCCTCCAAACATGCGTTACTAATAACATACAAGCACTTTATCCGAAAAAGTTGCGCGATAAAAAAAAAAACTTTGTTGCCGATTTGCATCTGGATACAATTCCTTCTTTGCCTCCTCTAATAATTTCAAAAATATCTCTTTTGCTTATTTGGTTTGTCATCTATGATTTTTCCATGTATAGAGCCAGCGATAATGTTTCTAATCATAGTATTAGTGGCGGTGGGGGTGATCACTTGGATCTTCTTCATCGTCTTCTCCAAAATAAGGTGGTGTGGCGACTTCGTTGTCACCAACATCGACATCGATGGGTTGTGCATGATCTTCGGGTTACGTTATACCCGATTACTACCCGATCGGTGATGAAGAAGTTTGGCCTTCGAACTCATTGATGAAACAATCAAGCAAACCCACTTTTTACTAAGTGAAGTTGAATCTGAAACCTGTCATTATATCTTGTATTGCATTGACATGTACCACATGGGCACACAAGAGACAATCCAATAGGTCTAGATGATGATGAGGTATACTTATCAATCAAGTTACAAATTATCCTTCCACTCTTCGATTGTCGAGGGGCAAGCGCATCCAACTCCTATCTTAGGTGTGATGCGGATATTGATGCATTCCGCGATCATAACGAAAAATAATCATGATCTATACCTAGCGTGTATATATATATATGCGGGGCGGGGGATATCGATATAGCTACGTACCTTTGCCTTGAGAGGGTGTGCCGCCGCCATTAAGGAGGGACGCCAAGGGTGGATCGGCCGGAATGCGGGGCGTCGGCGTCGGCGGGATGTAGAACGTAGAGTCCCCAAGTATTCCAAGCGTCGACTACGTAGTCTAGGATCGTTTAGTGGGCTCTTTTTGTTAATTGGGCGGTGGCGGCTCCTAAACAAATAAGCGTGGCGATAGACAAACATAAGTGCAACCAAGTAAAAAGTTCATTGCAATAGGTGTGTTAAAGTTGCAACGCCACATGGATAGTATTACAACCATACAAAATGGTGGCAATACACACATGTTATTGCATCTTGTGGCAACAAAGGATGCAATAGCCACCTATCTATTGCCCGAGGTGCAAAAATATTGCAACCCAAATAAGTGGTTGTGAAAATGCGTGCGTTCATAAGCAACCAACACTAATATGGATGCCATAGTTCATTTTTATTGTAACACCACGACATGCTAATGCAACATAAAATTGTTATTGCAATACTTTGCACCAATTACCACGAGGAATCCTTAAAATGGGTGCAACGGTAGCCATCATTTTGCAACCAAAAAATTCGCAACACAATTTTTGTGTGGCAATATGGACACATATTACTACCGGTTCATCAAGTTGGGTGCCATAGTACCCCCTATTGCACCCAAATGAGTGGTGTTGCCTAAGTGTGCAGGTTGCAATTGATCGAAAACTATGTGGTGAGCTATGTGTGGTCCAAGTTCTCTTTAGAGTAAAGCGCACATGGACAAGCTCTCTAATATTGTTTTAGGGTTTAATATCACAAAAGAAATTAAGGGAATCTCACGGAAATTGAATGTGGAGCTTGAGAGCCTTCAATGGATTGAGAGTCTTGTATGAAGATTGGTGGTGAGTTCTAGTCAATGGTGACCCATGGAGGAGGGTGGTGCGTCATGGCGCATTACCACAAGTTCATTGGAAGTGTTGTGCCAACCAACATAGGAAAATATAGGAATTAGGCTTAGCTAGCAAAGCTAGGTTTGAAGATGTATGTATTTAGAGTTGTGAGCATTTGGTTTGCAAATCTAAGCTTGTACATGCATTGTATCCACTTTATAGTATGACTTTCCTAAACTCAATTTTAACAAACAAAAATCATTAAAGATCCTTTTTGAGTCTAACTCCATAATTATTGTTATAATATGATCGATGCTTGTATACATTATCCTCCATATTTATTAACTTGCTTGTCATCTTGATAAATCTCATTAGTTTAATAATTATGTGGTCATTATCACCAAAGCCAATAATTAGGGTTTGATTGCACTTATAGGCTTGTGCGGCAAGAAGACACTAATTAAGGCGAAGGCCTCAGAGATGAAGATCTATGCGATGAGAAGATACAGAAGGCAAACACCACGAAGACAAAGACCTTTGCATTAAGGAGGTCCTAGAGGTGAAGACCGCACATCGGCGAAGACGATGAACCGTGTCATAGAAATGGTAAAAAGGAGATGAAGTTCAAAGATGAAGTCATCGAAGAGAAGAATATCAAACTATTTATCGCTAGAAACCTCTAGAGTCGACATTTGAATAGGATAAAGTCACGTGCTTTCGCCATGCCATTTTTCACAGACTATTGGATGGAGTTTTTAGTGGCACATGAATGTGTCGGTTGTGAAGGGCAATCCTCACAATAAAGTTTTAAGTTGTAAACATATACTAGGTCATGTAGTATCGGTGAAAATCTAGTAGCCAAGTGGATAGCATGAAGGACTAGGAGATGTGGATAGCATGAAGAACCGGGAGATGTTGTGGATACGGGATCACCAAAAAGAACTCTACCGAGTTGTTCGCGAGGGGTTCTATCCGAGCCCTGCGGCCACAAACAACTTCGAAGGCAATGGAAGCATAGCTACGATGGCGACTTACTTTTGTAATTAGGATAAAACACTAGTCGGGTTACCTTGTTTAGAGTTCGGTGTTCGGTTCCTCTGCGGACAACCCTCTCTCAGTATCCGACTAGGATGCGTAGCGAAGTTCCTTGGCTCCCGACTATAAAAAGGCGTGCCAAGGAACACCCATGAGGGAAACGCGAACGCATAGTAGCGATTACAGAACACAAGCTGGTCGCGACCAAGCATCGAGCCAGAGCCGATTCTCGGCCCCACCCCATCAATCAAAAAATAGCTCGCGCCCCGACCGGACGTAAAGGTTTTACTCGATCCTTGATGAGGCCCGAACTGATATAAAACCCGCTCTCAATGTCATTTGACAACAAAACCGGGCTCCAAGTTCGCCGAGGCCCGAACAAAAGCTGCCAGTTCACCCGTGGCGTGCTCGGTCAGAAACATCAGTGGCGTGCGGTAAAGGAGCTCTCATCAAGTAGCACGAAGTCCGGCGGATACGACATCGCAAGTTCACCGGCAGGAAGACGATCATTCGAACGATGGGCTTGCGAAGATCGATAGCCCGGCAGCAAGACTCGGAGGCTGCATCATCGAGAACCCAAGACCGAAAAGAACCAGAACTCGCCCAGAAGCTCCAAAGAATCGACGCCATCGAACCGCCGAAGACGGAGAACAAGTTCAAGCCCGCCCGAGTCTCACCTTGAAGGACCCAAACCAAAACCGCTCGGGGAAGGTGGACAACCGGGGCTCAAGTGCGGACTCCAAGAGCAACTCGAAGCACAACTCCTACTCCGACTTCGAGATAAGGGAAATTACTCCAACTCGGAGACTTTTTTCACCAAAACTATCTCGACTCGAGAAAGAAGGAAGGCGAGAGATAACCCCGGACACCAGTCCAGATTACCTTTTCAGTTCCCCGCCGGGACTACGCAACTCGGCATCCGCAGTATTCAAGGGAGCCAAGACAACTCAAGAGAAGATCGGAGATTCCTTTGGAGGCGCATAAAGAGGGCTCATCTTGACAAGAACCCCTGTGAGGAATGCATCATCCATCGGCCAAGAACCCTCGAGGGAGCCAATCGCCGCAACGGCGGTGATCGGAAAGACCAACATCGCAAGTTCTACCCTTCGATGGAAGAAGTGGGCGCCAAGGCTACGCCCGCTAAAGGAAATCTTTATGGTGGCAAACAAGGCTACCGCTTAATCGCCCGTGATGCCCCCGACATCGTCCAATCGACGCAAGGCCTATCCAACATCTCGACGGACGTAAAAGAACCCTTGAAGACGAAGGAGAACACCAATGTCAAGAAAAGGCCGAAAGGAATAAGCTAAAGGGAGGACGCGCCGAATCGGGGCAAACGACGCCTCAAGCAAGCCCCGAACAAATATCGCCGATCCCACGCGCGAGTACGAAAGCGAAGTCCAAAAGAAAAGTTGAGAGGACGACCACCGAAAGTAACTTCGAGAAAGGCTACAAGGGTCGACGACCGCCCTAAAGACTAGCAAGGCAGATCTAAATGACGAGGAGAGGCTCATCAAAGAAGCCCCGCAAAAAGGCTACCCGTGAAAGAGATCCTAGAACGCCACGCATCCAAGGGCGAACAGCTCCCATCCACCTAGAAGCGAGTCCAACGTCTTCGAAAGGCTGGGCGAGCGAGAGGGTTCCAATAACTCCGAGGCCTGGGAGGAGGGATGGTAGAAACGATACCGAGACCCCCGAGGGGAGAGCCCGCTCAAGGCCAAGCCGACAAGAAAGAAGTCGCAGAGTCAACATATCAACCTCTTTTGGGACTCATCCAAGAGGAGGAAGAACCCTAGGAAGACTTGAAGAAAGAACGACGGAAGTTGCAATGCATTTCCTTGCTTCGTAGAGAGATTGCAAGAGGTCAAGCTACCCCCAAAGTTCAAACCTTCAAACCACTCAAAATATGATGGGAAAAAGAGCCTGCAGACAATGGCTCGAGTCTACTCACAATCCATTGAGCTGGCCGGAGGAGATGATGACGCAAAGGCCGTCTTCTTTCCCATGGCCCTAGAGGCTCTACCGCTCAATGGTTCGACAAGATCGAAGAGGGCTCAATCGATATCTTGGGAGGACTTGCGAAAAAGCATTCTGCGGCAACTTCGCAGAATCATTACCCATCCTATTACTTAGGCAGAAATAAGAGCCTCAAGCGAAGTGGGAGAATCCTTTGAGAGATTACTACCGAAGATTTGGAGAGATGAGATCCCAAGTGCATGATATTATCGAGAGGGAAGTGATAGACGCCTTCGGCATTGAATTTTCTCAAGATGGCAATTCTCGGATTTCTACAAAGACAACCCGAGGACAAACGAAGCGATTCAAGTTTATCGTTGAGAAGATGATCGGAGCCAAGAAAGAACCCGAGATCGCTTTCGAGAGAGAAAGAACTCGAAGGCCAAGAAGGAGCGTAACAACTCTCAATAGCAAAAGAAGCGAGGACCGCATAACACCGCCGCAATGACGGAAAAGTCAAAGAAGCCCTACAAACAAAGGTTTAACAACAACAACAATGGCGCATAGTGAATGTAAACAATATTAAGCTAGAAGACCTACCCCTGCATCTATCACCTCCTCGAGCTCAGCACACGCCGAAGCCGTTCCACATTCCGGAGAAGTACAAGGGAGGAAACAACTCTCTTTCGAAGGGGACAATCAAGAAAACAGAGAAGGAGCCAGCTGAAGAGCCAAAGACGGGAGATTTCGTAAAGCAACAAGATCTTTGAACGTCATATTCTCGAGAGTACCCGGATCAAAAAGAGCAAGAGACAAGATAAGCTAGCACTCCAATCAATCATGGCAAAGAGAGCCGCAACACCGCTATCTCAACCGGCCCCAATACCCGATTCAATTCACGGGGAGGATCAATGGACAAGTGTGGGTAACGCCGCCTGTATCCCTTGGTACTAGAACCCACAATAGTTGGAGTAACCATTACCAATGTATTGATCGACGGAGGAGTAGGGACCGAACATCATATTTCGTAAACACTTGGACAAGATGGGACTAGACCTCTCCGGATTAATTGCTCCTTCCAAAGACTCCCTTCTATGGGATAGTACCCAAACGAGCAGCCATACCAGTTGGACAAGTCACCTTGCCAGTTACATTTGGATCTCCATACAACTACTGAACAGAGTACATCAAGTTCGAAGTGGCAGATCTTGAGTCACCATATCACGCCATCATGGGAAGACCTGCTATCGCAAAATTCATGGCTATTCCACACTACCCGTATCTTCTTGAAGATGCCAAAGACCATTTGGGGTTCTTTCCATTAAAGGAGATCTCAAGAAAGCTTTCGAAAGTGTGATGTACAAGCCGTGGAGATTGCAAACAAGACGGGGGAGCTCTTAGAAAAAAAGAAAACTCGACCATATGGCGGAGGAGACAAATCTAGAAGAACTCGAGATACCCGGCCAAGAAGCAAGCAATTCTGATTTCACCAGAGGAAGCTGACGTCAAGCACATCGACCTACAGACGGGTGATCCATCCAAGACGGCGTCATCATCGAGGCGCCCACCTATCTCCAAAATAGGAACTTCGCGCTCACCAGCTTGCTAAGGCAACGCAGAGATATATTCGCCTGGAAACCGGCAGACATGCCCGGTGTCCCAAGGGAGCCGACCGAGCACGAACCGACATCAATATGGGATCCAAACCCATCAAGCAAAGACTAAGGAGTTCTCACCGAAAAAAAAAAGAAGCCATCAAGAAGGAGATTGTAAAACTACTCGCGGCCAGGTTCATCGAGAAATCCTACATCCTAACCGGCTCGCCAACCCGGTTACAGTTCGAAGAAGAATACCTCGATTGGCGCATGTGTGTGGACTACACTGACCTAAACAAACACTGCCCAAAAGATCCCTTCGGGCTACCAAGGATCGACCAAATAGTGGACTCCACAGCAGGATAAGCTCTACTATCATTCTTGGATTGCTACTCAGGATACCATCAGATCGCATTAAAGAAAGAAGATCAGAGCAAGACCTCTTTTATCACCCCCTTCGGTGCCTACTACTACAAAACAATGTCCTTTGGATTGAAGAACGCCGGAGCAACGTATCAAAGAGCAATACAGACTTGTTTGGGAGAGCAGATTGGCAAAAATGCCGAAGCATACGTAGACGACGTAGTGGTGAAAACAAGAGAACCAGAAACTTTGATTCAAGATCTGGAAGAGACTTTCAAGAACCTCAACAAATGGAAATGGAAGCTCAACCCAACCAAATGCGTCTTTGGAGTACCATCGGGGCAGCTACTGGGTTTCTTGGTCGGCCTTGAGAGGCATTGAAGCCAGCAACAAGCAAATCAAAGCAATCATCGAGATGACACAACCCCCGAAGCATCAAGGACATAAGCTCACGGGGGTGCATGGCGGCACTCAACGTATTCATATCCAAGCTTGGAGAGAAAGGGCTAACCTTCTTCAAACTCATCAAGACCAAGGGAGAGTTCGAATGGATAGATGATGCGGACAAGGCGTTTGAAGAACTCAAACAATACCTTACGACAGCTCCAGTCCTAACACCTCCAAAGGATCAAGAAGAACTCCCCGCTCTACATAGCAAAGAACAAATACAAAGGGTCGGGTCAAAGAATCATCGTGGAAAGAGAAGAGCCTGGGCAACTCAGCAAAGTTCAGAGGCCAGTTTACTACGTGAGCGAGGTTCTATCCGAGTCCAAGGCTCGATACCCTCACGTACAAAAACAACTCTATTCCATACTGATCACATCAAGGAAGCTACGACACTACTCGACGGCGACCACAAGATCACAAGTGGTGTTCGACTCACCACTAGGCGATATCCTGAGGAACAGAGAATCAACAGGCCGCATATCAAAGTGGGCAGTAGAACTCGGAGCATTGAATCTAGAATTCACCCCAAGAAGAGCAATCAAATCCCAGCCACTTCTAGATTTCATTGCGGAATGGACAGAGCTGCAACAACCCATATCCGGCGACATCAAGAAGCATTGGAACATGTACTTGATGGATCGTTGAAGCTAGGGGAGCAGGAGCCGGGATTTTATTCATATCTCCGGAAGGAAGACAACTCAAGTACGTGCTACAAATCATGTGGCAAGCTACAAACAACGAGGCGTAGTATGAAGCACTCATCCATGGCCTCAAGATAGCAAGAACTCGGGAATCAAGAGACTACAAGTATATGGCGACTCATTTGTTGTCATCAATCAAGTCAACAAAGATTGGGACTGCACAAAGGACTTTTATTTCAACCAAGAGCTCGATAGAATAGACTTTTATTTCAAAAAAGATTTATGAATTATCAGCATGCCAAAAAAAAGTAGTAGTTTCTCTTTTTTGTTTTTAAATTCAATAAAGCTTGTCTTTGGAATGTTGTGTTTGTCTCCACTTGTTTTGTCCTTGTGCAAAAAAGAAAATTAAAAGTAGGTACAAAAACAAGTGTGGGGAGGCTCACGTCTCTCACAAGTCAAAGGTACGCAATTTATAAATTCAAATTTTTGACTTGTGACATATCTTCTCCTCCTATGTTTTAACCCGTGCTAAACCTGAACCAAGTTGGCAAAACTCCATCTCTAGTCTACCAATTGATTCATGGCATGCATACACTTTATTCCTCGCCAAAAACCATACTTTGATGAGCAACTACCTGTTAGGGACCCCATGTTCATCTAAACAATTGAGCTTTGAGATATGGTAGAATGGCTTGACACTTGCTCTCTTATGCAATAAGACTTGGTTTTATTTCAAAAATTCAAATAAAGCATGCTCCTGGTTTGACTTAGACAAATCCTACCAAAGCCTGAATAATGACATGAATATCCACTATAGCTACTTCCTGCTGTATTGAGTTTTGTCAAGCACCGTGATCTGCGTTGAGAGAGGCTCATACCCCCAAGATCGAAAAACACGTACACCCACATATACACGCCGATTCTCACAATGAGAATTGCGCACAACATTCACCCCTACCATCCACAAAATAAATACTCCATCCAAGTTACACCATGATCATCTCCTGTTATCATAAAAGTATCATGCAAAAAGAGGATGCAAAGCTACAGAAAAAAAGAGATGAAAAATGGACACGTGTCCGAGGGCGAGTAGAGCCCACATCTCCAAAAAAAAAAAGAGAAAGAAGAAAGATAGAAGAAAAAAGTAGCCTGTATCTCTCCAAAGGCATACAAAAAAGAAAAAAGAGAGATCATGAGTCAAGGAGTAACCACAAAAATAATAAAAAAAAATATTTTCCACACACTTTTGCACATTTCGATCTAGGAGTATGGCACCTCTTTCCAACGATCCGTAGTTTGACCCGACAACACATACAGAGGTACGTATGCATCACTCCACTCCAAAGATCCACAAAAACACTGCAAAAAGATAGGATGAGTGAGAGCGAAGAGTGCTTTGGTAAGGAAACACAAAAAAAAATGAGTGACTATGAGAGAATCAACCATGGAGCATTGCTATTTTATCTTTAAAAATCCAAAAAAAATCAACCAAGTTTTTGCACATGAGAAGTAGCAAGGAGATACAATTCATGCCGTTCCATTGCTCAATCGTTCAAGATAACATGGTAGACACTCTTGAATGCTCACAAAGCGGTGAGGCACGGAATAACTTGTATGCAGGTCTACATCTTGGAGATTGAACCACTTTAGTCCTTACGCCTTCACTCGAGGACGAGTAAAGGGCTAAGTGTGGGGGAGTTTGTTGACGGTAACCAACTTCAGATCATATACCGTCAACATACACCAAAACAACCTAGAAATAGGGTTTATAATCTCACACATTCCATAGTTTTGGTGTATATTTGGCTTTGCAGGTACAAAGACAGGATATGTGCACTTTGGGCCAAAATACAAAGAAAGTAAGAATAAAAACAATAAATAGAAAAAGGCCCAAAGGAGCAAAATGGCAAGCCAAATCAAATTACCTCAGTTGGGTCACAAACTCAAGCGTCCAACACCAACACCAAGCCCAACACAACGAAAGAGGACGCCACGCCAAGTTTGGGCCGATTTGGGCCCGGCAAGGGTGCGATCAAGCACCTTAGGTGCGGTCACGACATGTCTTTCGGCGGTGGGGCTGGCCTTCGCCGGTGAGGCGGTTCAATTACACCCGAGAACGTCGGTGGCGGTGTTGTCCCGGTGCGTTGAACCTGAAACCGCCTCCCCTTGGTCGGTTTTGCCATAATGGAGGGAGGGAGGCACATTTGCAAAGACACCCCTCCACTCAAGCTATAAAAGGAGGACCCTCTCTCTCATTTGGACACAACACAATACACCTCAAGGAGCTACAAGCACAAGAGAAGCAAGAGAGAGGGAGTTTTCTACCTCTATCCCCATTCTAATTCTAGAGAGTGAGAGAGGGAGAGCTAGAAGGAGATTTGGCTCCTTCTACCGGAGTTGTCGGAGTGCCCCGGTGTTCCGCGGTTCCTAGGAGGTCGGAGTGCCGGATTTGTGCGTACCCGCCCTCGCTTGTACCTCTACAATCTACTTACACTTTGGTAAGACAGGTTGTGTTCCTCTTTCGGTTATTACTTTCAAGCATATTATCTTAGCCGTTATAATCTTGCGGGATTGATAGTCGTTCCTTCGGGCGGTACTCTAGTGAAGGACCCCGGGGACGGGTAAGCCTTGAATTCACACTCGAGTAGTAATCATCGGTGCAAACGCGTGGTGTCTGGACTAGTGATTTCCTATCTTTTGTGGTGCATCCCACGGTTGAGGGGGTAGGCGGCTGGGTTGTGATAGCCTTGTCCGTCCTTTGTAATCCCCCATGTTCGGGTGTGGCGCGGTGCAATTGCCGGTCTCCATCCCGGTTTGGGCGATTTGCGTGCCCGAAGTGAGGAGATAACGCACGCAGTGATCCCCGCCCGAGAGTGTCAACCCATAAAGATACCTCATTCCTCTTAGAAGCTTAACCTTGCCTAGGGTAGACATAGATACAAAAGCCCTCTACAGCCGGCCCCTCGAGAAATATACGATACCCGAATACCACCGGTGAAGTGCTACAACGGTATTTCCCGCGGCGCTATGACTTTTTTCTTTCGCTAAGAAACACCAACAAGCATTTTGGCGCCGTTTCGGGACGGTTGTCGTAGTTGTATTTCGGACCTAGTCGAACCCGTGTGCCTTGTAGTCTCCAAGAAAAATACAAAAACATTTTACATTTACCCATGGAGCTACCTACTCTACAAACCCTTTCCGCTCCTAAGGGCGAGCTCTTAGAACCACGCCAATCCTCGAAGCCAATCACGGCTTCAGATTATGAGCTCCGCCACGGCTTTATTGCCATGGTTCGGGGCCCAAGCTTTTCGGGCTTGGAATATGAAAATCCATACCATCACCTAAGGGAGTTTGAGCAGCTCCGTGCATGCCCGACGATTGCGGGCATGACACACGATACATTATGGGGGAAATCGTTTCCATTCTCTCTCACCGAGAGAGCGAAACAATGGTATGCCCATAACGTAGGGTTGGTAAAAGGAGAATGGGAAGAACTGCGGAATAGATTACGTCTCGCGTTCTATCCTTTATCCGTAATCGCGGCCCCCTGCGACAAGAGGTACTCAACTTCCGGCAAATAGAGGGTGAAACCATAGGTGCAGCACGGGACCATTTTTCCACTCTTACCGGATCCGGCCCAAATCTGCCCATCCCAAACCATGTGCTTTTACAAAGCATTTTTGGCTAGGCTTGGATAGAGCACCCGCCCTACCGCTTGACACACAATCGCCGGAGGGTCATTTTCACATAAAACCCCAGCGGAAGGAGAAGCTCTCTCCTAAAACCGTATTCTTGAGAATACTCCTCCGCTAGAACCCATCCATGTAGAACCAAAGCAGATCCTAGAGGAGGTCTCTTCGGCCAAAGTCAAACCCGACACACCTCTAGAGAAACCCTCGCCTGAACCAAAACCAAAGAAAAAAAGAGACCGCATGTTCGGATCTCTCGTTTTTTCGAGGCCGATCTTCGTAAGAATTCGGTAAAGCCTCGAATTACGAATCTTTGGAAGAAACCACAGTCCCCTCGCCGGCCCTAATGAACCCCTTGACGAACTTTTTTCTCAAGGAATCCATTAAGGTGCCGATCGCTATCATGAGCTTAGAGTGGTTGCATGAGGGGAAGGATCGTCTGAAGAAATTTGGATACCTTGTCCCTCTACACCTCTCTTTTTGCGCACATCAAAGGGAATTGGTGGAAGTCATGTATAACCCTATGGTAGGTGTAAACATCATGTCCAAAAACTATGCGCAATGCCTCGTAGGAGAGCCTTTCATAACCCATACCTTTCGGACATTGCGCACAGCACCCCGAACCACCTTAGAATGCCGGGAGATTATACATGACCAAGTTCTTCAAAGATAAGGATGTCAAATTTTCTTTGGACTTTCATATTTTTGATGTCCAAGATTTTGACATCCTAATCGGGCATCCCTTGGAAAAGATTCTTGATCTATCAAAATTCGGGATCTAGATGTCAAGTTGGGGAGAAATTTATTTTTCGATTCAGTCACACGAGCTAAAAACTTCGATGACAGACCCTCTCCACAATGATGACATGCCCGAGGAGGTCATGGGAGTCATGCTCTATGATAACCCCGAGACAGGACCTAGAACTTGATGCCCAATTCTTCATAGAAGAAGAGGACGACTCGGGGAAACCATAGAACTTCCTCAAGAGGAAGAGGCGACTCGGCCTCCAGTTGAGCTTAAACCCCGCCCGGCCCCTACGTCATGTCTTCCTAAACGGCGACACACAAACTCCGGTTATCATTAGTGATAAACTTAGTGACCGTGAGACGCCCCAACTCATCGCCGTCTTAGAGAAGCATAGATCGGTCTTTGGGTATTCTTTGCAAGACCTAAAAAGGGGTAAGCCCAACACTTTGCACACATCGCATACCTATTGACCCTTCCGGTACCCCATCACGTGAACCCCGAGAAGGCTCAATAACGCGATGCGTGAAGTCGTGAAGAAGGAAGTTCTCAAACTTCTTCACGCCGGATAATTTATCCCGCACCACATAGCGATTGGTTAGCCCAGTCCAAGTGGTCCCCTAAAAAGGGAGGAATGATGGTCGTTGAGAACTCAAAGAACGAACTCATTCCACAAAGACAAGTCACGGGGTGGAGAATGTGCATCGACTATAGAAAACTTAACAAGGCAACTAAGAAAAGATCACTTTCCGCTTCCATTCATTGATGAAATGTTGAACGGTTAGCTAAAACATTCTTTCTTTTGTTTCCTTGACGGGTATTACGGCTATCACCGGATCCCGATCCACCCCGATGACCAAAGCAAGACCACATTCACATGCCCATACGGAACCTATGCGTATCGTAGAATGTCATTTGGGCCGTGTAATGCACCCGCTTCCTTCCAAATGGGTGTATGATGTCTATCTTCTCAGACATGATTGAAGAGATCATGGAAGTCTTCATGGACGATTTTCAAAATGCGTGGTAAGACTTTCGGCGGTACCGCGAAGAATTTAGACAGGGTCTTGCAACGATGCCAAGAAAAGGACCCGGTGCTTAATTGGGAAAAGTGCCATTTCATGGTCCGGGAAGGCATCGTTCTTGGACACTTAGTGTCCGAGAGGGGATTGAGGTAGACAGAGCTAAAATAGATGTTATTGAAAAGCTACCTCCCCGGTGAACGTCAAAGGAATTCGCAGCTTCCTAGGTCATGCGGGGTTCTACAGAGGTTCATAAAAGATTTTTCACAAATCTCTAGACCCCTCACGAACCGTTAGCCAAAGATGCTCCTTTCGACTTCACAGATGAGTGCATGCACGCTTTGAAACCCTTAAGAAAGCACTCATCTCGGCTCCGATCATCCAACCCCGGATTGGTCATTTCCATTTGAAATCATGTGCGATGCTAGCGACTATGCCGTTGGTGCGGTCCTAGGCCAAACCAAGGATAAGAAGCAAAGATGCAATCGCATATGCTAGCAAGACTCTAACAGAGCCCGGTTAAACTACGCTACCATAGAAAAAGAGCTCCTCGCGGTAGTCTTCGCTATAGAGAAGTTTCGTTCTTACTTAGTGGGTGCAAAGATAATCGTTTACACGGACCACGCTGCCCTTAAGTATCTTCTCACTAAGAAAGACGCGAAGCCTCGTTTGATCCCGCCGGATTCTTCCTCGCTCCAAGAATTTGATCTAGAAATAAAAGATAAAAAGGGAGTAGAGAATACCGTTTGGATCATTTGTCGCGTATGCGGTAACTAACATGCGGGAACTACCAATCAATGATTACCTCGCGCGACGACATGCTACTAAAGGTGACGGACACCAACCCATGGTACGCAAACATTGTTAACTTCATGGTTTGGGTTATGTACCCCCTGGGGAGGACCGATTTAAAGCTCCAAGTAGAGAGCAGACGTCACCTTTGGGACAACCCAGACCGTGCGGGGGGTGTGCGCAGATGGCTTGCTAAGAAGATGCGTACCAAGGGCGAGAAGGGATGCAAATCATAGAAAAATGCCATGCATCACCTTATGCCGGCCACCTCGGAGTATTCGCACTCAAGCCAAAATCTGGCAAAGGCGGGTTCTTCGCCAACAATGTGCGCCCGACACGAAGGAGTTCATCGAAGATGCTATAGCCGCGGAAGGCGGAGGTATAATAAGCGACGCAATGCCCCTACACTACAACCTTCAAATAGAAATATTTGATGTGTGGGGCATTGACTACATGGGACCATTCCCAAAGTCCGGCGATTTAGTATATCTTGGTGGCAAAGTGGATTACGTGTCGAAGTGGGTAGAAGCATTACCATGCGAGAGTTGCCGACGCCAAACATGCTCGGAAGATGTTCCATGAAGTGATTTTCCCCGTTTTGGAATGCCTCGCATGGTAGTAAGTGACGGAGGATCACACTTCAAGGACAAGGCATTCAGAACATTCTGAAAGAACTTGGCACCGAGCACAACATAGCTACCCCTTATCATCCATAAACCACGGGCAAGCCGAAATGTCAAATAAGCAAATAAAGAACATCCTGCAGAAGACGGTCAACGAGATGGGGAAGGGCTGGAAAAATAAGCTACCCGACGCTCTTTGGGCTTATCGGACAGCATACAAAGCCCCCATCGGCATGTCACCCTATCAGCTGGTATATGGCCAAAAACAACTCTATAAACATCGGCATGTCACCATAATAAGCTACTACATGAGCGAGGTTCTATCCGAGTCCAAGGCTCGATACCCTCACACGCAAAAACAACTCTATTCCATAACCGATCACATCAAGGAAGCTACGACACTACTCGGCGGCCACAAGATCACGGTGGTGACCCGACTCACCACTAGGCGATATCCCGAGGAAGAGAATCAACAGCCGCATATCAAAGTGGGCAAGTAGAACTCGGAGCATTGAATCTAGAATTCACCCCAAGAAGAGCAATCAAATCCCAGCCACTTCTAGATTTCATTGCGGAATGGACAGAGCTGCAACAACCCATATCCGGCGACATCAAGAAGCATTGGAACATGTACTTCGATGGATCGTTGAAGCTAGGGGAGCAGAGCCGGGATTTTATTCATATCTCCGTAAGGAAGACAACTCAAGTACGTGCTACAAATCATGTGGCAAGCTACAAACAACGAGGCAGAGTATAAAGCACTCATCCATGGCCTCAAGATAGCAAGAACTCTGGGAATCAAGAGACTACAAGTATATGGCGACTCATTTGTTGTCATCAATCAAGTCAACAAAGATTGGGGACTGCACAAAGGACTTTTATTTCAACCAAGAGCTCGATAGAATAGACTTTTATTTCAAAAAAGATTTATGAATTATCAGCATGCCAAAAAAAAATAGTAGTTTCTCTTTTGTTTTTAAATTCAATAAAGCTTGTCTTTGGAATGTTGTGTTTGTCTCCACTTGTTTTTGTCCTTGTGCAAAAAGAAAATTAAAAGTAGGTACAAAAACAAGTGTGGGGAGGCTCACGTCTCTCACAAGTCAAAGGTAACATAATTTATAAATTCAAATTTTTGACTTGTGACATATCTTCTCCTCCTATGTTTTAAACCCGTGCTAAACCTGAACCAAGTTGGCAAAACTCCATCTCTAGTCTACCAATTGATTCATGGCATGCATACACTTTATTCCTCGCTAAAAACCATACTTTGATGAGCAACTACCGTTAGGGACCCCATGTTCATCTAAACAATTGAGCTTTGAGATATGGTAGAATGGCTTGACACTTGCTCTCTTATGCAATAAGACTTGGTTTTATTTCAAAAATTCAAATAAAGCATGCTCTGGTTTGACTTAGACAAATCCTACCAAAGCTTTGAATAATGACATGAATATCCACTATAGCTACTTCTCTACGTATTGAGTTTTGTCAAGCACCGTGATCTGCGTTGAGAGAGGCTCATACCCCCAAGATCGAAAAAAACACGTACACCCACATATACACGCCGATTCTCACAATGAGAATTGCGCACAACATTCACCCCTACCATCCACAAAATAAATACTCCATCCAAGTTACACCATGATCATCTCCTCGTTATCATAAAAGTATCATGCAAAAAGAGGATGCGGGCTACGAAAAAAAAAAGAGATGAAAAATGGACACGTGTCCGAGGGCTTAGTAGAGCCCACATCTCCAAAAAAAAAAAAAAAAGAGAAAGAAGAAAGATAGAAGAAAAGTAGCCTGTATCTCTCCAAAGGCATACAAAAAAAAAAAAGAGAGATCATGAGTCAAGGAGTAACCACAAAAATACCAAAAAAAAATATTTTCCACACACTTTTGCACATTTCGATCTAGGAGTATGGCACCTCTTTCCAACGATCCGAGTTTGACCCGACAACACATACAGGAGGTACGTATGCATCACTCCACTCCAAAGATCCACAAAACACCGCAAAAAGATAGGATGAGTGAGAGCGAAGAGTGCTTTGGTAAGGAAACACAAAAAAATGAGTGACTATGAGAGAATCAACCATGGAGCATTGCTATTTTATCTTTAAAAATCCAAAAAAATCAACCAAGTTTTTGCACATGAGAAGTAGCAAGGAGATACGAATTCATGCCGTTCCATTGCTCAATCGTTCAAGATAACATGGTAGACACTCTTGAATGCTCACAAAGCAGGTGAGGCCTGGAATAACTTGTATGCGTGTCTACATCTTGGAGATTGAACCACTTTAGTCATACGCCTTCACCGAGGACGAGTAAAGGGCTAAGTGTGGGGAGTTTGTTGACGGTAACCAACTTCGTGATCATATACCGTCAACATACACCAAAACAACCTAGAAATAGGGTTTATAATCTCACACATTCCATAGTTTTGGTGTATATTTGGCTTTGAGGGTACAAAGACGAGGATATGTGCACTTTGGGCCAAAATACAAAGAAAGTAAGAATAAAAACAATAAATAGAAAAAGGCCCAAAGGAGCAAAATGGCAAGCCAAATCAAATTACCTCGGTTGGGTCACAAACTCAAGCGCCCAACACCAACACCAAGCCCAACACAACGAAAAGAGGACGCCACGCCAAGTTTGGGCCGATTTGGGCCCGGCAAGGGTGCGACCGCGCACCTTAGGGTGCGGCCGCACATGTCTTCTGGCCGGTGGGGCCAGGCCTTCGCGAGGCGGTTCAATTACACCAGAGAACGTCGGTGGCGGTGTTGTCCCGGTGCGTTGAACCTGAAACCGCCTCCCCTTGGTCGGTTTTGCCATAATGGAGGGAGGAGGCACATTTGCAAAGACACCCCTCCACTCAAGCTATAAAAGGAGGACCCTCTCTCTCATTTGGACACAACACAATACACCTCAAGGAGCTACAAGCACAAGAGAAGCAAGAGAGAGGGAGTTTTCTACCTCTATCCCCATTCTAATTCTAGAGAGTGAGAGAGGGAGAGCTAGAAGGAGATTTGGCTCCTTCTACCCGGAGTTGTCGGAGTGCCCCGGTGTTCCGCGGTTCCTAGGAGGTCGGAGTGCCGGATTTGTGCGTACATACCGCCTCGCTTGTACCTCTACAATCTACTTACACTTTGGTAAGACAGGTTGTGTTCCTCTTTCGGTTATTACTTTCAAGCATATTATCTTAGCCGTTATAATCTTGCGGGATTGATAGTCGTTCCTTCGGGCGGTACTTAGTGAAGGACCCCGGGGGCAGGTAAGCCTTGAATTCACACTCAGTAGTAATCATCGGTGCAAACGTGGTGTCCGGACTAGTGATTTCCTATCTTTTGTGGTGCATCCCACGGTTGAGGGGGTAGGCGGCCGGGTTGTGACAGACCTTGTCCGTCCTTTGTAATCCCCCCCATGTTCGGGTGTGGCGCGGTGCAATTGCCGGTCTCCATCCCGTTTGGGCGATTGCCGGTGCCCGAAGTGAGGAGATAACGCACGAAAGTGATCCCCGCCTCGAGAGTGTCAACCCATAAAGATACCTCATTCCTCTTAGAAGCTTAACCTTGCCTAGGGTAGACATAGATCCAAAAGCCCTCTACACGGCCGCCCCCGAGAAATATACGATACCACGAATACCACCAGGGTGAAGTGCTACAACGGTATTTCCCGCGGCGCTTGCGGACTTTCTTTGCTTTCGCTAAGAAACACCAACAGATATCCTACAAGAAATCCACTGGATCTTTGTGGAAACCACGCAGCGTCAAGAACCCTCGTGGGAAAAGCATTGAACCGGATACCATGGCCATTGACCCTCAAAGACGAGAAGAACTCGCCGTAACATGCAAAGGATGCCGATGTTCGCAAGACAAACGCATGTGCCCGACTCACAACTTAATTCGCATACCACCATCATGGCCTTTTTTCGTGGCCGGGACCGGATCAAGTCGGACCATTCAAAAGAGCCCGGGGAGGATACGAGTATATCTACGCCGCCATCGACAAATTCACCAAATGGATAGAATACAAGCCATTGGTCACCTTCAGCTACACCAAGGCAGTCGAGTTCATCCAAGAGATCATGCACAGATTCGGGATGCCCAACAGGATCGTCACTGACCTCGGATCACCGTTCACAGCAGCAGAATTCGAAGATTGGGCACAAGATTGTGGCATACGGATAGACTATGCCTCTGTGGCACATCCTCAGGCTAACGGACAAGTCGAAAGAGCAAACGGACTCATCCTTCCCAGACTAAAGCTAAGACTATATGAAGAACTCAAAGACTACGAAGCCAAATGTATCGAAGAACTTCCAAAAGTTGTCTGGGGCCTAAGAACTCAAATCAGCATAGCAACAGGTTACTCACCCTTCTTCCTAACCTATGGATCAGAAGCCGTTCTACCGGCAGACCTCATATGGAGCTCTCCAAGGATCGAGCAATTTGAAGAAGGAGAAGGAGAACAGACAAGAAGACTAGAAATCGACTGTGCGGAAGAAGTCGATCGAATGCAATCCTCCGTAACGCAAGATATCCGCAAGGACTAAGAAGGCATTATGACAAAAGCACACATCCAAGAAACCTCAACCCGGGAGATCAAGTACTAAAGAGAAATCGAAGACGGAAGGCAAGCACAAATTTGCTCGGCCCATGGGAAGGACCATATATCGTCAAAAGAGTAATCGGGACCGGGAACCTACGAACCGATGACCATGCAAGGAGAGGAAATCAGAAACTCTTGGCATATAAGCCAACTCAGAAGGTTCTATCCATAATTAGAAGAACTCAAGGCAACAGAGACGAAGCAGAACGCAAAAACAACTCTCTAACACTTCAAGAAGAAGAAGACCAAGCCTGAGAAGAACTCTAGACCATCCAACAAAAGAGGTCACCAAATCCGCGGCTACCGGGCACTTCAGCAAAAAAACAAGTTGCCCAAATTAAAGCCGCATGCCTCTCAAGGGAGATGAACAAACGCCCGAATTGGCGCTTCACTAAAAGAAGTCGACCAAAAGAAGGCAACCCCCGACCACCGTAACGAAGGTCAAATTCCAAGGGTGGAACCACGCGACGCCCTAGCTCGGAATAGCGCCCACACCTTAAATCCTAGCGGAAGATCGTGAACTTCGACTCTTGAAAAAGAGGACGTTGGGATCGGCCCGCCTAGGTCGCAGAGGCCATCGAGGGTCCGAGAAAGTGCCACTATGTCCAATGACGGGGACGGCCTTTCGAATCGGGCGTGAACGGTGTAGTGTTGTGAAATAGAAACCCATCGTCTCACACAAGTCTCTCGAAGCGAGAGCTGCCCAAACCGAGCAAGGTGGATTGCAGTGTTATGAAATAGGAACCCAACCATCTTGACCTTCAGTCCGCAGTGCACTTAAATGGGCCCGGACTGAGAACCTTATAAGGGACGTCATGTGATAGTCCACTGGACAGCATGGGAGAGCCCTAGCCCAGAAGCGGCAACCTTGAGTTAGAACAACTCTTTCTGAAGCACGACTCCACCAAATTACACTAGCATGTCTAAAAAAAGACAATGCTAGAGGGCCTAAAAGGAGAAACCGAACGGCCTGGAGAAACCCTCCGAACAATCGTGACAAGTCTCAAGAGAAGACACAAGTCTCATGCCGAGGAAAACAACCCCGGCAACCCCGGGCGACGCCCCAACCACCGTCAGCAAGTCCACAGAAGAGACAAGCTGAATCTTCAGAAGAAACAACCCTGAAGACCAGGAGCAAGACTCCATCAACGTCAGCTAGTCTACGTAAAAGACAAGTTGAATCTTGTAAGAAACAACCACGAAGACCAGGAGCAAGACTCCACCAACGTCGCCTAGTCTACGTAAAAAAGACGAAATGAAACGGTAAGAACAACCCCGAAGACCGTGAGCAAGACTCCATCACCTTTCGCCTAATCTCGCAAGAAAGACGAGCTGATACTCCGAAAGAAAAGAACAACGGAATTCAAGAGCAAGCCTCCACTCATCATGACAAGTCTCAAGAAGAAGACAAAAGTCATTTGTCAAAGGAAAACAACCCTGACAAACCGAAGCAAGGCTCTACAACAATCTTCAGTCAAGTCTACAGAGAACACAGGGTGATTCTCCAGAGAAAATAACCCTGGAACCCGGGAGGAAAACTTAAGAACTACCTTAAGACAAGTCTACAGAAAAGGCAAGCTAATCCTTGAGAAGGAAAAAACTCGCTAATCAAGCAAGACTCCAATCTACTACGGCAAGACCTATGAATAGGCCAGCCGACGCGCCAAGGAAGAAACAACCCAAAAGCGCACAAGGACGAGATCCTATACTATCTTCGCCAGATCTACGAGAAGACAAGGCGGCAAGTCGAGTCGGGAAACAACCCCGACAAGTCGCGGAAACAACCACGACAACTCTCGGCAAGACTTCAACCTATCTTCAGCTAAGTCTACAGAAAAGCGAGCTGAATCATCAGGAGAAACAACACTGATGTCTTGGAGCAGGACTCCAAACTACTCGGCACGAATCTACAAGAAGGAGACAAGAGCCGGAAGCACTCTAAAGGCGCAATATCAACAAGTCATCTGAGGAAAACAGCCCAGAAGACCACATCAAGAGCAAGCAGAGAACAAACTGCAACAAGCTGCACGAAGGCAGATCAAAAATACTTAAAGTCTGCACGAAGGCAGACACAAGCAAGAGTATTTAAGGCCTACAACCAACAGGCCACCAGCAACAAGTTGTTCATTACAAGGTGGACAAAACCGCCACCCAGGCACTCAGGCCGCATCAAAATCCGGCGCCTCTCCTTCAGGAAGATCAAGATCGATGGTACCAAAGAAGAGTGGTCACATTTTGCATCCACCTCAGGGCGCTCCTCCTCCATTATCCTGAGATGCTCGTCAGAAGCAAACCCATCCATAATAGCAGCGATGGGCAGCTCCGACACAAGATGATGGAAGTAAAAGAGTGAGCTCTTCAACAGCCTCCCAGCAGCGTCTCCAACAAAGGAACGGAAACGATCGGGAACCCTGGGAAGAAAGTCCCTCCAGGACACACCATGATCTTCAGGAAGACGAATAACCTCCGGCAAAGGGATACACAAATCGCCCGAGATCGGAGAACTTCGCGCGAAGAGCGTAAAGAGCATCTCTCTCCGACCGAAGCTCGGCCGACTACCACCGATAGTGGTCGCCTGACCTGAATTGGTCACCGAAGACCTGAAGTCGAGAAACAGACAAGTCAAAGGAGAAGACTTGACAAATAAAGCAAAAACGGCTCAAGAGGACAAGCAACATACCTTCAACCTCCTGAGTAACCTTGGCATAGGACTCGGTCAACCCCTCAATGGTAGCACAAGAGTCTTGGAGCTGAGCACGAAGATCCTGTTCAACCCCCTGAAGACGAACAACCTCTGCCCGCAAGGCGTCACATTCTTGAGCAGGGAGGAAGACGGGGAGATCTCTCACAAAGGACTAAAGAAAAGCCAGGGTCAGGACATATCTCAAAAAGAGAGGAAAGTCAAGAAAAGAACCCGACACATACCTCAAACTGTTGATCAAAGGCAGAAAAAGCGCCCCGGCGTAGTCCAAACGCCAGAGACAGAGCGACAACCCGAGAAGCCAGATCAAACTCTGAAATCACAGAGTCGCAAGAGACCTCAGATCATAAAGAGAAGGATCCCGAGGAGGATCAACAGCCGGTTCCACGAGGAGAGAGGCCAAAGAAGAAGCGGCCGCCGCGGGGGCCTTCCGAAGAACTCCAGAGGGAAACAACCTCGGAGAACTTCACGTAAGGGCGCCTACAAAACAACCCGACAATATAAAAATCCTCAAAAGTCAACGGGGGTGAAAGAACTCGCAACAAGAGTACTCACCGAAAAGAGAGACGAGGACGGGGAGGGGGGAGGGGGGCAAGCCGATGAATGAAGGAGGCTTCACTTCAATGGCCACAACAGAACGGCCGAAGCCTCGTAAGCCTCAACTTTGCACAAACGGCAACCGCAAACAACCCAATAAGGCTACAAGACAAAAGAACCCGGTATTCAAGACTCAAGAAAGGAACTCCAGATTAGGGCAAGGGACTCCACCGCTCCTCGGCATCTTTGAAAAAAGCAAATGCGAAGCACCCTCTCGAAAAACAGAGAAACAGTCGCCTTATACGGAAAAAAGAGAGGGATCGACAGAAGATCAACCGCCTCACCTATAATAATATTACTGTGGGCTCACGCAAAGAAGCCCGAGAAGCGGAAGAGCGAGTCCTCTTGGGAGTCGGGTGGTAGCGGCGAAGCGGTGGGCTCTTCAATAGAACGCTCCGCCGCTGCGACCTATAAGGGCAATTACCCGTGGATGCTGGAGTAAAGGGAACATAATGGCAACCCCAATACTCATTCCGGGGAAGGTCTTCGAGACTCACCGGAACAACAGAGGCGGCGAGGCATCGCAATAACAACGATCACCACCAATGACCTCTAATAGTTCTCGCCAAGATGCTAAAAAATCAGAAAAGTCGAGAAAAAAGAACCTAAAAGGGGAAAGTACATCGAGAAAGAAAAGAACTCACAATTTGGAGGAGGGTTGTCAGCGGTAATACTCAACAACCCCGAATCGGAGTCATCGAACATCCTTCAACGAGAGAGCGCGAAGGGATACCATCGGCTCCGCCTCGGGCAACTCGTAAGCATCGCCACCAACACGAAGGATCCTCGGGCCGAGTACTTTCGAAGCCAAGCCTCTCCCTCGCCATCAAAGGTTGAACTCGACGGCGAAGAAAAGCGCTGCAACAATACCGGGGCCACTAAGGCCACCTTGCTTCAAGATCTTAACACGGTTGACAAGCTCGCAACCTCCGACTCATCGGGAGAGTCAACCTTCAGGCTCGGGATCAACGGGACTCATTGAGTCATGATCCATCGAGGCGGGAGGAGGATTGTTCACATAGAACCACCCAGAGCGCCAGCCGGAAACAGAATCAGGGAGCTCATAATCAAAGAAAGCCCCTTTTCGGTCCTGACGGGCCTGGATCGAAACACAACCAAGAGAAGAAAGATCGCCTCCATGACGAAGGCGGAAGAAATAGCGGAAGAGCTTCAAGGAAGGAGGGATGCCTATGAAGGTCTCCGAGGCATGAACAAAGATGGAAAGAAGGAGAACCCCCATTAGGGGCAAGATGGGAAAAGAGCGTCGAATAGGGCTGCGAGAAACTCATGGAAGAAATCCGAAGCGAGCAAACAAAGACACGCCTGAACAAAAAGAAAGAAAGAGGACAACCTCGAGAGGGCCAGGAGGAGAAGGCGATGCCCGGACGGGCGGTCTCCTCCAACCGCATGCACTACGAGGAGGAAGAAGCCGGCGCGCTCCAAGTCCTCAAGATCCCGGTGGCGACGGAGGACTCCGGCCAGATCTTCATGGCCGCCTCCACCTCGAGAACCATCTCCCGCCTTCCCCTTAAGGCTCCCCGGAAGAAGAGCTTTTCACCATAATGGAGGACGGCGGCGAACGGCGAAACCAAAGGGCGCAAAGGCGGCGGCGAGGGAACGATGGCGGCGCAAGAGGATTAGGGCAAAGAAGATTGCTAATCGCGGATGCAAATGGCGGATGGAGGAAAAGAAACGGCCGTATCCAAGTATTTATGGAGAGGAATTTTTTCCACCCGATTCTGAGTAATAAAACTCTCTGTAACGGGAGCCTTTACAACTTCAAAATTAATTTGAAGTGACAACGGCACTCCTTTTTATGCGGAATGGTGCAACGGTCGACACAACGATTCGGATACCTGTGAGAAGAAAGAACTCTTCAAAATGACAACAAGCAACGCGGAAACATCCCGCTAATGCAGACCAAGACAAAGACAAGTCGATCAAATCAAAGGAGAAGAACCCGCCAAGAGACAGAAGAACCCTGACAAACGTCACGACAGCCCAACAGCAGAAGCAATCACACGGAATAAGAGAAACGGTCAAAATCCCGGGAAAATGAAGAACCTCTATGAGCTCTTATCTACGAAAGAACTCTTAGGCGCTCGGGGGCAACAGGATACCGGGGCATGATTTTTTTCAAAAGAGCTCCGGCGGCGAGAAGAACTTCGAGAAGACGGAGGAGAAGAACTCAAAGACCTTCCAGCTCTTTGTGCCAAAAAAGCAAGAAGCGGGGGGGCTACACCCTACGGGTCCACTTTTTCAACAAAAGTGCACACCGCATGAAGACAACAAGGACCGCATCAAGGCGCATCCGAGAAGAGCGAGGAAGCTCTCATGACTCAAACCCGAGATGCTCGGGGGCTAGCGGAACAAGGCTCTTTTGAAGAAAGAAGAGCTCCGACGGCGAGAAGAACTTCGAAGGCGAAGGAAAGAACTCAAAAGACCTTCCCGGCTCTTTGTGCCAAAAAGCAAGAAGCTCGGGGGCTACACCCTACGGGTGCACTTTTTCAAAATTGCACTCGTAAAGATGATCTTGAAGGCCATATCAAGGCCTCACCGAGAAGAGCAAAGGCAACTCTCATGACTTGACCTTGAGATGCTCGGGGGCTTGTGGATCTGAGGATCACCAAAGAACTCTACCGAAGTTGTTCGTAGGGTTCTATCCTAGCCTGCTGACCACAAACAACTCGAGAAGGCAATGGAAGCATAGCTACGATGACTTCGTTGTAATTAGGATAGAACACTAGTCGGGTTACCTTGTTTAGAGTTCGGGTGTTGGTTCCTCTGCGGACAACCCTCTCGTATCCGACTAGGATAAGTAGCGAGTTCCTTGGCTCCTTAGACTATAAAGGCGGCCAAGGACACCTCGTAGAAAGGAAACACGGCATAAGCAGCGTTCTGAGAACACAAGCTTGGCCACGACCAGAAATCTTGTGCTTTCGTAGCGATTCTCGGCTAACCCCCATCAATCAAAATAGGCTCCACGCCCATTTGGGCGTAAAGGTCTTTACTCGATCCCTTGATCGGGCCGAACTGATATAAAAAACCACTCTCAATGCCGTTTACTTGACAAACCGCGGGCTCGGGTTCATCAGGCCGAACAAGCGCCGGTTCACCCGTGGCGAGGCTCGATAAATAAAA
>JADLZK010009863.1:0-354843 GCA_015847255.1 Hyparrhenia diplandra
TGGGGATGGTCTATGGTGTGACGAGTAAGTTAAATTTATACCTACGTGTCAAATGCTCAGGTGCACATACGCATCTCTGGGCCATTTGGATACGTCGCGTGATTCGTCTTAAAGTGACTTTTTCAACGCACAATGGCTTGCAAAAGTGTCTTGACGCGATCACAATCCTGTGTCGTGTGGTTCCATAATGTGGTGCACATGCACCTAGAAAAAAAAAAAAAACCGCTTCCGTGGATGGAGGAGTGATGACCGGTTGCGTTGACAATCTCATTCGGGGCGGGGGGACAGGACCAGGTGCCTTCTTCATCTTCATCATCACCATCATGCGTCACTTTCATCTTCCAGACAACATAGTTTTCTTGGTTGGACACGGTCAAATCAACAACAACAATAATGCAACGCACCCATAGCGCATCTTCTCAATTTTTTAATTACACAGTACAAACGCTCGCAATAAGCACACAGCTCACCCCGAGGAACAACCCTAACTCTATAAGCACCTCTGAAGGAATGAGCACCCGACAAATCTAGAGATTTTCGAAGTCACCATTGACGCCCTGTCGTCGACGGTAACGTCACTTACCACTTAATGTATAACGTCGGTAAATCATGAAAAAATCTCATGAAAAAGGTGCGAGCATCAGGATTTGAACTTTGTTGGGTAGCGTCCCACTAGACCATCCTATCATTGAACTACAAGTCAATTCACGCACATCTTCTCAGTTCGGCACTACCGCTCTTCTCAGTTCGGCACTACCGCTGGCAGCATATACCACTCTTATCCTAATTTGGTCTGAGCATCTCCATGAGTGCTAATGCATCTCTCTTTCTCATCCATGTTTTTCTGAACAAAATATGAAAAAAAAAACATCTCCAACAGTTTCCAATATGTCTTCCTCATCTTTTGAAAATCTAAATCATGGTAATTCTAGTCAAGTAAGTGCATATAACAAGGTACAGTGTTTGAAAACTAACTTTCAAGGAGGAAAAAAATTGCAACTTGGCTTACAAAAATATATAGTATCAGCTCAAACTAGGCCCGTTCTTATGGTAAATGGACGAGTTTTTGGAATGCAAAGCCTTTGAAGTTGAATAATAAGGGAATGATAATATTTAGAACTTCAACACCTCCATACAGATAGACCTCCATGCAGATACTCCCTCTGTCCCATGGAGTTTGTCGTTTTTTACTTTTTGAACTTCATGTTTGACCATCCGTCTTATTCAAAATATTTATACAAATAATAAAATAAATTAATCAATATTCAAGTATCTTTATTGATAAAATAAGTCATAACAAAATAAATTATATTTGTGTAAAAAATTTGAATAAGATGAATCATCAAAAAAGATGGCACGGAATCCGGGGTGACAAACTCAATGGGACGGAGAAAGTACATGTTTGGATGGACATGGGGCTTTGAACATTCACCTCCAAGGATCCAACACACACACACACACACACACACACACACACACACACACACACACAAAACCTAGATCTTGAGAAACCGCGAACTAGCCTCTCCATCTACTCCTTGTGACAGAGAGTAACAAATCATAAGCCAGAATTTACACCACTCCCTTCATTTATGCAATTGAACAAATCAGTGTTGTGCATTGTGTCGGGTCAGCCGCCAACCCATCTGAGTGCACCAATAGCAAAACTACCGACTCACCGTCAGAGGCAATTCATCGAACAAGTGTACTACAAAATAGGCAAGAAGAGGTGTACTCCATACTTGGCAAGGGTTTGGAGTTGCAAGGTATTGTAGGTCGGTCCATCCGCAGTCGAGGAGGAAGTGGAAGCCATCTACGGCGAGCAAGTAGCACAAGGGACTCTCCCCGTACGCCCTGTTGAGAGGCAACACCTGCACCAATATTCCCATCGACGACGAGTAGAGGCCAGTGTGTTTGAAGTCGGAAGCTGGCAAACACCGAATTGGGCTTGTTCGCTTATGTTTTTTCTGACGGGATGGGTTGTGGCTGCATAGCCCATCAGCCCAACTCCCACTCGTCTCTGTCGTTACTTTCCCAGTTCTGCGAGCGCGGAGAACGAGGCATTCGAGAACTCAGGGAATCGCCTCCACTAGGGTTTAGAGGTCAGCCGGCGCTCGGTGCCTCCAACCTCTAGCTAGCCTCCAATCTCTGGCCTAGATTTGGCGCTAGGAAGACGACAAGTCGAGTCAGCAACGCCTCTCTGATTTGTTGCCTGTCGGCGGCGGGCTTTCCTAGTTAGAGCCGGTAAACTGGCATAATCGCATCGCCTCTAGCCTCTGACCTCCTCGCCTCGCCCATTCATAGCCTCTCTGTGCATACCGAGGTCATCAATGTAGGTAAACTTTGCTTCCCCTGTTATTTGGATGTTTTCTGTGTACTGTTGCTCGAACGTGATTCTGGTGGCCAAAATCCCGACCAATCATGCTGCCCACACTCACCATGTGTGCCAGCTTGTGGTTGCTACTACTAGCTAATTTATGTCACTAAATTACAGTCCTAGACCAACATCTGATAAATTATATGCACAGTGTTCATCAGCCTCAACATCTCCCAGTCCTTCATGCTATCCACATCTCCTGCACCTTCATGCTATCCACATCCGTCGATGTTTTTACGATCGGTGAGCCCGCTACAGGGTGAACCTGGCAGTTTGTTGGGCCTCGATGAACACGGAGCCCGGCGGTTTGTTGCGCAGGTGACATTGAGAGCGGGGTTTTTATACTGGTTCGGGCCCTCGATCAAGGATCGAGTAAAGACCTTTACGCCCAGTCGGCGTGAGCCTATTTTTAATTGATAGGGTTAGCCGAGAATCGGCCACTTGCTTACAAAGATTGATGCCTTGGTCGTGGCCAAGCTTGTGTTCATGTCGCGCTATCGCGTTTCGTTTTCTCCTTTCACGGGAGGTGTTCCTTGGCCGCCTTTTATAGTCTAAGGAGCCAAGGAACTCGCTCACGCATCCTAGTCGGATCTGAGAGAGGGTTGTCCCGAGAGGAACCGAACACCCGAACTCTAAACAAGGTAACGACTAGTGTTCTATCCTAATTACAGCGAGAAGTCATCGTAGCTATGCTTCCATTGCCTTCGGGAGTTGTTTGTGGCCGCAAAGGATAGAACCCTACGAACAACTCGGTAGAGTTCTTTGGTGATCAGATCCACAAGCCCCCGAGCATCTCAAGGTCAAGTCATGAGAGTTGCCTTTGCTCTTTCGGGTGAGGCCTTGATATGGCCTTCAAGATCATCTTTACGAGTGCAATTTTGAAAAAAGTGCACCCGTAGGGTGTAGCCCCGAGCTTCTTGCTTTTTGGCACAAAGAGCCGGAAGGTCTTTGAGTTCTTTTCCTTCGTCTTGAGTTCTTCGCCGTCGTCGGAGCTCTTCTTTCTTCAAAAAGAGCCTTGTTCCGCTAGCCCCGAGCATCTCGGGGTTTGAGTCATGAGAGCTTCCGCTCTTCTCGGATGCGGCCTTGATGCGGTCCTTGTTGTCTTCATGCGGTGTGCACTTTTTTGTTGAAAAAGTGGACCCGTAGGGTGTAGCCCCCGAGCTTCTTGCTTTTTGGCACAAAGAACTGGAAGGTCTTTGAGTTCTTCTCCTCCGTCTTGAGTTCTTCTCGTCGTCGGAGCTCTTTTTGAAAAAATCATGCCCCGGGTATCCTGTAGCCCCCGAGCGTCTAAGAGTTCTTTCCGTAGATAAGAGCTCATAGAGGTTCTTCATTTTCCCGGGATTTTGACCGTTTCTCTTATTCCGTGTGATTACTTACGCTGTTGTTGGGGCTGCCGTGGCGTTTGTCGGGGTTCTTCCGTCTCTTGGCGGGTTCTTCTCCTTTGATTTGATCGACTTGTCTTTGTCTTGGTGCATTGGCCGGGATGTTTCAGCGTTGCTTGTTGTCATTTTGAAGAGTTCTTTTCTTCGCTGCCGAGGTATCCGACCGTTGTGTCGATCTGTTGTAATCGTTCGCATAAAAAGGAGTGCCGTTGTCACTTCAAATTAATTTTGAAGTTGTAAAGGCTCCGTTCTGAGAGTTTTTATTCTGTAGCGGGTGGAAAAATTCCTCTCCATAAATACTTGGATACGGCTGTTTCTTTTCCTCCATCTCGCCATTTGCATCCACGATTAGCAATCTTCTTTGCCCTAATCCTCTTGCGCCGCCACTGTTCCCTGCCGTCGCCTTTGCGCCCTTTGGTTTCTGCCGTTCTCGCCGCCGTCCTCCATTATGGTGAAAAGCTCTTCTTCCAGGAGCCTTAAGGGGAAGGCGGAGATGGTTCCCGAGGTGGAGGCGGCCATGAAGATCTGGCCGGAGTCCTCCGTGTCGTCGCCGAGGATCTTGAGGACTTGGAGCGGCGGCAGGCTTCCTCCTCGAGGTCTGCATGCGGTTGGAGGCGCCGTCAGGGCATCGTCTTCTGCTCCTAGCCTTCTCGAGGTTGTCCTCTTTCTTTCTTTTGTTCGAGGCGGGTCTTTGTTTGCACTTCGGATTTCTTCCATGAGTTTCTCGCAGTCCTATTCGATTGCTCTTTCCCATCTTGCCCCTAATGGGGTTCTCCTTCTTTCCATCTTTGTTCATGCTGTGAGACCTTCATAGGCATCCCTCCTTCCTTGAAGCTCTTCGCTATTTCTTCGCCGCCGTCATGGAGGCGATCTTTCTTCTCTTGGTTGTGTTTGATCCGGGCCCGTCGGGACCGAAAAGGGGCTTTCTTTGATTATGAGCTCCACGATTACGTTTTTCGGCCGGCGCTGCAGGTGGTTCTATGTGAACAATCCTCCTCCTCGCCCTCGATGGATCATGACTCAATGAGTCCCGTTGATCGAGAGCCGAAGGTTGACTCTCGATGAGTCGGAGGTTGCGAGCTTGTCAACCGTGTCAAGATCTTGAAGCAAGGTGGCCTTAGTGGCCCGGGGTATTGTTGCCGGTTTTCTTCGCCGTCGAGTTCAACCTTTGATGGCGAGGGAGAGGCTTGGCCGAGTACTGCGGCCCCGAGGATCCTTCTCGTGTTGGTGGCGATGCTTCCGAGTTTACGAGGCGGAGGCGATGGTATCCCTTCGCGCTCTCTGTTGAAGGATGTTACGATGACTCGATTCGGGTTGTTGAGTATTACATTGACAACCCTCCTCCAATGTGAGTTCTTTCTTTCTCCGATATACTTTCCCCGTTTAGGGTTCTTTTCGACTTTTCCGATTTTTAGCATCTTGGCCGAACTATTACGAGGCTCTTTGTGGTGACCGTTCTTTGCGATGCACTTTTGCCTCTGTTGTTCGAGTGAGTCAAGACCTTCCCGGCATGAGTATTGGGGTTGCTTCGTATGTTCCCTTTACTCCGGATCCACGGGTACTTGCCCTTATAGGTCGCAGCGGCGGGAGCGTTCTATTGAAGAGCCCACGCCGCTGCTACCCCACGACTCCCAAGAGGACTCGCTCTTCCGCTTCTCGAGGGCTTCTTTGCAGGAGCCCACGGGTAATATTATTATAGGTGAGGCGGTTGATCTTCTGTCGATCCCTCTCTTTTTTTCCGTATAAGGCGACTGTTTCTCTATTTTTTCGAGAGGGTGCTTTGCATTTGCTTTTTTGAGCATCTTTGAGGAGCGGGTGGAGTCCCTTGCGGAATCTGTGAGTTCCTTTCTTGAGTCTTGAATCCGGGTTCTTTTGTCTTGTAGCCTTATTGGGTTGTTTGCGGTTTGCCGTTTGTGCGGGTTGAGGCTTCCGAGGCTTCGGCGGGGTTCTGTTGTGGCCATTGAAGTGAAGCCTCCTTACATTTCTTGGCTTGCCCCCTCCCCCCGGTCCTCGTCTCTCTTTTAGGTGAGTACTCTTGTTGCGAGTTCTTTCACCTGTTGACTTTTGAGGATTTTTTTATATTGTCGGGGTTGTTTTGTAGGCGTCCTTTCCGTGAAGTTCTCTCGAGGTTGTTTCCCCGAGTTCTTTCGGGCGTCTGGCGGCGGCGGAGTCTTCTTCTTTGGCCTCTCTGCTCGTGGAACCATTTGTTGATCCTCCTCGGGATCCTTCTCTTTATGATCACGAGGTCTCTTGCGGACTCGTGATTTCGAGGAGTTTGATCGGCTTCTCGGGTTGCCGCTCTGTCTCTGGCGTTTGGACTACTTAGGCGCTTTTACGCCTTTGATCAGCGGTTTGGTATGTGTCGGGTTCTTTTCTTGACTTTCCTCTCTTTTTTGAGATATGTGTCGACCACGGCTTTTCTTTAGTCCTTTGTGAGAGATCTCCCGTCTTCCTCCTGCTCAAGAATGTGGCGCCTTGCGGCGGAGGTTATTCGTCTTGGGGGGTTGAACGGGATCTTCGTGCTCGGCTCCAAGACTCTTGTGCTACCATTGAGGGTTGTAGGAGTCCTATGCCAAGGTTACAGGGGGAGGTTGAAGGTATGTTGCTTGTCCTCTTGAGCCGTTTTTGCTTTATTTGTCAAGTCTTCTCCTTTGACTTTGCGTTTCTCGACCAGGTCTTCGGTGACCAATTCAGGTCGGGCGACCACTATCGGTGGTTTGTCGGCGAGCTTCGGTCGGGAGAGATGCTCTTTACGCTCTTCGCGCGAAGTTCTCCGATCTCTGGCGATTTGTGTATCCCTTTTTGGAGGTTATTCGTCTTCCGAAGATCATGGTGTGTCTGGAGGGACTTTCTTCCCGGGGTTCCCGATCGTTTCCGTTCCTTTGTTGGAGACGCTGGGGGGAATTTGTTGAAGAGCTCACTCTTTTACTTCCATCATCTTGTGTCGGGCTGCCCATCATTTCTTTGTTATGGATGGGTTTGCTTCGACGAGCATCTCGAGGATAATGGAGGAGGAGCGCCACGAGGTGGATGCAATTTGTGACCACTCTTCTTTGGTACCATCGATCTTGATCTTCCCTGAAGGAGAGGCGCCGGATTTTGATGCGGCTGAGTGCACGGGTGGCGGTTTTGTCCGCCTTGTAATGAACGACTTGTTCTTTGGTGGCCTGTTGGTTGTAGGCCTTAAATACTCTTGCTTGTGTGCGCCTTCGTGCGGACTTTAAGTATTTACGATGCGCCGCCGTGCGACTTGTTGCGATTTGTTCTACGCTTTGCTCTTGATGTGGTCTTACGGGCTGTTTTCCTCGGATGACTTGTTGATATTGCGCCTTAGAGTGCTTAGGCTCTTGTCTCCTTCTTGTAGATTCGTGCTTAGGAAGTAGTTTGGAGTCTGCTCCAAGACATCGATGTTGTTTCTCGATGATTCGACTCGCTTTTACGTAGACTTAGGCGAAGATAGGTTGAAGTCTTGCTTCGAGTTGTCGGGGTTGTTTCCACGACTTGTCGGGGTTGTTTCCACGACTTGCCGGCTTGTCTTCTCGTAGATTTCTTTGAAGATAGTATAGGATCTCGTCTTGTGGCGCTTTTGGGTTGTTTCTTCCTTGGCGCGTCGGCTGGCCTATTCATAGGTCTTGCCGTAGTAGATTGGAGTCTTGCTTGATTGCTTGGGAGTTTTTTCCTTACGAAGGATTAGCTTGCCTTTTACGTAGACTTGTGCGAAGGTAGTTCTCGAAGTTTTTCCTCCCGGGTTCGGGGTTATTTTCTCACGGAGAATCACCCCGTGTTCTCTCGTAGACTTGGCGAAGATTGTTGTAGAGCCTTGCTTCCGGTTTGTCGGGGTTGTTTTCCTTTGACAAATGACTTTTGTCTTCTTCTTGAGACTTGTCATGATGAGTGGAGGCTTGCTCTTGAATTCGAGTTATTCTTTTCGGAGTATCGGCTCGTCTTTCTTGCTGATTAGGCGAAAGGTGATGGAGTCTTGCTCCGGTCTTCGGGGTTGTTCTTCGAGTTTCATTTCGTCTTTTCGTAGACTAGGCGACGTTGGTGGAGTCTTGCTCACGGTCTTGAGGGTTGTTTCTTCGAAGATTCAACTTGTCTTTTACGTAGACTAGGCGACGTTGATGGAGTCTTGCTCCCGGTCTTGAGGGTTGTTTCTTTCGAAGATTCAGCTTGTCTCTTCGTGGACTTGCCGCCCGGTGGTTGGGCGTCGCCGAGGGTTGCGGGGTTGTTTTCCTCGGCATGAGACTTGTGTCTTCTCTTGAGACTTTGTCACGATTGTTCGGAGGGTTTCTCGGGCCGTTCGGTTTCTCCTTTTAGGCCCTCTAGCATTGTCTTTTTTAGACATGCTAGTGTAATTTGGTGGAGTCGTGCTTAAAAAAAAAGAGTTGTTCTAACTCAAGGTTGCCGCTTACGGGCTAGGGCACTCCCATGCTTTGTCCGATGGACTATCACATGGCGTCCCTTATAAGGTTCTCGGTCCGGGCCCATTTAAGTGCATTCTGCAAGGATGAAGGTCAAGATGGTTGGGTTCCTATTTCATAACACTACAATCCACCTTGCACGGTTTGGGCAGCTCGCTTTTTTGAGAGACTTGTGTGAGGCGATGGGTTTCTATTTCACAACACTACACCGTTCACGCCCGATTCGAAGGCCGTCCGCCGTCATTGGACATAGTGGCACTTTTACGGACCCTCGATGGCCCTCTACGACCTAGATGGGCGATCCCAACGTCCTCTTTTTTTCAAGAGTCGAGTTCACGATCTTCCGCTAGGATTTAAGGTGTGGATGCTATTCCAGAGCTAGGACGTCGCATGGTTCCACCCTTGGAATTTGACCTTCGTTCTGGTGGTCGGGGTTGCCTTCTTTTGGTCGACTTCTTTTCGTGAAGCGCCAATTCGGGTAGTTTGTTCATCTCCCTTGAGAGGCATGCGGCTTTAATTTGGGCAACTTGTTTTTCTTTGAAGTGCCGTGGTAGCCATGATTTGGTGACCTCTTTGTTGGATGGTCTAGAGTTCTTCTCGGGCTTGGTCTTCTTCTTCTTGAAGTGTTAGAGAGTTGTTTTTGCGTTCTGCTTCGTCTCTGTTGCCTTGAGTTCTTCTAATTATGGATAGAACCTTCTGAGTTGGCTTATATGCCAAGTGTTTCTGATTTCCTCTCCTTGCATGGTCATCAGTTCGTAGGTTCCCGGGTCCCATTACTCTTTTGACGATGTATGGTCCTTCCCATGGGCTGAGCAATTTGTGCTTGCCTTCCGTCTTCGATTTCTCTTGAGTACTTGATCTCACGGGTTGAGGTTTCTTGGGCGTGTGCTTTTGTCATAATGCCTTCTTAGTCCTTGCGGATATCTTTGCGTTACGGAGGATTGCATTCGATCGACTTCTTACGCGCGGTCGATTTCTAGTCTTCTTGTCACGTTCTCCTTCTCCTTCTTCAAATTGCTTGATCCTTGGAGAGCTCCATATGAGGTCCGCCGGTAGAGCGGCCGATCCATAGGTTAGGAAGAAGGGTGAGTAACCTGTTGTTTCTGGCGATTTGAGTTCTTAGGCCCCGGACAACTTTTGGAAGTTCTTCGATCCATTTGGCTCCGTAGTCTTTGAGTTCTTCATATAGTCTTAGCTTTAGTCTGGGAAGGATGAGTCCGTTTGCTCTTTCGACTTGTCCGTTAGCCCGAGGATGTGCCACGGAGGCATAGTCTATCCGTATGCCACAATCTTGTGCCCAATCTTTCGACTGGCTGGCGTGAGCGGTGATCCGAGGTCGGTGATGATCTGTTGGGCATCCCGACGTGCATGATCTCTTGGAAGAACTTCGGCGCCTTTGGTGTATTTGAAGGTGACCAATGGCTTGTATTCTATCCATTTGGTGAATTTGTCGATGGCGACGTAGATATACTCGTATCCTCCCTGGGCTCTTTTGAATGGTCCGACTTGATCCAGTCTCAAACACGAAAAAGGCCATGATGGTGGTATCTGATTAAGTTGTGAGGCGGCACATGCGTTTGTCTTGCGAACATCCGCATCCTTTGCATCTTTCGGACGAGTTCTCTGGCGTCTTTGAGGGCTGTTGGCGGTAGTATCGGTTTCGAATGCTTTTTCCCACGAGGGTTCTTGACGGCTGCGTGGTTTCCACAAAGATCATCAGTGGATTTCTTGTAGGATATATGTTGGTGTTTCTTAGCGAAAGCGGCAAAGTCAAGCGCACGGGAAATACCGTTGTAGCACTTCACCGGTGGTATTCGAGGGTATCGTATATTTCTCGGGGGCGGTGTGTAGAGGGCTTTTGGATCTATGTCTACCCTAGGCAAGGTTAAGCTTCTAAGAGGAATGAGGTATCTTTATGGGTTGACACTCTCGGCGCGGGGATCACTTCGTGCGTTATCTCCTCACTTCGGACGCAGGCAATCGCCCAAAGCGGGATGGAGACCGGCAATTGCACTGCGCCACACCCGAACATGGGATTACAAAGGACGGACAAGGTTTGTCACAACCCGACCCGCCTACCCCCTCAACCGTGGGATGCACCACAAAAGATAGGAAATCACTAGTCCGGACACCACGTTTGCACCGATGATTACTACTCGAGTGTGAATTCAAGACACTAGCCTAGGAGCAAATCGACCCAAAACATCGAAGTGGGCGAGCAAAGCCCAGACCCACAACTTTTCAAGGCGAGGAAGACACCCCCCGAAGGGGGGGGGGCGAGCCGGGGGGTGCGCGCGCACCACTGGTGCGGCCGCGCCCTCCTCGAGGCGGTTTTCGGCCCAACCTCGGGAGGCGGTTCGTGCACCTTCAAATGGGGTTTCCGCCGTGGGATGGTCGGTTTAGCAAATCAGCGGGTGTACCAAGGTCGGTTTTGTACCTTCCATGTGGGGATGGACATTTTCCAATGAGCCCCCTCTCCTCTACCTATAAAGGAGGCCATCTCCCACCATTGTAACACACACCTCACAAGAAGAACCACTCTCTCCCTCTCTATTCTTCTTCTTCCTCCTCCTAGTAGGATTAGTAGTTTAGGATGTGGAGCTAGGCAAAGCTACCAAGGAGGTCTTGGCTCCTTGGAAGATGGATTCAGGGAATAAATCTTTCTATGGTATTCTTCCAAAGCCTTGCTCTTATCTTATCTTGGTTGTGCATTAGGATTAGAGTCTTCATGTTATTTCTATACCTCATGATTTATCTTATGATCTAACATGTTGTTCTTGACATGATCATGACACATGAACTAGTCTATAGTTTCTATGTTGTGATATCGTCATATAGAACTTTATGCTTAAACCATTCATGCAATATAATTGGGTAGTGTCGGGATTGTCTTTGAATGGCGGTTCATTGTGTCCTTCGGGGGGCTTGCTCGTGTCCTATTCCGTCCATCCGTAGGGTGGGGGCCATGGGGACATGAGTAGTGTCCTAGTATCTTGGGGCGTGGTGTCCGGATGCCGGGTATCCTTCGAATATGAGTGCATGCCACGGTTGAGGGGGTAGGCGGCTTGGTCGTGACAAGCCTTTGACCGTCCCTTGAAATCCCCGTTCGTGTGTCTTTGTAGGAGTTCGTAAATGCCTTCCTTCGGGCGGATGCTCGGGAGGTCTCCCCGTCCATTTCATTCTCGGCTCGACCTCCGCCCATGCGTGTTGCACGACTATCAACGGTTCTATGCACAACCATGACTAGAATCTGTATGCTCCACTTAGGTCTTTCTTTATTCCTTATTTATCTTTATCCTTGAGTTTGGCTTGAGTGAGTGTGTCAAGTTATCCCTTTACCGTTCCTTTATATCCCCGTTATGAGCATTGGTCCATTACATAGTCATGTTATCCTGTTCATGTCTCTATTAGATCCTTTTCCACCATGCCTCCTTTGGGAAAATATAAATAACGATACCTGAATACTTAGGGTGAAATGCTACAATGATAGATCCGTGCGCTTGCGGATGAATATCTTCTTAGGCAAGATCTATCACCGTTGATGTGCCTAGTGTTATCACCGACACGGTGGTTTCACTTAGGAATGTCAACGGCGCATTGGGCGCCGTTATTAGAGATGGGTTCTAAAACTGTTTTCTAGTGATTGGCGCTTAAGAAATGCAATGCAGGCGGGTACCGGAGCAAATCCGGCACTCCGACCTCCTAGGAACCGCGGAACACCGGGGCACTCCGACAACTCGGGTAGAAGGAGCCAAATCTCCTTCTAGCTCTCCCTCTCTCACTCTCTAGAATTAGAATGGGGATAGAGGTAGAAAACTCCCTCTCTCTTGCTTCTCTTGTGCTTGTAGCTCCTTGAGGTGTATTGTGTTGTGTCCAAATGAGAGAGAGGGTCCTCCTTTTATAGCTTGAGTGGAGGGGTGTCTTTGCAAATGTGCCTCCTCCCTCCATTATGGCAAAACCGACCAAGGGGAGGCGGTTTCAGGTTCAACGCACCAGGGACAACACCGCCACCCCGGCGTTCTCGGGTGTAATTGAACCGCCTCGCGAGGCCCGGCCCCACCGGCGGAAGACATGTGCGCCGCACCCTAAGGTGCTTGTCGCACCCTTGCCGGGCCCAAATCGGCCCAAACTTGGCGTGGCGTCCTCTTTTCGTTGTGTTGGGCTTGGTGTTGGTGTTGGACGCTTGAGTTTGTGACCCAACTGAGGTAATTTGATTTGGCTTGCCATTTTGCTCCTTTGGGCCTTTTTCTATTTATTGTTTTTATTCTTACTTTCTTTGTATTTTGGCCCAAAGTGCACATATCCTTGTCTTTGTACCTGCAAAGCCAAATATACACCAAAACTATGGAATGTGTGAGATTATAAACCCTATTTCTAGGTTGTTTTGGTGTATGTTGATGGTATATGATCTGAAGTTGGTTACCGTCAACAAACTCCCCACACTTAGCCCTTTACTCGTCCTCGAGTGAAGGCGTAAGGACTAAAGTGGTTCAATCTCCAAGATGTAGACCTCGCATACAAGTTATTCAGGCCTCACCGCTTTGTGAGCATTCAAGAGTGTCTACCATGTTATCTTGAACGATTGAGCAATGGAACGGCATGAATTCGTATCTCCTTGCTACTTCTCATGTGCAAAAACTTGGTTGATTTTTTTGGATTTTTAAAGATAAAATAGCAATGCTCCATGGTTGATTCTCTCATAGTCACTCATTTTTTTTGTGTTTCCTTACCAAAAGCACTCTTCGCTCTCACTCATCCTATCTTTTTGCGGTGTTTTGTGGATCTTTGGAGTGGAGTGATGCATACGTACCTCTGTATGTGTTGTCGGGTCAAACTCTGGATCGTTGGAAAGAGGTGCCATACTCCTAGATCGAAATGTGCAAAAGTGTGTGGAAAATATTTTTTCTTTTTGGTATTTTTGTGGTTACTCCTTGACTCATGATCTCTCTTTTTCTTTTTGTATGCCTTTGGAGAGATACAGGCTACTTTTTCTTCTATCTTTCTTCTTTCTTTTTTTTTGGAGATGTGGGCTCTACTCGCCCTCGGACACGTGTCCATTTTTCATCTCTTTTTTTTTCGCCTTTGCATCCTCTTTTTGCATGATACTTTTATGATAATGAGGAGATGGTCATGGTGTAACTTGGATGGAGTATTTATTTTGTGGATGGTAGGGGGTGCATGTTGTGCGCAATTCTCATTGTGAGAATCGGGCGTGTATATGTGGGTGTACGTGTTTTTCGATCTTGGGGGTATGAGCCTCTCTCAACGCGAGATCACGGAGCCCGACAAAACTCAATACTGTGAGAGAAAGTAGCTATAGTGGATATTCATGTCATTATTCAAGGCTTTGGTAGGATTTGTCTAAGTCAAACCAGGAGCATGCTTTATTTGAATTTTTGAAATAAAACCAAGTCTTATTGCATAAGAGAGCAAGTGTCAAGCCATTCTACCATATCTCAAAGCTCAATTGTTTAGATGAACATGGGGTCCCTAACAGGTAGTTGCTCATCAAAGTATGGTTTTTGGCGAGGAATAAAGTGTATGCATGCCATGAATCAATTGGTAGACTAGAGATGGAGTTTTGCCAACTTGGTTCGGGTTTAGCACAGGTTTAAAACATAGGAGGAGAAGATATGTCACAAGTCAAAAATTTGAATTTATAAATTGCGCACCTTTGACTTGTGAGAGACGTGAGCCTCCCCACACTTGTTTTTGTACCTACTTTTAATTTTCTTTTTTGCACAAGGACAAAAAAACAAGTGGAGACAAACACAACATTCCAAAGACAAGCTTTATTGAATTTAAAAACAAAAAGAGAAACTACTATTTTTTTTTGGCATCTTTGATAATTCATAAATCTTTTTTTGAAATAAAAGTCTATTCTATCGAGCTCTTGGTTGAAATAAAAGTCCTTTGTGCAGTCCCAATCTTTGTTGACTTGATTGATGACAACAGCGGAGTCGCCATATACTTGTAGTCTCTTGATTCCCAGAGTTCTTGCTATCTTGAGGCCATGGATGAGTGCTTCATACTCGCCTCGTTGTTTGTAGCTTGCCACATGATTTGTAGCACGTACTTGAGTTGTCTTCCTTCTGGAGATATGAATAAAATCCCGGCTCCTGCTCCCCCTAGCTTCAACGATCCATCGAAGTACATGTTCCAATGCTTCTTGATGTCGTCGGGATATGGGTTGTTGCAGCTCTGTCCATTCCGCAATGAAATCTGGAAGTGGTGGGATTTGATTGCTCTTCTTGGGGTGAATTCTAGATTCAATGCTCCGAGTTCTACTACCCACTTTGATATGCGGCCTGTTGATTCTCTGTTCCTCAGGATATCGCCTAGTGGTGAGTCAGTCACCACTGTGATCTTGTGGCTGTCGAAGTAGTGTCGTAGCTTCCTTGATGTGATCAGTATGGAATAGAGTTGTTTTTGTACGTGAGGGTATCGAGCCTTGGACTCGGATAGAACCTCGCTCACGTAGTAAACTGGCCTCTGAACTTTGCTGAGTTGCCCAGGCTCTTCTCTTTCCACGATGATTCTTTGAGGCCCGACCATTTGTATTTGTTCTTTGCTATGTAGAGTAGGAGTTCTTCTTGATCCTTTGGAGGTGTTAGGATTTGGAGTCGTCGTAAGGTATTGTTTGAGTTCTTCAAACGCCTTGTCCGCATCATCTATCCATTTGAACTCTCCCTTGGTCTTGATGAGTTTGAAGAAGGTTAGCCCTTTCTCTCCAAGCTTGGATATGAATCTGTTGAGTGCTGCCATGCACCCTGTGAGCTTCTGGATGTCCTTGATGCTTCGGGGTTGTGTCATCTCAGTGATTGCCTTGATTTGCTTGTTCTTTGGCTTCAATGCCTGTTTTGCGACCAAGAAACCTAGTAGCTGCCCCGATGGTACTCCAAAGACGCATTTGGTTGGGTTGAGCTTCCATTTCCATTTGTTGAGGTTCTTGAAAGTCTCTTCCGGATCTTGAATCAAAGTTTACGGTTCTCTTGTTTTCACCACTACGTCGTCTCACGTATGCTTCGGCATTTTGCCAATCTGCTCTCCCAAACAAGTACGTATTGCTCTTTGATACGTTGCTCCGGTGTTCTTCAATCCAAAGGACATTGTTTTGTAGTAGTAGGCAAGAAGGGGGTGATAAAGAGGTCTTTGCTCGATCTTCTTTCTTTAATGCGATCGATGGTATCTCGAGTAGTAATCCAAGAATGATAGTAGAGCTTATCCTGTTTGTGGAGTCCACTATTTGGTCGATCCTTGGTAGCCCGAAGGGATCTTTTTGGGCGAGTGTTTGTTTAGGTGCGTGTAGTCCACACACATGCGCCAATCGAGGTATTCTTCTTCGAACGAACGAGCAGGGTTGGCGAGCCGGTTAGGATGTAGGATTTCTCGATGAACCTGCTGCGAGTAGTTTCGCAATCTCCTTCTTGATGGCTTCTTTCTTTTACGGTGAGAACCTCCTTAGTCTTTGCTTGATGGGTTTGGATCCCATATTGATGTCGATTCGTGCTCGGTCGGCTCCTTGGGACAGGGCATGTCCGCCGGTTTCGGCGAATATATCTGTGTGTTGCCTTAGGAAGCTGGTGGCGCGAGTTCCTATTTCGGAGATAGGTGGGGCTGATGATCGCCGTCTTGGATGGATCACCCCGTCACGTAGGTCGATGTGCTTGACGTCGGCTTCCTCTCGGTGAAATCGAAATTGCTTGCTTCTTGGCTGGTATCTCGAGTTCTTCTGGATTTGTCTCCTCCGCCATATGGTCGAGTTTCTTTTTTAAGAGCTCCCCTGTCTTGTTTGCAATCTCACGGCTTGTACATCACACTTGAAAGCTTTCTTGAGATCTCCTTTGATGGAAAGAACCCCAAATGGTGCTGGCATCTTCAGTAGAAGATACGGGTAGTGTGGAATAGCAATGAATTTTGCGATAGTAGGTCTTCCCATGATGGCGTGATATGGTGACTCAAGATCGCCACCGAACTTGATGTACTGTTCGGTAGTTGGATGGAGATCCAAATGTAAGCGGCAAGGTGACTTGTCCAACCGGTATGGCTGCTTTCGTCAGGGTACTATCCCATAGAAGGGAGTCTTTGGAAGGAGCAATTAATCCGGAGAGAGGTCTAGTCCCATCTTGTCCAGTGTTTCTGAGAATATGATGTTCAGTCCTACTCCTCCGTCGATCAATACATTGGTAATGGTTACTCCAACTATTGTGGGTTCTAGTACCAAGGGATATAGGCTGGCGTTGCCCACACTTGTCCATTGATCCTCCCTGGTGAATTGAATCGGGTATTGGGACCAGTTGAGATAGCGCGGTGTTGCGGGCTCTGCTGCCATGATTGATCGGAGTGCTAGCTTATCTTGTCTCTTGCTCTTTTGATCCGGGTACTCCAGAGAATATGACGTTCAAAGATCTTGTTGCTTTCTGGAAATCTCCCGTCTTTGGCTCTTCACTGGCTCCTTCTCTGTTTTCTTGATTGTCCCCTTACGGCGAGTTGTTTCCTCCCTTGTACTTCTCCTGGAATGTGGAACAGCTTCCGAGCGTGTGCTGAGCTCCAGGGTGATAGATGCAGGGTAGGTCTTCTAGCTTAATATTGTTTCTGTTCCTGTCGCCATTGTTGTTGTTGTTAAACCTTTGTTTGTAGGGCTTCTTTGACTTTTCCGTCATTGCGACAGTGTTGTCTGGTCCTCGCTTCTTTTGCTGTTGAGAGTTGTTCTGCTCCTTCTTCGGGCCTTCTGAGTTCTTTCTCTCTGGAAAGCGATCTCGGGTTCTTTCTTCGGCTCCGATCATCTTCTCAACAGTAAACTTGAACTGCTCGTTTGTCCTCGGGTTGTCTTTGTAGAAATCCGAGAATTGCCATCTTGAGAAAATTCCAATGCCGAAGGCGTCTATCACTTCCCTCTCGGTAATATCATGCACTTGGGATCTCATCTCTCCAAATCTTCGGTAGTAATCTCTCAAGGATTCTCCCAGCTTCTGCTTGAGGCTCTTCAGCTCTGCACGAGTAATAGGATGGGTAATGATTCCGAGGATTCTTTGCTGAGTGCTTTTCGCAAGTCCTCCCAAAGATCGATTGAGCCCTCTTCGATCTTGTCGAACCATTGGAGCGGTAGAGCCTCTAGGGCCATGGGAAAGAAGACGGCCTTTGCGTCATCATCTCCTCCAGCCAGCTCAATGGATTGTGAGTAGACTCTGAGCCATTGTCTAGGCTCTGTTTTCCCATCATATTTTGAGTGGTTTGAAGGTTTGAACTTTGGGGGTAGCTTGACCTCTTGCAATCTCTCTACGAAGCAAGGAAATCTGTCGCAACTTCCCGTCGTTCTTTCTTCAAGTCTTCCTAGGGTTCTTCCTCCTCTTGGATGAGTCCCAGTAGGTTGATATGTTGACTCTGCGACTTCTTCTTGTCGGCTTGGCCTTGGAGCGGGGCTCTCCTCGGGGTCTCGGCAGTCTTGTCTACCATCCCTCAGGGGTGGCTTTGGTGTTATTGGAACCCTCGGCTGCCAGCCTTTCGAAGGCGTTGGACACGCTTCTAGGTGCATGGGGGAGCTGTTCGCCCTTGACTGTGACGTTCTAGGATCTCTTTCACGGGTAGCCTTTTGCAGGGCTTCTTTGATGAGCCTCTCCTCGTCATTTAGATCTGCAACAGTCTTTAGGCGGTCGATCAGCCCTTGTAGCCTTTCTCGAGTTACTCGCTGGTCATCCTCAGCTTTTCTTTTGGACTTCAGTCTCTCGTACTCGTGTAGATCGGCTTGATATTTGTTCAGGGCTTGCAGGCGTGCGTTTGCCCTGATTCGGCGTCCTCCCTTTAGCTTATTCCTTTTCGGCCTTTCTTGACATTGGTGTTCTCCTTCGTCTTCAAAGGGTTCTTTCATCGCCGAGATGTTGGATAGGCCTTCGTCGGTGAAACGATGTCGGGGGGCATCGGACGGTTAAGCGGGCGCGTTGTTGCCACCATAAAGATTTCCTTAGCGGGCGTAGCCTTGGGCCGCCACTTCTTCCATCCAGGGTAGAACTTGCGATGTTGGTCTTTCCCGATCACCGCCGTTGCCTGACGATTGGCTCCCTCGAGGGTTCTTGGCGATGGATGATGCATTCCTCTGGGGTTCTTGTCAAGATGAGCCCTCTTTGTGCGCCCTCAAAGGAATCTCAGTCTTCTCTTGAGTTGTCTTGGCGCTCCTTGAATACGCGGATGTTAGAAAGGCGTAGTCTGGTAGAGGGGCGAAAAGGTAATCGGATTTGGTGTCGGGGTTATCTCTGGTCGCCTTCTTTCTCGAGTGTCGAGATAGTTTTGGTCGAAAAAAGTTTCGAAGTTGGAGTAATTTCCCTTATCCGAGTCGGATTAGGAGTTGTGCTTGAGTCGCTCTTGGAGTCCGCACTTGAGCCCAGTTTGTCCACCTTCCCCCGAGCCGGTTTCGGGTTTGGGTCCTTCTCGCGTGAGACTCAGGCGGGCTTCAGAACTTGTTCTCCATCTTCGAGGCGGTTTCGGTAAGCGTCGATTCTTTGGAGCTTCTCGGCGAGTTACAGTTCTTCGGTCTTGGGTTCCTCGATGATGCGACCTCGAGTCTTGCCGTCGTCATCGATCTCGCAAGCCCACGTTCGAAGATGATCGTCTTCCTCGCCGGTGAACTCATGATGTCGTGGTCCGCGGGACTCTCGTGCTAAGTCGGCGAGAGCCCCTACGGCACGCCCCCGATGTTTTCTGACCAGAGCCCGCTTGCGGGGGTGAAGCCAGGGCAGTTTGTTCGAACCTCGATGAACTTGGAGCCCGGCGGTTTGTTGTCGGCGACATTGAGAGCGGGGTTTTATGCGGGTTCGGGCCCTCGATCAAGGATCGAGTAAAGACCTTTACGTCCGGTCGGCGTGAGCTGTTTTTGATTGATGGGGTTAGCCGAGAATCGGCTACGGCTTACTGATGCTTGGTCATGACCAAGCTTGTGTTCTATGTCGCGCTATGCGTTCGTGCTCTCCTCTACGAGGTGTTCCTTGGCCGCCTTTTTATAGTCTAAGGAGCCAAGGAACTCGCGCACGATCCTAGTCGGATCTGAGAGGGTTGTCAGAGGAACCGAACACCGAACTCTAAACAAGGTAACGACTAGTGTTTTATCCTAATTACAACGTAAGTCGTCATCGTAGCTATGCTTCCATTGCCTTTACGGAAGTTGTTTGTGGCCTTGAGGCTAGGATAGAACCCTGCGAACAACTCGGTAGAGTTCTTTGGTGATCCTGTATCCACAACATCTCCCGGTTCTTCATGCTATCCACATCTCCTAGTCCTTCATGCTATCCACTTGGCTACTAGATTTTCACCGATACTACATGACCTAGTATATGTTTACAACTTAAAACTTTATTGTGAGGATTGCCCTTCACAACTGACACATGCATGTGCCACTAAAAACTCCATCCAATAGTTGCGTGAAAAATGGCATGGCGAAAGCACGTGACTTTATCCTATTCAAATGTTGACTCTAGAGGTTTCTAGCGATAAATAGTTTGATATTCTTCTCTTCGATGACTTCATCTTTGAACTTCATCTCCTTTTACCATTTCTATGACACGGTTCATCGTCTTCGCTCGATGTGCAGGTCTTCACCTCTAGGACCTCCTTAATGCAAAGGTCTTTGTCTTCGTGGTGTTTGCCTTCGGTATCTTCTCGTCGCATAGATCTTCATCTCTGAGGCCTTCGCCTTAATTAGTGTCTTCTTGCCGCACAAGCCTATAAGTGCAATCAAACCCTAATTATTGGCTTTGGTGATAATGACCACATAATTATTAAACTAATGAGATTTATCAAGATGACAAGCAAGTTAATAAATATGGAGGATAATGTATACAAGCATCGATCATATTATAACAATAATTATGGAGTTAGACTCAAAAGGATCTTTAATGATTTTTGTTTGTTAAAATTGAGTTTAGGAAAGTCATACTATAAAGTGGATACAATGCATGTACAAGCTTAGATTTGCAACCAAATGCTCACAACTCTAAATACATACATCTTCAAACCTAGCTTTGCTAGCTAAGCCTAATTCCTATATTTTCCTATGTTGGTTGGCACAACACTTCCAATGAACTTGTGGTACTGCCATGACGTACCACCCTCTCCATGGGTCACCATTGACTAGAACTCACCACCAATCTTCATACAAGACTCTCAATCCATTGAAGGCTCTCAAGCTCCACATTCAATTTCCAGAGATTCCCTTAATTTCTTTTGTGATATTAAACCCTAAAACAATATTAGAGAGCTTGTCCATGTGCGCTTTACTCTAAAGAGAACTTGGACCACACATAGCTCACCACATAGTTTTCGATCAATTGCAACCAGACACTTAGGCAACACCACTCATTTGGGTGCAATAGGGGGGGGGGGTACTATGGCACCCAACGTTGAACTGGGTAGTAATAATATGTGTCCATATTGCCACACAAAAATTGTGTTGCGAATTTTTTTTTGGTTGCAAAATGATGGCCATTTGTTGCACCCATTTTAAGGATTCCTGTGGTAATTGGTGCAAAGTATTGCAATAACAATTTTATGTTGCATTAGCATGTCGTGTGTTGCAATAAAAATGAACTATGGCATCCATATTAGTGTTGGTTGCTTATGAATCCAAAATATCACAACCACTTATTTGGGTTGCAATATTTTTTTGCACCTCGTGGCAATAGATAGGTGGCTATTGCATCCTTTGTTGCCACAAGATGCAATAACATGTGTGTATTGCCACCATTTTGTATGGTTGTAATACTATCCATGTGGCGTTGCAACTTTAACACACCTATTGCAATGAACTTTTACTTGGTTGCACTTATGTTTGTCTATCGCCACTTTTGTTTAGGAGCCGCCAGCTGGCCCAATTAACAAAAAAGAGCCCACTAAACGATCCTAGAGTACGTAGTCGACGCTTGGAATACTTGGGGACTCTCGTTCTACATCCCGCCGATCGCCCGACGTCCCGCATTCGATCCACCCTTGGCGCGTCCCGCTTGCCGGCGGCGGCACACCCTCGCGGCAAAGGTGCGTAGCTATATCGATATCCCCGGCCCGCATATATATATATACACGCTAGGTATAGATCATGATTATTTTCTCGTTGCGATCGTGAATGCAGATCAATGTCTGCATCACACGAAGATAGGAGTTGGATGCGCTTGCCTCGACAATCAGAAGAGTGGAAGGATAATTTCAGAACTTGGATTGATAAGTATACCTCATCATCATCTAGACCTATTGGATTGTCTCTTGTGTGCCCATGTGGTACATGTCAATGCAATACAAGATATAATGACAGGGTTTGATTCAACTTCACTTAGTAAAAAGTGGGTTTCTTCGATTGTTTCATCAATGAGTTCGAAGGCCAAACTTCTTCATCACCGATCGGGGTAGTACTTGGTATAACGTAACCCCGAAGATCATGCACAACCCTCGATCTCGATGTTGGTGACAACGGCCGCCACACCACCTTATTTTGGAGAAGACGATGAAGAAGATCCAAGTGATCACCCCGCCGCCACTAATACTATGATTAGAAACATTATCAGTGGCTCTATACATGGAAAAATCATAGATGACAAACCAAATAAGCGGCGAGAGATATTTTTGAAATTATTAGAGGAGGCAAAGAAGGAATTGTATCCGGGATGCAAATCGGCAACAAAGGTTTCTTTTATCGTGCAACTTTTTCGGATAAAGTGCTTGTATGTTATTAGTAACGCATGTTTGGAGGCCATACTTAATCTGTTCTCAAAGGTTCTCCCCGAAGGCCATTGTATCCACGACTCGTTGGACAAAGTGCAAAAGGTGGTTCGAGGGCTAGGATTGGACTACGTCAAGATACACGCATGTCGAATGATTTGTGTGTTTTTTTTGATGAGCACGCAAATCGAATAATTGTCCCATATGTAATGAGTCTAGGTGGAAGCGTGGATATAGGATCACCAAAGAACTCTATCGAGTTGTTCGCGAGGGTTCTATCCTAGCCTGCGGCCACAAACAACTCCCAGAAGGCAATAGAAGCATAGCTACGGTGACTTACGTTGTAACTAGGATAGAACACTAGTCGAGGGTTACCTTGTTTAGAGTCCGGGTGTTCGGTTCCTCTACGGACAACCCTCTCTCGTATCCGACTAGGATCGTAGCTAGTTCCTTGGCCCCTTGGACTATAAAGGTGGCCAAGGAACACCTCGTAGAGGAGAGCGCGAACATCTGAGAACACAAGCTTGGCCACGACCCGTTTGTAAGCTTCATAGCCGATTCCGGCTAACCCCATCAATCAAAAACAGGCTCACGCCGACCGGACGTAAAGGTCTTTACTCGATCCTTGATCGAGGGCCCAAACCGATATAAAAACCCCGCTCTCCATGTCACCGCGCAAGAACAAACCGCCGGGCTCCTGGTTCGTCGAGGCCCAAACAAACTGCCCGGTTCACCCCGTGGCGGGCTCTCGGTCGTAAAAACATCGATACCGGGCGCCCGGGTAGGGGGCTCGTCGAATTTCAGCACGAGAGTCCGACGGACCCACGACATCATGAGTACATCGGCGAGGAGGGACGATCATCTTCGGATCATGGGCTTGCGAGATCGGCGACGACGGCAAGACTCGGCGCATCATCGAGGACTCCGGGACCGGCGAACAAGAACTCGGCCGAGAAGCTCCAAAGAATCGACAATTGCGAAGCCGCCTCGAAGACGGAGGACAAACTCGAAGCTTGCTCGGGAACCAACACGGAAGGACCCAAACCCGAAACCGACTGGGGAAGGTGGACAACCGGGGCTCAAGTGCGGATTCGAAGGCAACTCAGTACAACTCCAACTCCGGCTTGGATAAGGGAAGCAACTCCAACTCGGAAACTTTTTTCAGCCAACACTACTCCAACTCGGAGAAAGAAGGCGAATTCGGATATAACCCTGGACGCCAGTCCAGATTACCTTTTCAGTTTCCTACAGGACTACGCAACGCAGCATTCGCGTATTCAAGGAGCGCCAAGACAACTCTGAAGAGAAGATTGGAGATTCCTTTGGAGGGCGCGCAAAGAGGGCTCATATTGACAAGAACCCCAGAGGAGTGCATCATCCATCGGCCAAGAACCCTCAATGAAGCCGATCATCAGTAAGGGGACGGCGGAGAGGGCCAACATTACGGGACCTACCCCGGACGGAAGGAGTGGCGACCCAAAGCTACCGCTAAGGAAATCTTTATGGTGGCTATAGCTCGCACCCCACTTACACGTCCAGAAGCCGTCGACATCAGGTCCACTGACGAAGGCCTATCCAACATCTCGGCGGACGAAAGAACCCTTGAAGACGAAGGAGAACACCAACGTCAAGAAAGGCTAAAAAGGAACAAGCTGAAGGGAGGACGCCGAATCAGGGCAAACTCACGCATGCAAGCCCTGAACAAATATCAAGCCGATCTACATGAGTACGAAAGGCTAAAATCTGAAAGAGAAGCTGAAGACGATCAACGAGCAACCCGAGAAAGGCTACAAGGGTTGATTGACCGCCTGAAGACTGCTACCGGCCTAAATGACGAAGAAAGGCTCATCAAGGAGGCATTGCAGAAGGCTATCCGGGAAAGAGATCCTAGGACGTCGCAGTCAAAGGCAAACAACTCTCAGGCACCAAGAAGTCGATCCAACGTCTTCGAGAGGTCGAGAAGGCCGGAAGGTTCCAACAACTCCAAAGCCACCCCGGAGGGATGGTAGACAAATATCGAGACCTCCGAGGGAAAGTCCCGCTCCAAGACCAAGCCAACGAGAAGAAGTTGCGGAATCAACATATCGGCCGACTGGAACTCATCCAAGAGGAGGGAGAACCTCAGGAGGACTTGAAGAAAGAACAACGGAAAGCTACGACAGGTTTTCTTGCTTCGCAGAAAGATTGCAGGAAGTCAAGCTACCACCAAAATTCAAGCCTTCAAACCACTCAAAATACGATGGGAAAACAGAGCCCAGACAATGGCTCAGAGTCTACTCGCAATCCATTGAGCTGGCTGGAGGAGATGATGACGCGAAAGCCGTCTTCTTTCCCATGGCCCTAGAGGCTCTACCGCTCCAATGGTTCGACAAGATCGAAGAAGGCTCAATCCGATACTGGGAAGACTTACAGAGAGCGTTCTGTAGCAACTTCGCAGGAATCATCACCCATCCTATTACTCAGGCTGAGTTGAAAAGCCTCAAGCAGAAGCCAGGAGAATCCCTGAGAGATTACTACCGAAGATTTGGGGAGATGAGATCCCAAGTACATGACATCACCGAGAGAGAAGTGATAGACGCCTTCGACGATGGGATTTTCTCAAGATGGCGGTTCTTAGATTTCTACAAAGACAACCCGAGGACAAACGAAAGCGGTTCAAGCTATCGTTGTTGAGAAGATGATCGGAGCTGAAGAAAGAACCCGAGACCGCTTTCCAGAGAGAAAGAACTCAGAAGGCCCGAAGAAAGATCAGAACAACTCTCAACAGCAAAAGAAGCGAGGACCAGACAATACTGTCGCAATGGCGGAAAAGTCAAAGAAACCCTACAAGCAAAGGTTCAACAACAACAACAATGGCGACAGGAACAGAAGCAATATCAAGCTAGAAGACCTACCCTGCATCTACCACCCTGGAGCTCCGCACACGCTCGGAAACTGTACCACATTCCAGGAGAAATACAAGGGAGGAAACAACTCTGCTCAGAAGGGAAACAATCAAGAAAACAGAGAAGAAGCCAGCGAAGAGCCAAAGACAAGGGATTTCCAGAAAGCAATGAGATCCTTGAACGTCATATTCTCTGGAGTACCCGGTTCAAAGAGCAAGAGACAAGATAAACTAGCACTCCGATCAATCATGGCAGCAGAACCCGTAATACCGCGCTACCTCAATTGGTCCCAATACCCGATTCAGTTCACCAGGGAGGATCAATGGACAAGTGTGGGCAACGCCGGCCTATATCCTCTGGTACTAGAACCTACGATAGTTGGAGTGACTGTTACCAAAGTATTGATCGACGGAGGAGCAGGATTGAACATCATATTTTCAGAAACACTGGACAAGATGGGACTAGACCTCTCCGGACTAATCGCTCCTTCAAGCACTCCCTTCTATGGAATAGTACCCGGACGAGCAGCAATACCAGTTGGACAAGTCACCTTGCCAGTTACATTCGGATCTCCATCAAATTACCGGACAGAGTACATCAAGTTCGAAGTGGCAGATCTCGAGTCACCATACCACGCCATTATGGGGAGACCTGATATTGCAAAATTCATGGTTATTCCACACTACTCGTATCTTCTACTAAAGATGTCGGCACCTTTTGGGGTTCTTTCAATCAAAGGAGACCTCAAGAAAGCTTTTGAGTGTGACGTACAAGCCGTGGAAATCGCAAACAAGACAGGAGAGCTCTTGGAGAAAAAAGAACTCAACCAGATGGCAGAGGATACAAATCCAGAAGAACTCAAGATACCGGCCAAGAAGCAAGCGATTCTGATTCCACCAGAAGAAGCCGACGTCAAGCATATTGATCTACAGACGGGCGATCCATCCAAGACGGCGATCATCAGCGCCCACCTATCTCCAAAATAGGAACTCGCGCTCACCAGCTTCCTAAGGCAACACAAAGATATATTTGCCTGGAAACCGGCAGACATGCCTGGCGTACCAAGGGAGCTGGCTGAGCACAGAATTGACATCAATATGGGATCCAAACCCACCAAGCAAAGACTAAGGAGGTTCTCACCAGAAAAGAAGGAAGCCATCAAAAAGGAGATTGCAAAACTACTCGCAGCGGGGTTCATCAGAGAAATCCTACATCCTGACTGGCTTGCCAACCCGGTTCTGGTCCAGAAGAAGAACACCTCAGACTGGCGAATGTGTGTGGACTACACAGACCTGAATAAGCATTGCCCAAAAGATCCCTTCGGGCTACCAAGGATCGACCAAATAGTGGACTCTACAGCAGGATCAGCTCTACTATCGTTCTTGGACTGCTACTCAGGATATCACCAGATTGCACTGAAGAAAGAAGATCAGAGTAAGACCTCTTTTATCACCCCCTTCGGTGCCTCATTGCTACAAAACAATGTCCTTCGGATTGAAGAACGCCGAGCAACGTATCAAAGAGCGTCTGAGACTTGTTTGGGAGAGCAGATTGGCAAAAATGCCGAAGCATACGTAGACGACGTGGTGGTGAAGACCAGAGAACCAGAAACTCTGATTCAAGACCTGGAAGAGACTTTCAAGAACCTCAACAAGTGGAAATGGAAGCTCAATCCAACAAAATGCGTCTTTGGAGTACCTTCGGGACAGCTACTGGGTTTCTTGGTCATCAACAGAGGCATTGAAGCCAGCACCAAGCAAATCAAGGCAATCACCGAGATGACACAACCCCGAAGCGTCAAGGACATCCAGAAGCTCACAGGGTGCATGGCGGCACTCAACATATTCATATCCAAGCTTGGAGAGAAAGGGCTACCCTTCTTCCAACTCATCAAGACCAAAGGAGAATTCAAATGGACAAATGATGCAGACAAGGCGTTTGAAGAACTCAAACAAGTACCTTACAACGACTCTAGTCCCCGACACCTCCAAAGGATCAAGAAGAACTCCCCGCTCTACATAGCAAAGAACAAATACAAAGTGGTCGCTCAAAGCAATCATCGTGGAAAGAGAAGAGCCCGAGCAACCCAACAAGGTCCAGAGGCCAGTTTACTACGTGAGCGAGGTTCTATCCGAGTCAAAGGCTCGATACCCTCATGTACAAAAACTACTCTACTCCATACTGATCACATCAAGGAAGCTATGACACTACTTCGACAGTCACAAGATCACAGTGGTAACTCACTCACCACTAGGCGACATCCTAAGGAACAAAGATTCAACAGGCCGCATATCAAAATGGCAGTGGAACTCGGAGCATTGAATCTAGAGTTCACCCCAAGAAGAGCAATCAAATCCCAGGCGCTATCGGATTTCATAGCGGAATGGACAGAGCTCCAACAACCCATATCCGATTACATCAAGAAACATTGGAACATGTACTTCGATGGATCGTTAAAGCTAGGGGGAGCAGGAGCCGGGATTTTATTCATATCTCCGTAAGGAAGACAACTCAAGTATACGTCCGCAAATCATGTGGCGGGCTACAAACAACGAGGCGAGTATGAAGCACTCATCCATGGCCTCAAGATAGCAAGAACTCTGGGAATCAAGAGACTACAAGTATACGGCGACTCCGCGGTTGTCATCAATCAAGTCAATAAGGACTGGGACTGCACAAAGGACAACATGGGCCTCTATTGCACAGAAGTACGCAAGCTGGAAAAGAATTTCCAAGGCCTAGAGATCCTACACGTGCTCAGAGATGCGAACGTGGCGGCAGACGTGCTAGCCAAACTCGGATCTGACAGAGCACAAGTCCCACCAGGAGTATTCGTCGAAGAACTCTTGAAGCCATCCATCAAGGAGAACCCAGAAGAAGACAACATGGAGCAATCAGCTCTAAACGGAGTAATGATAATCTCTCCAGGTCGAAGAACAACTCCCTGGATCGAAGACATCATAAACTTCATCAAGAACAAGACACTACCCGACGAGAAAGCTGAAGCAACAAGGATCTTGAGAAGAAGCAAGAACTACGTGCTCATCGAAGACAAGCTATACAAGAGAGCAGCATCATCAGGAGTACTACTCAAATGCATAAGCTCTGAAGAAGGAAAAGACATCCTACAAGAAATCCACTCTGGATGCTATGGAAACCACGCAGCGTCAAGAACCCTCGTGGGAAAAGCATTCAGAACCGGATACTACTAGCCAACAGCCCTCAAAGACGCAGAAGAACTCGTCAGAAGATGCAAAGGATGCCAGATGTTCGCAAGACAAGCACATGTGCGAGCACACAACCTGATCTGCATACCACCTTCATGGCCTTTTTCGTGCTGGGGACTGGATCAAGTCGGACCACTTAAAAGAGCCAAAGGAGGATACGAATATATCTTCGTCGCCATCGACAAATTCACCAAATGGATAGAGTACAAGCCATTGGTCACCTACAGCTCCAACAAGGCAGTCGAGTTCATCCAAGAGATCATGCACAGATTCGGGATACCCAACAGGATCATCATTGACCTCGGATCATCGTTCACGGCGGCAGAATTCGAAGACTGGGCACAAGATTGTGGCATACGGATAGATTATGCCTCCGTAGCACACCCTCAGGCTAACGGACAAGTCGAAAGAGCAAACGGACTCATCCTTGCCGGACTGAAGCCAACACTATACGAAGAACTCAAGGACTATGGAGCCAAGTGGATTGAAGAACTCCCAAAAGTCGTCTGGGGCCTAAGAACTCAAATCAGCAGAGCAACAGGCTATTCACCCTTCTTCCTGACCTATGGATCAGAAGCCGTTCTACCGGCAGACCTCATATGGAGCTCTCCAAGAATCGAGCAATTTGAAGAAGGAGAAGGAGAACAGACAAGAAGACTAGAAATCGACTGTGCAGAAGAAGTCAGATCAAACGCTATCCTCCAGAACGCAAGATATCTACAAGGACTAAGAAGACATTACAACAAGAGCACACGTCCAAGAAAACTCAACCCAGGAGATCAAGTACTCAAGAGAAACCAAAAGACGGAGGGCAAGCACAAATTACTCAGCCCATGGGAAGGACCATATATCGTCAAAGGAGTACGGGACCGGGGAACCTACAAGCCGATGACCATGCAAGGAGAGGAAATCGAAACTCTTGGCACATAAACCAGCTCGAGAAGGTTCTATCCATAATCAAAAGAAACTCAAGGCAGCGAGAAGAGAAGCGTAACGCGAAAAACAACTCTCCGATACTTCAAGAAGAAGAAGATCAAGCCCGAGAAGAACTCTGGTCCATCCAAAGAGGCCACCAAATCACGACCACCGGGCACTTCAACAAAAACAAGTCGCCAGAGTGAAGCCGCATGCCTCCTAAGGGAGAAGAACAAAACAGCCCGAATTGGCACTTCACAAGAAGAAGTCAACCAAAAGAAGGCAAACCCGACCACGTAACGGAGGTCAAATTCCAAGGGTGGAACCACGCAAAGTCCTAGCTCGGAATAGCGTCCACACCTTAAATCATAGCGGAAGATCGTGAACTTCGACTCTTGAAAAAAAGAGGACGTTGGGATCGGCCCGCTTAGGTCGCAGAGGCCATCAAGGGTCCGTAAAGCGCCACTATGTCCAATGACGGCGACGGCCTTTCGAATCGGGCGTGAAACGGTGTAGTGTTGTGAAATGGAAACCCATCGTCTCACACAAGTCTCTCGAAAGCGAGCAGCCCAAACCGGGCAAGGTGGATTGTAGTGTTATGAAATAGGAACCCAACCATCTTGACCTTCGGTCATGATGCACTTAAATGGGCCCGGACCGAGAACCCTTCAAGGGACATCATGCGATAGTCCACCGGACAGCATGGGAGAGCCCTAGCCCAGAAGAGGCAACCCTGAGTTAGAACAACTCTTTCAAGAGCACGACTCCACCAAAATACACTTGCATGTCCAAGAAAGGACAAACGCTAGAGGGCCTAAAAGGAGAAACCTAACGGCCTGGAGAAACCCTCCGAACAATCGTGACAAGTCTCAGAAGAAGACGCAAGTCACACGCCAGAGGAAAACAACCCTGGCAAAATGGGGGACGCCCCTACCACCATCGGCAAGTCTGAGAAAGGACGAAGCTGAATCTTGTAAGAACAACCCTCAAGACCAAGAGCAAGACTCTATCACCTTGGCAAGTCTACAGAAAGGACGAGCTGAAACTTCAGAAGAACAACCCTGAAGACCAAGAGCAAGACTCTATCACCTTCAGCAAGTCTACAGAAAGGACGAGCTGAATCTTCAGAAGAACAACCCTGAAGACCTGGAGCAAGCCTCTACAACTATCTTCAGCTAATCTACAGAGAAGACAGGCTGATACTCCAGAAAGAAGAAATCTGGAATTCAAGAGCAAGACTCCACTCATCATGACAAGTCTCAGAAAGAAGACAGAAGTCATTTGTCAGAAGAAAACAACACTGACAAGCCAGAGCAAGACTCTACAACTATTTCCAGCCAAGTATACAGAAAAGGCGGGCTGACACTCTAGAAAAAACAGCACTGGATTCCAGGAGAAGAACTTCAGAACTACCCGCAGCTAAAAAGGCAAGCTGATTCCTTCAAAAGAAAGAACTCTGAAGTACTGAAGCAAGACTCCAATCTACTACGGCAAGACCTATGAGCAGGCTAGCCGACGCGTCAAGGAAGAAACAACCCAAAGGCGCACAAGGATAAGATCCTACGCTACCTTCAGCGGATCTACAAGAAGACAAGCTGACAAGTCAGGAAAACAGCACTGACAACTCGAAGCAGAACTTCAACACTATGAACAGCCAAGTCTACTGAAAAGCAAGCTAGATCATCAGCCGAAACAACACTGATATCACGGAGCACGACTCCAAACTACTCGGCACGAACCTACAGGAAGGATATAAGAGCCGGAAGCCTAAGGAAGAACTCTAAAGGCGCAATCTCAACAAGTCATCCGAAGGAGAAGAACTCGGAAGACCACAGCAAGAACAAGCAAAGGACAAACTGCAGCAAGTCTGCACGAAGGCAGATCAGAGTCATACAAAAAGTACAAGTACAAAATGGATAAAGGAACAGATATCTTTATTCAACACCCTGAAGATTACAAGTTACATGGGAAACAACTCCCTACAAGATACAAAGAAGACTCAGATGCACGGGGAGCCCGACAAGAACTCCCGCGTACAAGATATAAAGAAGACCTGGGGCACTATAATCCTAAAGAGTACAACACCGCAGGCAGGAGAAATCGGCATCCAACGGTGAAGTAGACGGAGCGCCCGGACCTGTATCTGAACCCCAAGAGCCTGAGCCTCAACGACTCAGGACTACTTCGAAGTCAAGACCCTTGCGCCCAAGTCCATAAACACCTGGAGCTTGAAGAACCCCGACGACGGCAGCGAATGGACCCCAGGATCAAGATAAGCGACTTGGCGAAGAAAAGAACCCTCTACAGAAGGCTCCGGAGTTCACCATGTCGCAGCAGGACGAAAAGAGCCCAAAGGGAGCGCTCAACTCCACAAAGAGTAGAAGGAAGCGCACCCAAAGAGCACCATCTTCAGCAATTCTTCAAAAGGCACAACCTTCCCCGAAGATGAGCGGTGACCAATACCGGTTGGGAAGCCGACATATGTCTACCCAAGCGGCGAGGAAGGAGACCAAAGAGGACCAGGAGGGTAATCGGAAAGAACCCTACCTGACCCACACCAAGAAAAAACGAAGGAGGAGAGGAGATCATCTTAGATCACAAGACATCCCGCACTCACTCCTCAAAATCTCCCGGTGTGGAACTGCTGCGGGAATAGCCTGCCGCTATTCCCGATCACAAGACATCCCTCACTCATAGAAGAACTCTAGAAAGGCTAAAGAAGACGCCCGGGGGCTGATCCAACTCACTCAAAGGCACCGCCATGGATCCGAAGCTCAGAACGAAGCTTTTTTCTACGAGAAGAGAGACAGTCCAGAGGAAGAAGAAGCAGAGAAGAAGAAAGACACTCTGGATCCTCACCGAAGCAAAAAGGTCCTTATTTATAGGCGGAACCAGCACGCCTATAGACCAAGTCCATAGAAGACGAGGCAACCAGCAAAAAAGGAGCGGTCACCTCAAATCACGCAGAAGGGAATTTATGGCAATGACTGCCATGCACTGACGTTTCCCAAAAAACGGAGCGCAGTAAAAGCGCACTGTGACTCCCGTGACTGCACGGAAAAAGAGAAACGGTCAAAAACCCGGGAAAAATGAAGAACCTCTAAGAGCTCTATCTACAAAAGAACTCTTAGACGCTCGGGGGCTACAGGATACCCGGGGCACGATTTTTTCAAAAGAGCTTTGACGACGAGATGAACTCGAAGGCGAAGAAGAAGAACTCAAAGACCTTCCAGCTCTTTGTACCAAAAAGCAAGAAGCTCGGGGGCTACACCCTACGGGTGCACTTTTTTCAGCAAAGTGCACACCGTATAAAGACAATGAGGACCGCATCAAGGCCGCACCCGAGAAGAGCAGACAGCTCTCATGACTCAAACTTGAGATGCTCGGGGGCTAGCAGAACAAGACTCTCCTTTCAAGAAAGAAGAGCTCCGACGACGGGAAGAACTCGAAGATGGAGGAGAAGAACTCAAAGACCTTCCAGCTCTTTGTGCCAAAAAGTAAGAAGCTCGGGGGCTACACCCTACGGGTGCACTTTTTTCAAAATTGCACTCCGTAAGATGATCTTGAAGACCATATCAAGGCCTCGCCCGAGAAGAGCAAGACAATTCTCATGACTCGACCTTGAGATGCTCGGGGGCTTGTGGATACAGGATCGCCAAAGAACTCTCTCGAAGTTGTTCGCGGGGGTTCTATCCTAGCCTGCGGCCACAAACAACTCCTAGAAGGCAATAGAAGCATAGCTACGGTGACTTCTGTTGTAACTAGGATAGAACACTAGTCAGGTTACCTTGTTTAGAGTCCGGGTGTTCGGTTCCTCTACGGACAACCCTCTCTATATCCGACTAGGATCGTAGCTAGTTCCTTGGCCCCTTGGACTATAAAAGGTGGCCAAGGAACACCTCGTAGAGGAGAGCGCGAACATACAGAACACAAGCTTGTCCACGACCAAGCGTTGTAAGCTTCATAGCCGATTCCCGGATAACCCCATCAATCAAAAACAGGCTCACGCCGACTGGACGTAAAGGTCTTTACTCGATCCTTGATCGAGAGCCCGAACCAGTATAAAAACCCCGCTCTCCATGTGTCACCGCGAACAAACCGCCGGGCTCCAGGTTCATCGAGGCCCGAACAAACTGCCCGGTTCACCCCGTGGCAGGCTCTCGGTCGTAAAACATCGACAGAAACATGTCGAGAGCACGGACCAGGATGGTGCTAAACATCAGAAGCGGCTTCCAGTGAAGATTCTACGCTACTTTCCTCTTATTCCTCGGCTGCAAAGAATGTATATGTCGAAGCAGACATCAGTGGACTTGCAGTGGCATAAGAAAGAATTGGTAAATGATGGAAAAATGTGTCACCCAGCTGACTCAAAGGCATGGAAGCACGTGGATAACAAATATGGCTAGTTTGCAAAAGAAGCTCGTAATATCAGGCTGGGTCTTGCTTCTGATGGCTTCAATCCCTTTGGGATGCAAAATATGACATACTCCATATGGCCAGTTGTCCTAATACCCTACAATTTGCCTCCTTGGTTGTGTCAGAAACAATCTAACTGGATATTGTCAATGTTGATACCTGGTCCAAAATCTCCTGGAAATGATATTGATGTATATTTGAAGCCCCTTATATTGGAGCTCAAGGAGCTTTGGAATAAGGGTGTTGATACATGGGATGCACAAACTAAGAAGAACTTTCCATTACATGCTATTCTACTTTGGACAATTAATGACTTCCCAAAGATATGCCATGCTTTTCGATTGGAGCACAAAAGGAAAGTTTGCATGCCCATATTGCCACAAAGACACTGAGTATTTGTGGTTAAAACATGGGAGAAAGCACTGCTACACGGGATCTCGATGTTTCTTGCCAATGGACCATGAATGGCGCAAGAACACGGTCAGCTTCAACAATATGGTCGAAACCAGGGAGGCACCAGTACCACTGACTGGTGCACAGGTACTTGAGCAGTATGAAAGTTTTGAACAAGTGAGATTTGGAAAGACGACATCAAAAAAAAAGGAAGCGTGATGATGATGACAGATGGCACAACCGAGGAAGAAGAGTATTTTTTTGAGCTCCCATACTGGTCTTCTTTGCTCATCGAGGCATAATTTGGACGTCATGCACATTGAGAAAAATATATGTGAGTCCATATTAGGCACTCTGCTTGAATTGAAAGGTAAATGTAAGAACGGGGAGAACGCCCGGCTTGACATGCAACATCTAGGGATACGACCAGATCAGCACCCTGTGATTAAGAAAGATAAGTATACCTTGCCACCAGCCTAGTACAAGTTAGATGAGAAGGAAAAGGATGTTTTGTGCAAATTTCTGTATGGAGTGAAAATGCCTGATGGGGTATCCTCCAATATAAGAAGATGTGTTGACTTAAAAGCACGTAAGGTTTACGGCTTGAAATCTCATGATTACCATCGATTCTACGTAAACGGTTACCCTTAATAGTGCGGAGGATTTTGCGAGAACAAGTTATTGTTGCATTGATCCAAATTTTAGTAATTTCTTCGATGCACTATGTTCCAAGGAGCTGGTGGAAGCAGACTTGGTCAAACTTAGTATTTCAATCACGGATGCTCTTTGTCGACTTGAGATGCTATTCCCACCATCATTTTTTGATATCATGATGCATTTACCTATTCATTTAGCTGATGAGGCTATACTTGGAGGGCCCGTGTGTTATAGGTGGATGTACCCGGTGGAGCGGTACCTACGCATCTTGCGAAAAATTATGTGAGGAACAAGGCATACCCTGAAGGCTCAATAGCCGAGGGATACATACTCGAGGAGTGCCTTACATTTTGTTCTAGATTCTTGGACATGGACAGCAAACTGAATCGTGCAGATCGTCATGAAAATATTGTTGTGAATGAGCCACCATCCGGTTTGAGCATATTTGCTCCAATGGACTACAAGAGGAGAGGACGGATTGTCTATATGCTTCAAAGAGATGAGATGCATAAGATGAAGCACTACATGATTAATAATTGTGATGAAGCTAAACCATGGGTCGAGTAAGTTACATTATTATATACATCATTATTTTTAAATTTTATATTTTAAACTAACATTGATATACTTTCCTATGTAGCAAGCACAAGGCAGATCTGAAGGAGAAATTTGGTGAAAGAAATCTTGAAAGGCGACATGAGGAACAATTTGTCGATGGTTCGAGGGCGGGGTCGAGGGAACAATATGCCAAAGGGGAAGTAGATGAAGATATGTTTGCACTTGCCGATTGAATGAGAGTCGAGCTCGTACAATGCATAGATGCAAAGCATCAATAATTGGCTATTTTGAGCGGTGACATTGAGAAAAGTCTCATTTCATAGAAGCGTGGCGTGCTTGTCAAGGGTGACCCTAAGAGTAACAACATGTGGTGGTATGGGGTGATTAAAAAGAATCATCTCACTAGAATTCCCTAGACAAAAAGAAGTTATTTTGTTCTAGTGTGACTGGTATGATGTGCCTGCTTCCACTACCAACAGAGGCAGAGGATACAACAAGGATAAGTTTGGGGTTATTGATATCAATACTACTCGGTACAGGTATATGAATGAACCATATATTCTAGCGACATAGGCAGAACAGGTGTTTTATGTGGATCTGGCAAACAAACCTGGTTGGAGCAGTGTTATTGCAATGAAACCAAGGAACTTGTTTGCCATGCCTAAACTAGAACTGGAGGACTCAATTGATGTGGGCACCCACGACATGGATTTACCTCATGGACAAATAGATATTTTCACAATCATTGTGGACAACTAATTAAATGCATGCTAGTGGATAAAGCAAAACAATTATAATGTACCTGTGCTAGTTGGCTATAATTGCAATTTCTATTGGATTGATGATGTGGATGCTTGCATGTTGAGAGAAGTATTTAGTGGGGTTGACTATTACTTATTGTATTTATAGTTATATGAATGTTTTCGTCTTAAATCAATTTTGGTGAATGATTTCACAATCATTGTGGACAACTAATTAAATGCATGCTAGTGGATAAAGAGAAACAATTATAATGTACCTGTGCTAGTTGGCTAAATTTGCAATTTCTATTGGATTGTTGATGTGGATGCTTGCATGTTGAGAGAAATATTTAGTGGGGTTGACTATTACTTATTATATTTATAGTTATATGAATGATACTGTCTTAAATCAATTTTGGTGAATGGCTTCACAATCATTGTGGACAACTAATTAAATGCATGCTAGTGGATAAAGAGAAACAATCATAATTACATGTGCTAGTTGGCTATAATTGCAATTTCTATTGGATTGTTGATGTGGATGCTTGCATGTTGAGAGAAATGTTTAGTGGGGTTGACTATTAATTATTATATTTATAGTTATATGAATGATACTATGTTAAATCAATTTTGGTGAATGGTTTCACAATCATTGTGGACAACTAATTAAATGCATGCTAGTGGATAAAGAGAAACAATCATAATTACATGTGCTAGTTGGCTATAATTGTAATTTCTATTGGATTGTTGATGTGGATGCTTGCATGTTGAGAGAAATGTTTAGTGGGGTTGACTATTAATTATTATATTTATAGTTATATGAATGATACTTTGTGTTAAATCAATTTTGGTGAATGGTTTCACAATCATTGTGGACAACTAATTAAATGCATGCTAGTGGATAAAGAGAAACAATTATAATTACATGTGCTAGTTGGCTATAATTGCTATTTACGTTGGATGGTTGAGTGGATTGCAAAATATATACGGGGAGGACACCAACAAGATATACAACGTAATTGGAACAAAAAGACGGTGTGGTGCCCTCATGGCATTCTACGGTTTAATATCATCTGCTATAACATCTTGTTTCCATGGAATAGGCTCGAGAAAATAGCAAGAAAAGAGGACGTGGTACCCCTGAAATGCTTGAAGGCACTCGCCAAGAGATCCAAAACAAGCAATCAAAAGCTGAAAATTGAGTTCTCCGGGCTTGGAGGAGCAAGAGGTGAGAACTCCCCGACGTTTCTTGATGAAATAGTACTGTTTACAAGGAGAAGGGCGTCACTCATTGGAGTGAGAACATGGAAAGATGTTCACTCGATGTAAAAGAGTCAATAACATCCGATATATTTGTAAGATTCTTTTGCTTACGTGTACATTTCAATTATACTCTAATGTGACAACCGACCTAGTATTTGCATGTTCTTGTAATTATATAATAGGCTAGGTGAGAGATTGAGGATAACTTTGATTCAAGGAGAACGATATTGGGCATTGCTAAAGAGCGTTACAAAGGATGGTGTTCCACTTTAAGTGCTACGGCCAAGGTATACGGCGGCTATCATGAGAGAATGATGCATAAGCCGGAAGAATTAGATATTGTCGAATGGCACTATATGTTGTTGTATTTTAGGACCGCAAAAATTCAGGTCTATTCCACATTGTTTCTATTCTTAACAATAGCATTTTTGAAAAATGCCTATGTCTCAATCTTTAAGATAATTGTTCAAATCTATGCATTCTCAGTAGGCAACGAGCGTAAAGAACTCGGGAATCAATCCCTTAAAAAGACTACACATTTGACAAGGCTCTAAGCCTTTTTTTCTCAATGTAGCTTTGAGAAGGTAATAAGTGGAGAAGCACATCTACAAGCTCTCTTGCTAGAAGAATTACTAAGTTGTTTTGTTCTTTGCATACCAGAGAGACCCAGAAACTGGTAATGAGCCCGATGATTTAGAACTTTGGTTCATTACTCACTCTAAGAATGGGAAATGGACAGACCAAGCATCTATGGATATCTATGTGAGTTCTTAATGAATTTGTACATAACTTACTAGCTAGTCCATGCAAATAGAGAATGCCTGCAATTGCATCTTCAACTAACTCCTTGATCTGTGCCTTGTAAATGTTAGGAGAAAGCAAAAAGCACAATTGGTGAGAAGGTATCAAATTCTGAGAATAACTTCATTTCCCAAAATGAGAAGAACGAGCTTTTCCAGGCTGCATACAAGGAAATCACAGATTGCAAGTCAAGGAAGTTGCATGGTAATGGGTACCTTGCAATAAAACCAACAAGAAGGCAGCTGCAGAATGAGCAACGCGAGGAGCAAATGCGTAAGGAGGCGCTACAGCATCAGGAACACCTCGAGCTCATGGCATCATTAGGGCAGCTAACAAAACAAATGGAAGAATGGGAAGAAGACAGGAACGGAAAAGGAGGAGAGAACACGAACGACAGCTTGAAGAAATTATGAAGGCGAGGGAGGCCGATAAAGAAACCTTTAGGCAAGAGATCCAATCAATGTTACTGCGGGTACTATTCAATGATCATTTTTAGGTCAATCTAATAAATAGAACGTTGCCTTCACCACTTGTCTCTTTAACATTTACTATGATGTTAATTTTTTTTTGCTCCTAGTTCAATGTTAGCTGCTTTTGATATGCTTGACATTTTTTTCCAACTATTTCTGTTCGACAAAGAGTTTATATAGGGTAAATTTTTTCTACACCCTAGGTGTAGTTACACCCATATGTTTATCTCAAGATTTGTGGTATATATGACCGAACGAAGTGCATGTGGATGAAGTATATGATCATACTAGACCATGTATGGTGGTATATATGTTAAGTATGCATTCATACGTTGAGTATATGGATATACTTTTTTTATATACAGCATCGATTGGAGAAATTATCTATCGATTTTTAGATTTTCTTTCTCTTGTATTGTTATAAACCAGTTTCTTATTTTTTATAATACATTACGTCACTAGTCTTGCCCTTTTCTCTTAATGAAAATGACACGTGAAGTCGTGTTTGAGAAAATTAATACATTCTATTCTTTTTTTTTTTTAATAGGTGATCTTAATCTTGTTTTGGTGAATGGATTTCTTTCCTTAGGTTCTATATCTAACTGTCTGTATCGTTTTATAGGTTGGCCTAGCTAAAAAATCTGTCGAGTCAAACAACAATGTCACTGCAATTGAAGATGTGGCGACGGCAATGACTACGACTACTGTACATGTTGTGCCAACCCCTCAAGATTCGGTCTCCCCAGATGTCTGTTAATTGACAACTTTTAGTGCTATCTAATACTGCAAAATGGCGCCTAATTTTATCATTCCACCTTATTCGTTCCCAGAACAATGTTGAACACAACCCAGACAAATCTCAACAAGGTGAAAAAGGGGACAAACCTCAACAAGGTGGAAAAGGAGACAAACCTCAACAAAGTCAAAAAGCGAACAAATCTGAACAAGCAACGGCGGCAGCTTCCAAGCGTACTCTAAGAAGTGGTGCTAAAGCAAGCAATGAAGCAAATACTCCAACACCGACTTACATTAATTCATCTACTCTGCAGACCCAAGCAGCTGCAGCTAAGGCAAAACGACTTGCCACCGCCCAAAACAATAAAGGAGGTGAAATTTTGAAATCTCCACTACCGGGCTTTGTGAATGTTTACGCTTTCAAATTTGTCAAAATATTTATACTTGTGTTCATTATATGTTGTCATTCTGATAATTTTATGATGAGCAATGAAACTTTGGCTTAGTGCGTGCTGCTGTTGCCCCCTTTTGATAATGTCAGTTTACTTAATGCTAAAACAAATGTCTTTCATTCTTTCCAAGAAGGGGCGACACTAATGGAGCGAAACAAACTGTGAAGGGATCATCTTGAAGTCACCCTTTGCTGATCAAGTGATGGGATCGTTTAGGGGTTCGTTCCATTAGTCCCGTTGTGGCCTTGTTTCAAGTGATGGGATCGTTTAGGGGTTCGTTCCAACAATGCAGTGCTGGAAACTTATGTGTTTTTAAGTACTATGTATCAAGTTCGTGTGTGGTGGTTTGTTGAAACAATTGAGTGTTGGATTTTTATCTTGAATGGCTAATTCAAGTATATATACATTTTATTGCACCCAAAAATGCATTATTATTATTGATCCTGTATTATATTGTTAAATTATTGGTGGTCCAAATAAATGAGCGTGGCAGAATAGACATGTGGCAATAGCTACAAAATTATGGTAGCAACAACATTCGTGGGAAAAGATATTTTATCCTATCGCAACCCATTTTTTCGATGTCATAAAGGTCGAAGCAATAGAGGTGGCCACATGTAACAACCATTCAAACTATGTGGTTTTGGTAGTAATATAATGGCCAACCTATAACAACCAATCCTTGTTGGTGGCAATTGTGGTGGTTATTTTATAGCACCCACAAAACCTTTGGTGGCAATATTAGTAAACAACTATAGCATCCAAATACAATTCGTAATAATAAATGGGAACACATATAGCACCCAAGCAAACTTTGGTGGCAATATCGGTCAACAAGTATAGCATCCAAACACAATTCGTAGTAATAAATGGGAACACATATAGCACCCAAAAAAAAAAAAAACTTTGGTGGCAATATTGGTCATCAAGTATAGCATCCAAATTAATTTCAGTAGCAATAGAAAGGAACACATATAGCACCCAAAAAAAAACCTTTGGTGGCAATAGTGGTCATCAAGTATAGCATCCAAATTAATTTCGTAGCAATAGAAAGGAACACATATAGCACCCAAAAACCTTTGGTGGCAATATGGATCGACAAGTATAGCATCCAAACACAGTTCGTAGTAATAGAGGGGAACACATATAGCACCCAAAGCAAGTTTGTGGCAAAAGAGTGTAGCAACCACAACTAGAGCGTAGCAATACAATCCTTTGCAACGCCTCTTTTTAGAATTGCAACGCTCGGTGTTAGATGCCATTGAGACCTCTAGCATCACCTGAAATGTTGCAATAGGATACAATAGCACCAACTAGAGCGTGGCAATATAGTCTTGTTTCAACACCTCATTGTGTTGTAATACAAAAAAATTGCAACACCCAAATGGCCATCGTGGTTGAAGGTTAATACCACGGACTTTTGCGCATCTCAAGTTTACCAAAACTCTTGGTTGCAATTTCAGCTATTGCACCCAAAAAGAGCATATTACAACACATTTTGTGTGTTGCTATTGACCGAAAACTACGTAGTGGCTGGTGGATTGTGTTTGTTACTATTTCTATTGATTTTCATTAAGTTCCTTTGTGACATTAAGCCCTAAAATAACATTGAAATGACATTGTACACTACACACTACAATATTACACTCTCTCCCTATGCTACGCATAGAGCTCCAAGTTTGTTCCTCTTCAATTTCTTCAACAGTTGTCACTTTGGGATGTGACATGACTCCAACCATCACAACGTCACGGTCACTGGTGGCCAAAATGCCTCAAAATTTCACCCATCGAGCCATAGAGATAGGGGTCATTTCAATGCAGCCTAGGTCTAAGAGAATCCATTTAAAAAGTATCGAAATCTTTAATGCTACTTAGAGTTATAAAACCCCTTCATTGCTATGAAACAGTGTTGCTATCTGACTAAATTCTTGTTTTGCCATTACCATAAATTCAAACCTAACAACATCAACTTTGAGCCTAATGGTGGCAAACAATAAAACACCACTGCTCCCTCTTGGTACCACACATATTAGAGTTAGCGTCATGACCGCACGATGTATTGCATCGACGATGAGTGAACCAGGGTTCGTGGCACTGCGTGATGCGGGTATGCGCAAGTCGCCCTGTCTTGTTTGGTGTCGTGTGGAGGCTTGTGACAGCGAGCCTACACACGTTATGGATGGTCGACCCCTCGCTCCATAGCGAGACCTGGCAATGAGGATGGCGTGCTGCCACTGTGCTTCAAACCTGCCTTTGCCTTCACGTATAGTTTTCATTGAATAGAAATGACATTACTTGGAGGTTCTTACTTCCTCGAGTCAGTCATCGTCGACCTTCTCCAATCAAACTTCGTTAAGAGACCCCAGAATGAGACCAGCATTAGGGACCCTTCATCATAGAGACTCTGGCTTTCACCAAGAGACCTCTGCATGGAGCCTTTAGCGGGGCTTTGTGTGGAGCCTTCACCAACCTCTCATGTGAAGCGGCTCCTTGGTGGGTGTAAGTTTGAGAAGCCACTATACAAGTCGTCAAGTTTGGTTAGCTTGACACAACACATGATAGATGATTGTCTTTATAAACTCCCTTTTTTGATATATGCCCTCATTAGCTTGTTAAATCTTAAGGTCATGGGATCGAGAGATGGAGGCACACAAGAAATAACATTGGTAGATTATTGGTGAATTTTCGATGGGGTATGAGAGCAATAAAATTGAGTCGGAAGTGGACAATTGTGTTCCCACTTTTTTTATGTGTGTTTGAGTAAAATTGAGAATCTTTTGATGAAAGGTAAAAATGATACTTTAAACATAATATAAATTGCATATGTATATATATCCATGTTTATTAAGGCGATACGACGAGTCATCTTTTTAATCGACTAGAGGACACCTAAATGAGTAGGAAGAACTTCAGAGTGTGAAGAAAGTAATAAAAAATAAAAAAGAAAAAGAACAAAAAAAAAAACTAAGAAAGCGAGACCACCGAGCAGCCCATGACCGTCCCTAACCCTTCTATAAGGTGCCGCCTCTCGCCCCCTCTCGCTCTCCGACGAGGTGGGCCGCCGCCGCCGCCGATGCTGGTGCTGCTGCTTCTATCAGGTGCCGCCTCTCTCTCTCTGCCCTCTCCCCCTCCCTGCCGCTTCCCCTCCCCTTCTCCCATGCAGCCCCCTTGCAGATCTCTCCACTCTATGCAGATCGAGAGCTGTTGTGGCCTGCTGCTGCCCCTCTCCCATCACTAATTCTGCAGTTGGCCAGTGAGGAAGCTGCCATGGCCATGGGAGCCGATGGTGCGGAGATGGGAGTTTGGCCTTCCCCAAACCCTGCTGGTCCTCCTCTGCTCTTCCTCTTTGTTCTCCCTCGCCTCCTCTTTTGCTTTGCTGGATTTTGGTCGTGGCGATGGGGGCGCCCAGGATTTGGACGCCTAGGCGACGACTCATCATACATATATCAAACATATACTCATTTTTCTCTCAAAAGAATTGGGTATTGCTGGGAATCCCCATTCATCCAGCTGGATCCGCCCAGACCAACACTGGGCTCTAACAACAAGCTGCCCTTATGGACTAACATCTGATAAATTATAGGATTCTTCTTTTCAACACCAGCAACCATATTTTCATCTCAGAGTTACAATATCAACAATTAGATAAATCTGCCACCTTAGTGGCTTAGTCATCCAAATTACACAATAAGTTGTAGATTCTATGTGGGATACAGCTGTATTCTATGGAGAAGCAATGAAAGATTATTGTGTCATGCTTTGCGCTGCACAATTTTACACTAGACAACAACAGATGACATGTTTGGTCATGGCACATACCTTAGTTGGACAGGTGAACGAAGGGCCTGATTGGTATCCTGCACGATGCTGAGCCAGGCTCCCAAGGTGCAGCATCTTTTTGCATTCGCGTGTTTGGTTGGTTCAGCCTGAGCTGTGTGGTGCAAGCTGTGCTTGTTTGGATGACTGCATCTCTAACTTGGCCTGTCTAGAATTATGCAAAAATGGCAATCAAACCTGGCTCGTGGGATATAGGATCCATCTGTATTCTGCAGAGCCTGGCGTGGGTGAGACTGTTCCAGCTCAGTCAGGACGCCTCATCCCGAAAACCAATCAGGCCCAAAATGAATTGGTGGCAGATTTGCTTGTGACTACTGCCCATGGCGCTGTTGTCACCATCCTGATTGGATTGCAGCTGGATTATATAGTTTTGCTTTGCAGCTGTCTATTTTGTATTGGATGGGTTCCCTCGATTCTGTGGTTGTTATAGAAAGAAATTTGCTATGGGTGTAACATGGAAGTTATGGCTACTATATGTGCTGTAGATGTCTTAAGTTAGGACAACAGCGGCCTCATTTTTGTGCCTTTTATTCCTATGAAATATGCATGGCTGCTTACTGTGGGCTGGCTGCTGCAGTAGCAGCCTCAGCAAGCTGTACTAAGCACACCAAAACCTTTCCTAAACCTGCGAGTCCGTATGTTCACTTTTTTTTTTTTTTTTTTGAGCAAAGAGTCAGTATGTTCACTTGATCAGGCCTTGAGGGTAACCCGTGTTGGGCCAATGAACTTAGGCCCTTGAATCCTTGTGTCCACTTGTTTCCCTGACTCCGGTCTGGCGGGTGATGGGCCTTTTTCTCGCTGCTGGCAGCCCTAAACAACAAATGCGGAGTGAGAGGACGACCGTCCAATCCGCAAGGAAGCAAAGCTCTTCTACTCCGTCCAAATTGTCTCCCTTCTCTGGTTGGGTTGAATTTATCAGGTGATTTGGTTGGATGGATTTAGGTAAAACCCTAACTCGTGCAGTGTGTCTACTCTCTACGCAGTTGCTTCCGATGGATTGTGCCACAGTTGCAGGAGGAAGTAGGGAACTGGCAGCCAACGGGTCCAAGCCTGAGGAGCAGCAGTTTGATCCCAGCCGAAGTAAGGAGCTCCTGTCTCCACTGTCAGCTTCATTTTATTTCAGTAAATTATTCTGTATTTCTAGTGAATTGTAGTTTGGTTCCCGCTCTTTTCTGTAGGAAATAGGAAATCATGATATCTTGCTCTCGTTCCTGGGGAAATTGGATCGAAGTTTGAATTAATTTTAGCTTTATGTTGGTTATCTGCACAGCAAATTATGAACATCGCATTCCCTGGAATATTGTTTTTGGTAACGGCTTCAAGTTCAGAATTTTTTTAAATTGTTTTGCTAGATTACTTAGGGTGCTATACTGTGAGGACGGTATCTTTACAATGTAACTCAATGCTTAGATGTGTCATTTAGCATTATCTTGAAAAGAGCATCTTCCAACTGCTCGTTTATCAAAGATATACTGTTGGCATAGTTTATTAATCTTGCAGTAGTCTGACACCTAATTGATGTTTTGAAGTGATAGGGATAGTTAAAAGGAAGGCCTTGATTAAAGATTTGGCCACGGCGTACCATGCTGAATGTATAGCATCTTGTAAAGAACTCCTGCAGCTTCAGAGAAAGTGGGAGGAGGTCTGTAACCTTCATCTTCCAAAATCTAAACTGTAGAGAAGTATTTTCCTCCATATTGCTTATAGAACTATAATTCAAGCTTTTTTTCTTGTATATTTGCTAGACAAATATCAGTTTTGCCGCAGTTTATTTGAATTTTGATATATGAAATGAAAAGGTCAATTGAGCTGTAAAACATTTATATTGTTTTCAGAGATAGTAGCATAATGTCATGGGCTTTTAAGTGACAAGAAGAGATGTCTAATGTGTTTGAATTACAGTGGTGCTAGATCTAGTGGAATATCATTTTGCTATCTGTGGCGAAAACAAATATGAAGTGTCCCAGATTCTTTCCTTGAGCAGGATTCATTCATCTACACATAGCAATACTTTCTTGTTCTTCACTTTCTTCAGCATCCCTTTAGCTATTTAGCCACTTTTGTTTGTCATGAGTTGACACTGTACCAGTTATTGAGAAAGATATTAGTTTTAACTAGCATCCCAGAATTGTATGTGTTGTGTAGGGCGATATTTGCTTGCTTGTTAATCCTGACAGTATTTTTGGCAATGAGATTTCTCAAAATGTTGATGGCAGGAACAGCACATCGAAGCCAAAATGCCTGAAGAACCAAGATCGTTGATGATCAAGACCTCGAAGCATAGGAAGAAGTAGATTTAGGAGACTAATTTTTTACTTTCTTAGAAAGAACACTTTTCAGCTCTGTCAATGCTATGGTTGTTAGTTTGCCGTAAGGTGGGTTTATGCTGTAAAGCTTCATTTGCCTTTTAACATTTTTTTTTCATCTTTAAAGAATTGAGAAATACTCCAATAATGAAAATAGTAAGTCGTGGGTGCTTTTTATTTTTTGGTCACATCATGCTGGATCCTTACCGTGTGTTTGGTTGTGAGACCAGCAGGGATGGGTTGGCTTTGTCCCTGTTTTGGAGTGGAGCCAACCCCTTCACGTGTTTGGTTGAGAAGGATGGATTGAACCCGTTTTTTTGTTTGGTTGGAGGAGCACAAAATGGGGGACAGAGGGAGTAACTGGTGGGGCCCACATGTCAGTGTAACATCTTATCTTCTTCCCTCAAATTCCCGTTCCCCGTTCGGCCGCGCTCAACGGCGCCGCATCGGCCGCCGCGTAGGGCCTCCATCTCCACCGGCGCGTCAGGACTCCACCTCCACCGGCGGCTCGCGCTCGCGCCCAGGGCCCGCGGCGGCGCTTGCTCGCAGCGGAGCTCGCCCGACGGCTCGCGCTCGCGACAACGTCCGCGACGGAGGTCGCCTGTGGTGGCTCGCGCTCGCGACAGCGCCCGCGGCGGAGCTCGCCCGCGGCAGCTCGCGCTCGCGACAGCGCTCGCCCGCGGGCCGCAGCCGACCTAGCCGACCGACGCCGCGCCTTCCCATCCCCGTTCCCCGGCGCCGCCCCTTCCCATCTTCCACGACGGCGCCGCCCCTTCCTATCCCCATTCCGCGGCGCACCGCCCTTCGCCCAGCCTCCTGCCCGCTGGCGCGGCACAGGTCGCGGAGAGGCCGAGATGGCCGCCGCGCGGGTGAGCGGCGGAGGAGCTCTGGAGCGTCTTCGAGCAGGCGGACTTGGAGCGACGGAGAAAAAAAAGAAAAACGGGACTCAGAACAGAGAAAACGGGGGCCGGCTCCGTCCGCCAGATTTGGACGAATGGAGCCAACTCGCATCTTTGAGGTATATTTCTTTGGGGTTCAACCCAATCCACCTCCAACCCTCATCCAAACAACCAAAAAATGGGTCCAACCCGGATGGGTTCAACCCATCACTCCAACCAAACACACGGTTAGTTTGTGTGGGGTCCGGGGCGAAACAAGTTAGGGCCCTTTGGATCCTAGGATACGTAAAGGGATAGGAAATTTGCAGGATTGTGGCACTTTGCTCTCTTCTTATGCAATGAATCTGTAGGAAACTTGCCTTTGGTACCTCCTCCGATAAAACACTCCCTGCTCCTCGTCCACAGACCACCCCATCCTCTCTCTCTCTCTCTCTCTCTCTCTCTCGGTCTCTCCCGAGGGCCGAGGTGGAGGCGTCGGGGTGACGGCGCCCCATGGCCGGCACCACGGCAGCCCCCCTCCCGCCTCCCTTTTCTATCTCCCTCTCCCTTAGTCCAGGACATGGCTAGGTCCCGCAGCGATGTGGGAGGGCCTTTCCACGGCCACGGTGATGCAGGAGGTTCCGGCTCGGCACGACGGCGAGGGGAGTCCCGGCCCCCAGGACCGGATCCGCCCTCTCCGGTATCCTATACCAGATCTGTGGCTGCGCAGGTGTGGCTCGATGGCGGTCGATGACGGCAGTCTCACAGTGGCCCCCTTCGTTGCTCTCGATGTTGGGCGGGCTCGGCGGTGGTTACCGCCCTCCCTCGGCAGAAGCGGGGTCGGGCCGGGTCCCTTTGGCGTTCTCCTCCTCGTCGTCCCTTTCTCTCTTCCCTCTGTCCTTGTCCGGCCCTTGTTATATGGCCCTATGTGTGCTAGTACGAACTATGTTTTGGGTACATTAGGTTGGAGATGACTTAAAATTGTAGTTGCACATGGGTATATACATACCCATGGCTTTATAGGTTCGGGGAAAGCATAATCATACTTGCATCCACAAACTCAACATATATAGACTTGTGCCTATTAAAATACCATGGGTAATCAAATTAGCCTAGACCCATGCTTTAATTAAAGTAAAAACCCATTAGGTTTGGATCATGAGTACCCACTGCCATTTCTATTCTCGGGAAAGTGAACCAGTCATACCCCCAAGTGATACCAAGGAGAAGCAAGAGCCATAGTGAGGAGGAAGGGGGTGGCTTTAGCGAGTGCAAATCCCATGGGTGATTTGGTGGTAGAAATAACTCCTTCCGTCCTAAAATAGAAGTCATTCTCGCTTTTTGAGAAGTTAAGGTTTAAACTTTAACCAATTATATATAACAAATATTAATATTTATAATACATAATTAGTATCAATAGATAAAACTGTTGATATACTTTCATAATAAACTTATTTGGATATATAAATGCTGCACGTATTTTCTACAAATCTAATTAAAGTTAAAAAAGTTTGACTTAATGTTTCCCATAACGTCGTCCTTTTTGGGATGGAGGTATCCAACGTTCCAATATAGAAGAGAGAGAAAGCAGCTTGAAAACTCATCGCTAGTGAGAACTTTGTCATTAATATGTGGTTGATGTGTAGTGTGAACTTGTATGGATGTTAAACAAGTCCAAAATTATATGCTATAATGTGGAATATAAAATTGTGCCAGTTCATAGCGACATATTATTGATTGGTAACAGTTTAATATCCTTGAACCATTGGTTGCTAAAACATGTAACAAATCGTTGGTTACTATAAATATTAGCATTCAACTATCCGTCTCTATAGACTTTGCCGATCGCTATAGATTTATAGCGACGCCACTTATCTTGGGGCCGTTATATCGGTCGGTATAGGTTTATAACATCTTATAACAACCCATTTGGAGTCGCTGCGTATTGGATGTGCTATAGTGCTTGTTGTGGACTTCTCCTAGCTTAATCAACACTTAGAAAAAGGTTAGTCCACTTGTTGTCTCAATTACCAAAACCAAACTAGGTCTTTCAGTGTTATATTCATTGCATTCCCATACGAGTTATTGGTCCCTTGTAGACACTGGTAGCCTATTCAGCATATTGATGTGTAGTGCGGCGAGTCACAGGTATCTTCAACATATTGTTAGTGGAGTATCATGAGGTATGTACTCATCACTATCACTACAAAATCAAACACTTGACCATGTGGTGATGATCATCGTCGGATCATCCAATAGATCGATCATGATGAAGTATTATCACCATCACCGCCGAATCAAACACTTTTACCAACAATGGCTAGAACCAACAATTGAAGGAGATTTAGAACTAGTAACGTGAGGTTTAGAACAATGCTACCTATTGTTCATATTCTAAAAACATAAAAGCACTATGTATGCATATACCGCTATTCATGATTACAACATTCATCTAGAATACAAGATTTATACCACAGTTGCTGCAATAACAATATATTATATGTTCAACAATAAAGCTGTATATGGAAGAGGGGTGCCTGTGTGCCTTATAGACCAATCCATGCTTCTTTTCACATGAATACATATAATGTAGTGTTGATGACGGTATCAGCGAGCAATTTGTACATTTTCTCCGTGGGATGGATTGCATCGAAGAACACATACTTATTGGCATTTTCACATAGCATTGAGGTGTCGAAGCTGCAAAAGTAACCTGCCTCAAAAAGCCCCGTACCGCAACAACCTTGCACAGCATTATCAAATCCTGCACACCCGGCAATAAAAAATGAAACTATGATTAGAACTTTTTGCACATGCTGATCTTATTCCCATTTATAATATATATTGTATACATATGATTAAAAAATAATTAGCTAGTTTTGTAGATTTTGAAGCGTATATATCAATACATATACCTCTTATAAGTCCTACATGTCATCTTCAACTAACTATCCACACATCTTCCACTAATAGTCATATCATCCAACTAACTTCCATCCTCATAATGAAACCTATTTTGATAATAATCTATATCTCTTATAAAGCTAATCCCCACTACATGTTCTATCTCAACATTCAAGTCATCCACGTCATCTTCAACTATCCATACATCTTCCACTAATAGTCATAACATCCACTAACTTCCAACCTCTTAAATTCTTAATAAAACCAATTTTCATAAGAATAGATGTAAGAATATGTAAATGATATTACTCATATGTGCAACAACTTTATTTCTAAGAATCTGGCTGCAATGTGCAGATACCCTTCTATGTTATTATAGAATTTCATACATCCTAGAATTCAATTGTGTTAGTGGAATACTAGTTTCTTAAATGTCATAAACATAGAATCCAACATAATAGCCAAAATGACTAATTCTAAATGTGTAAAAACCTTGTTACTTTTCAATCATTTTATCATACCTCAACATTTTCATATATTGCAAATAATGAAATGCTTACAACTCTATAATGTAGAATAAATGAAGGAAAAATGCACGATGACATATAGAATAAATTAAGTTGAGGGTCGCACCGATTTTTTTAGACACATTTGTTTGGGGTGTTTGGAGTGCATGTTAAACAAGAATGTCGGGCAAGTTGTATGAAGCAAAGTTGCAGGCTTAAAATTTGACAAAACATTGCAGGAATTGTTCGTTTCAATTCCCGAGAGGTGTTTTTGTCCCTAAGTTCTATTTTTCTTTTGAAAATCTTTCGTTACAAAACAACCATAAACTTTCTCACTATATATACAAGCATATGTATTCTGATCATATTGTGCATGAGTAGGTAACTCAAACCTATCTAATGCAATCACATCTTTCTAGTTGTCTTCATTCTCATCCACGATTCCTTCACAATTTTCTTCAATAGCTCAATTGTCTCCGTGCTCAATGATGATGCGAGCATGCGGCTAGGAGATCCAACATCGAACAACTAAAGTCTAAAGGAGATTCCAACCAAGCAGGGGCGAAGCTAGAACAAATTAGAGGGGGGTGCCTGGCTCTTGTAGATATGAAAATTTAGTTCAAAACCATGATGAAAATCTGTTTCTATTAGTGGTTTTCCAAATTTTTGTGGGTGCCTGGGCACCCACAACTCCCTACATAGCTCCGCCCCTGCAACCAAGTGACGACCCCTTCTTCCTCCATAGAGATCCCACACCAATCTTCACTTCTCGGATCATTCATCACTCTGCTCATTCTCCTACCACTAATCAAGATCTTCCATCCTCTATAGCTGCCTCATCATCGGTTTATTCTCTAGTCCCTAATTAAGACCACAACCTTTGTTGTCAGATTTGATGTTTGAAGTTAAGACTTGAACCAGATACATATTTTGATGCATTGTGCAAGCTGTAGGTTTCATTGTATCACATAACCAATGGTATTAATTATTATGCTACATTTGAAATAATATTATAAAAATACATTATCACTTATAGCCTTAAAAAACCGTTAGTAACATAATAAATGGGTTGTGGTAAAGAGGATGCCTTCATAATCGCTAGATCAAAGTCCTTATCAGCGATCATATGCGGCACTGTTTGAGGATCAAGACATCACCACTAGGTCATATACCAAACCCTCGGTGATGAACCCTTCATCACCATCGTATCATACGCTGAACCGTGTTATTTGATGTTTTGGTATTGACAATAGTTTCAAATAATAATGGTCTTCATTATTTAATAGTGTTACTTTTGTTTGAGCACATACTATTGACAATAGATTAGATATTTAACATGATTCAATATTTAATTGCGTTAGTTATGTTTAAGCGTTATTATTTCCTTTCGGTACTCCATTCTAACCATACTGTAATATTTTACTGGAACAATATTTTCAGTTTTACTCACTAGCTAGTAGACAGATGAAATTTAGTCTTGCCTGGGAACAAACTTTAGTCTAGATTTTCCAATCGGGACTACGATTTCGGGACTAAAGGGCATGACTCTTTTATCTCGGTTGCTTTGAACACTGGTTTTCCTATCAGAACTACAAATCCGGGACTAAAATGCATGACCCTTATGTCCCGGTTACCTTGAACCCATACTAAAGGTCCTCCGAGGATAAAAAATAAACCCGACTATATAGGTCCTCCGAGGACTACAAAATAACACCTCCCACCTTTGTGCCTCGCGTGGGATTCAAACTCAAGGCCTCATGCATTGCCTCATATGTACATTTCCACACCACCTACACAATAGATGCGACTTTAAATAGGATGCTTTCATTTTGAACTAAACTGTGAGAGAACTTTTAGTTGTTGCTAACACCAACTAGGACAAAAGGAACATTTAGTCTCGGTTGGTAACACTAATTGAAACTAATGATCTATATATATTACTTCAGGTTGGTGTGTTATCAACTATGAATAAAGGTCTACATTAGTGTTTTGTGTTATCAAATGGGACTAAAGGTCTACACTAGACCGGGTTGGTGTTATTATATGTCCTCACGACCTATCGGAGTTGGAGCAGTTTGCACGCAGAGGAGATGACGAAGGCCAATAACGCCGACAAGTAGAGATCGCGTGGGTCAGGATGGACATGAGCGGCTTGGTAGGCCATCCAGATCCAAAGCAAAAATAATTGAGGAAAAATTAATACGGGCTGCTTTGAGATCTGTGCAATTTTCATAAAAGATCTGTGCAATTTTTAAAAAGAGAAGTATTGGAGCAATTGCGAAAAATATTTGACCGGAGGAGGGAACAAGTATTAGAGAACCGGAGTTGTATAATGAGCTGACGTACGGCACTGTGAAACTATATATGCTGGCGCTGCTACACGGGCATGTGGCACCCATGCCGGCCCTTTCTCTCTGAGCTAAGCAGAGCGCTCTGTACCATTAATGGCGGCTGCGCGCATGAATGCAGCGAGCTACCGCCGGCATGGCTATCTTGTGAGCAAGTATGAATGGGCTAAGCATGGGTGCTCACGTACCGTAGTCTGTCGGCTTGTTGACGACGTTGGCGAGGAGCTGGTACGTGTCGGCGAAGACGAGCTGCAGTCCCTGCAGTTCCTTGTTGAGCTTGACGACGAGCTCCTGCAGCTTGGCGTTGAAGGTCCTGGCAACAGCGTTGTACTCCTCGTTGCACTCCCCGGGGTTGCCACGGTTGCCGATCCGCTCGGCGGGGAGGCAGCCCATGGGCGTGAGCCCCGTGAAGTCCATCTTGCGGCCGCCGAGCGTGTGCACGCGGCGGATGGCGGCCTCGGCGAGTCCCAGCAGGTAGGACTCGTACTCGCCCACAGAGTACTGCCTCCACCACTCGGGTGAGTTGTAGTAGTTCTCGATGAAGTCGTTGGTGCCGATGCTCCAGATGTAGAGCGCTTCGCTGATGATCTCCTTGGCCGTCGCCTCGCCCTTGGCGATCTTCAGGCGGTCCGTGTACTCCTTGAAGTAGGCGAGCTGCTCACCCAGCGTGATCACGGACTGCCGGCCATTTTCGTATACATGAATGTGAGACGACGGAGCCGGAGACGAAGACGACGGTAGTTAGTTTAAATTACTTACCAAGACGCCGGCCGTGGCGTTGTCGAGGCCTGTGGCAGCGGAGGCGAAGGACACTCCAGTGGCGAGCTGGTCGATGGTGTAGTTTTTGTCGAGGTAGGGCGGGATGGAGGCCGGCAGGCCGAAGGCCTCGGAGATGAAGTCAGTGGCGAGGCGCCCATTGGAAAACCGGCCCGTCGGGAGGCCATTGGCGTAGTCGCGGCCATACGGCCAGAAGTTGCTGCGCGCGATGGTTGGGATGAAATTGTTGTTGCCCGTGTCCACGGAAGAGTCGCCGAACACGATGATTGCCGGCACCTTCCCAGCCACCGCACCTCGTCCTCCTCCGTGCAGCAAGAACAAGAGCAAGCACGGCAAGTACCTCCGGAATGACGACATTGCCGGTGCTGCGCGGTCACTCCCGGCCGGAGATAAGAAACAAGGAGGAAAAAAAGACCACAAGGAGAGCTTGAGAAGAAGGCAACGACGGTTTGGTGCTAGGTGCACATATAACTGCTTGACGAGACAAGGTGCAGTGTATATATGAGCTAGCGTCTGTACACTCCGTAGCAGAGATATAAGCTAGGTTGTTGATTGTTGTTTTTTGTTTGGATGAATTATTAGCTGATTGATAACGTGAGCACTAATTGCGCCGTATGTGTTCGTGTGATGATGGCGTAAGGAATAGGTAGGCATGAGAGAGAGAAGCTTCTTCTCAGCTGCATGTGAGGCGCGCTTAAGACCGCAGCATTTAATACATAGCCCCTCACTGCCTGACTTTAAACGATAATATTCGTCTTCACAAAACACATTTAATTTCATACGAACTTTTAACTCTCTTTATGTGTAATATGTCATATCAGCTAATTTCATTAATATAAACATTTTGACGTCGCTCTCTTTATCTATACTATGTCATATCAACTCATGTAATATTCACGAGTACAAAAAAATCTTTTGCAAGGCACTTCCAAAACATTAACCGTGGCGGTGTTTTTAAAAACCACCACCATAAATCACGGCCAGATTAGGCCTTCGGCCAGGAAAAAACCGCCACGGTTAATGCTCATTAACTGCGGCGGTTGCATTAAAAAATCACCACAGTTAAAGGATTAACCATGGAGTTTGTTCTAACATAATTGCCACGATTAATGGAAATTAAGCATGGTGGTTTTTATTAATTAATCACCACAGTTAAGTCCGAGCTAAAAATACAGGCCCACCACTCTTCTTCCACAAGAGGACTCCTCCATTTTTAGGGTTTTGAGCTCCAAAACCCTAAACAACGCCATTTGGTGGTGGTGGTGGTGGTGGGTGGGTGGGGTGTTGACATTGGATTTGTTGAAGTTTGACACCGCAAGAGGGGTATTTTTACTCTCTTACCCTAATCTCTCTCTTTTGCTTGTTTTAGTTGATTTTGAGATCTAGATTCAAAATTAGGAGAGAGAGAAGCAAATTTAGGTGTTTTTAGGTACTCATTTTGGTGATTCTTACTCTCCTACCTTAATCTCTCTCTCTCTGGGCATGAATTAAGGTGCTCATTTAGTTGAAATCTACTCTCATCTTTTTCTTTTGCATCTTTTAGTTGGACTTTGAGGTCAGATCCTGTCGTGGTCGTATACCACGGTCACAGAACCGACTGGCTAATGTGTGCGACGATGGCCTAGCTCAAGAACAATGACACGATGGTTTATACTGGTTCGGGGCTACCGAGCACCCTAGTCCAGTGTGTGGCACTATCAGAGCTCAAACTGCTCGTATCGGGGCGAATACAAGCTGGCGAGAGAGGGAGATGAGGTCCCAAGTCTCTGTGTGATGAGTGGAATCGAGCGGTGTGTGTGTGTGTGTGTTTCGAGTGTGCAAGAGAGCTTGCCCTCTCCCGGTGGCCGAGCCCTCCCTTTTATAGTCGCAAGAGGAGCTCACAGGGGTCACCGGGCGGAGGACCTAGAAATAGAAGGAATACAAGTCGCGGGGAGTGAAGAGGAAAAGTCCCTCTGCAATGTCGGGCACGCCGGGCTGTCCGGCGTGCGCGTGTGGCCGCCGCCCTACTTCCTGGCACGCTCGCCGGTCGCCGTAGAGTAGAGTAGAGGTGGCTCCGTATCCCGATACGGAGTACGTACGGACGTCGAGCTCGGAGCTCGCTGGTCGGCGTGGAGGGAAACAATGAGCTCGTCCCGCCGCCGCCGTACTCTCTACGCCGTACTGTCCGTCAGGCACGCGCCGGTGTCCGCGGTCGAGGTCATGAGGCGCCGCCGTGCCTTAAATGCTTGTACTTGGCGTCGCAGAAAACGTGTGGCCAGGAGAGCTCGATGCAGAGCTCGACTTTGTCCGTCGAGGTCATTCTTGTCGCGTAGTGGTTGTCTCTTATGCTTGTCGTCATTTGGCGTGGTCTGACAGCCCCACGCCGCGTGTGCCGCCAACGATCTCACGTAGCCGGTGAGATCTGGTCGTAGGGTTCTTGGCGCCCGCCGGCGTAGCCGTGACTCGGATCCTAATCATCGCGCCCCGGATTCTCCCGATCGCCCTCGGATTTGGAGCCGGGAGCTCATTCGAGACGGAAGAGAGCTCGTTGTCCGGCGGAGCTCGTCATATCTCCGCGCTCCTCAGGGAGCTCGTTCGAGGCGGAAGTTTTCCCTGAGCTCGTCCCTGGGCTTTTGCGCCCCGCGAGTTCTCGTTTGAGACGAAGATGCTCTCGTCGGGTCTCGGCTTTTATCATGGGTAATATCCTATCGCCGACGAGCGTGTCCTCCTTCTAACACTTCGTTAGGGATGGATTGGGATGATCGACTCGGTCCGGAATATCTGAGTCCCACAGTAGCCCCCGAGCGCGCGGAGGGGAGCGGACCCCTGTGCGCGCTGTCTTGTGTTGCCGTTACCAGGTTAGGGACCAGATTTTCTCGCTTGGGGTGCGCGCAAGCGCACCCGCGGGTGTAGCCCCCGAGGCTGCGGGAGGACGTTCAGTCCTCGCGGAGGCTTGTTATGACGAACGCTCGCGTCGTTGTGCGCCTTTTAGGTTCCCTTAGGAAGGGTGGCGAGCTCGAACCCGACTTTACCGCGTAGGCCGAAGTCGAGCGCTCTTAAGAGCTTTAAAGCGGATATGTTTGAGTGAGGTCCGAGCTCGCGTTCGGGGCGAGCTCGTTCGTCAGGCCAGCTGGTGGACCAACCTCATGTTCCAGAGACCCGTCCTCTATAGTCACCGAGGTCTCAAAGGATCCTCGGCGGCTCGTGCACCTCCTCACCGCGGAGGATGACCAGAGGCCGTTTGCGATCGCTGGCGACTCAAGCGTGGCTTGGGTGGAGCCCCCGAGTCTTCGTGGACGTTTGGGGTATGGGCCGTCGATGCCCCTCCACCGCTGCACTCCTTGCTCGAGGTGTCTCCAGGCGGCCTTCGAGCTCGTAAGAGCCAGCCTTCGAACCTGGAGCTCGACTTTGTCGCGAGTTCTGCGTCGTGATGAGGTCGTGGGGGACTTGACCGTTGGCGACGAGCTCGCGGGACTTTTCGCCTGCAGTAAGAAAAAGAGCCGTTGGGAAAAGTTACCGTTGAGGAGTTACCGTTAGGATGACCGTTACTGCTCGCGCGGCGTTTCGCCTCCCGTTTCGCCACGTGGCGCGCACGCGGAGGGCGTGGAGGGACTCAGGTAGAAAGTGGCGGGCCGCCCTGGCTCGTTGGAGCGCGGTGGGCCATCCCGGCTCGTTTGCCTTGGAGGATCCGTCCCGAGCTCTCCTTATAAATAGAGGAGACGAGAGATGGCGCCGATCTCGCTCTCCCTTTCCACCGCCATCACCTCCTTCCACCTGAGTCTCGATCTGCTTCTGCTTTCGCCGTGCTTTGGAGAGCGGAACCGCAGACCGCCGACGACCTTCGAGAAGCCGCCGTCGGAAGAAGAAGGGAATCATGGGCACGTGGGATCCGTCGAGGATCACCGAGACGCTGCTGCAAGATCGCGTGGCGAGCGGCGGTCTCCCGCCGCTGACCGCGGCGCTGGAGTGGATCGTGCCCAATCCGGCGGACGCTGTTCCCGATCCGCTGGACGGGTACGTCGTCTCGTTCGCCGCCTTCCACGGCGGTAGGGTGGGCGCCCCTCCGACCGAGTTCCTTCGGTCGTTGCTCATCTACCGGGGATCGAGCCAAAGATCCCGAACCCTAACGGGATCTGCCACCTCTCCGCGTTCACCGTCTTTGCGCGAGGGGTGGCTAGAGATTGATGCGGACTGGGAGCTTTTCAAGCATTTCTTCCACGCGAAGATCACGCATAGCTCCGACGGCCAGAACATTCCGGTCCCCATCGGCTGCATCGCGCTCTAGCTCCGGCCCGGCATGAAGGGGAAGTACCCTACTCCTGCCTCCCGCTCGTCGAACACTGGGTGGCGGGAGGAATGGTTTTATCTCGAAGAATGACAAGGAGCGCCCCCTTCCGCGCTTCACTGGTGGCGTCTTCCCCGGATCCGACAAGCTGTGGAGGGAGACTCCCCACAGCCACGTCCTCCACCAAGTCTGGGAGGTCGCTCGAAAAGTGGAGTGCCTGTGCACCGCCGGGCTCTCGGAGCCCCTCCTTTTCGCCTGGGCCCTGGGACACGGGGTCGTTCCCCTAAGGCGGAGAACTCTCCGCATCTGGGAGATGGTGGAGGAGAAAAAGCCCTTTGAGGGCACGGTGACGACCACGCCGCTTTCAGCGGGGGACGTGGAGTGGTGCGTTCGCCGGGTGACCGGGAAACCCTTCAAGATCCCGGCCGACCCCAACAACATTCCGGAGGCGCTGCCTTCCGCGACGACGCGCACGATGGTGAGTTCCGTCTTTTAGCTCTTCGCGTCTTCTGGTTGACTTTGCAATCCATTTCCAGTCACCCTCTCCTCCCGAACAGGTCGGCGCCGTATACCTCGAGCCGCACCTCCCGCCGGCGAGGCCTGTTCCTTCCATGATCGTTCCGCCGGGGGCGGCTCAAGGCGCAGCGGCTGAGTCTTCCGGGGATAGCGAGGCGGCGGAAGACGAGGATGCTCCGTCGGAAGGCCAGGAGTTCGTCGAGCAGGAAGCGGGAGAGCAGCAGGGGACATCGTCATCCTGGGTGGTGCCCCTCGGCGCGATGACTTCGTCGGTCAGAACGCGCTCGCAGTCGGCGCTCTTCCAGAGCCGCGCTCATCGGAAGAGGCGCCGATCGACACCGCGCCTGGTCGAGAAGGCCGAGAAGAAGAGACGTGTGGCCATCGGGTATGTGCTCGAGTTCGTTGTTCTCATGAGCTCACATGTCGTTGCCGAGTTCTTTCCTCCCGATACTAACTTCCGTCTTTTCTTCGTTGTTATGTAGGGCGGGGGTTAAGCCCCAGGGGCTCCCAACCCCCTCAAGCGGCCAAGGACGGCGGCGACGTCGAGCTCGGCGGCCGACCCCGCCCTCCCTATCGTACGGGCGCCGGGTGATAGCCCCCGGGCTCCGGGGAGAGGGAGGAGACGAGCTTGGGTCCGTGGGGAGCGCGCCGCGTCGCCTTCGAGCTCCGTCCCGGTGGCTCAGCGATGGCGTCCTTGGTGCGCTCGCCGCCGCGGCTGGAAGACTGGTGCCCCAACCTGCTCTGCCGTGCGGCGCTTGGTCGGCCGGAGGTAATCCACCTCGGCTCCCGAGAAGGCGGCGGATCGTGAAGACGCGCCCGGGCCCGGTTGCCCGTCGGCCGCCGGGAGAGGCGGGACCGAGGTGATCGGTAGTGGCGCGGATCGTCTCGGCGAGAGGGAGCTCGTCGTCCCGGTTGCGGCGTGAGGGGGTGCGAGGATACGACCGCGCGCGATGCGGCCGTCGGCCGACGAACGCGCCTCGGAGACTCGGTGCCGGGAAGGTCTCGGGGAGCACCTACCGGACCCCGTCGCTGCGGTGGGCGTCATCGAGCCCGCCGCCATCGGAGCGTCGGGGGACCGGGCCGTCACTCGGTGCGTGGGTGACGCTCCCGAATGCGCCCGATTCGGACCCGCGCGGACGCCGCGTCGGCGGGGACGCCCCGAGAGCTCGTTGGAGGCCGGGCGAGGCTGGCCGGGCTTCATTTTCGTGTGGGCGGTGGGGACGGCACCGCCGGCGATAGCTGCGGCGGAGGTGCCGCCGCTTCCCACGGAGAGGGGCGGCGTGCCTCCACCATATGATCGGGGTAAGGGTCTCATCTTCGCTTTCCTTTCGCTTAGTCTCGAGTTCGTGGTGCTGACTTGCTCTTCTGCAGGGACTGAGGGAGGCGGTGATCGGCTACAACCACGTAGTGGAGGCCGGGACCGAGATCGAGGGCCTCTTGGGGAGGTTGGGTGTGGCCTGGTCCCATGCAAGCGCGGGGCTCGGTCGAGTGTTCACCTCGCATCGCGATCTCCGGAGCGGAGTTGACGATATCGCGGAGCACATCCGCAAGGTCAGGGAGCACGCTGCCGCCGAAGCTCGGGAGGAGGTCGTCGACGAGGTCCGTCAAGTAGAGGCGGCGGCGGTGAAGCGTGAAGAGGAGCTCGTCGCTCGGAGTCCTCGTCAGCGCGAGCTCATGCAGAAGGAGCTCGACGACCTCCGCCGTGCCTTGGAGAACAAGGAGCTCGGCGCTCGGCGTCGGGCCATGACACTAAAGAGGGAACGCGACGCCAAAGGGAAGGCACTCCAGGACCGCGAGGTCGAGCTGGAAGGTGAGTGCTATTTTCCAAACTCGTCGTCTTCCTTCCCTGCCTTTGAGCGCTTAGGCTGATAGGTGGGTATTTTAGTCTACGACCACGAGGCCGTCGACGGGTCGATCTTGTTTCACGCCTCGGAGGTGGAGAGAGTCCGGCTCGATGCCGAGAACCTTTCCCTGTGGGAGGAGCGGGAGGAGCTTTACCAGGCGTTGGCATGTAAGGAGCTCCTCCTTTTCTTGTCCTCTGAGTCTCATCGATTTGATTTATCTATTCCTCTGCAGCTGAGAAGAAGAAGTCGGCGGGATTGGCTCGGGAGCTTCAAGAGAGGGACAACTCTTTGGCTGCGGAGGAGTCCACGGCGAAGCATCTCGAGCTCGCCGGCTCGAAGGAAACGGACCTTCAGCGGCAACACGCGACCTCCCGGCCGTACAAGACGGGCTTTGCGAGAAGACCGACGAGCTCTGGACCAAGGAAGCTGAGGCCTCCGTTCTTCTTGAGCGGGCGACGAAGGCCGAGGGCGCGGTGCAGAAGGCGGAGCGCGAGCACACGAATCTTGTGCTCGACATCGAGGGCGTCTGTGAGGCCCTCGGCGTTGAGGACATGGAAGGACCCGCGCATCGGGTGCTCCGCGCCCCGGCTGTGGTGAGGGAGAATGTTCGCCGCGCCGTTCACAAGGCGGTGTCCTTGATCCTCGCCCACTACCCCGACCTCGAGAGGCGGATAATGGGCAAAGGCTGGCCCGAGCCTATTGAAGGCGTGGAGCTGGACGACGTCGTCGCCGCCGCGGAGGCTCGTTCCATGAAGCTGGCGAGGAAACTCTTCAGGCTCGCCGTCGAGGAGCTTGAGGTGTTCGAGCCTACTGCCGGCGAGGAGGAGGCGGACTCGTCCAGCGACGAGGATTGAGCTGCAGGGTTAGATAGCTTGAGGCGACGCCTCTTTAGTATGAACAAAAGTCCCCGAGCTTGGGGCAAAGATGTAAATATAACAAGTTATCTTATGTTATGGATCACTCATTTTATCTTCCCTGTGATTGTACTTCCGACTAGCTCGTAGTTCTCTGAGTTTGCATCTTATCGATCGAGGCAACAGGCCCTTTTCTCGTTGGCCACGGGGGCGCTAGAGTTCGTTGGGCAAGCGCGTTGGACCTCGCTGAAGATATTGCTCAGAACCCTTTAACTTGCCGGACTCGACGCTTACTGGAAAGATAGATAACGAGTGCGAGGTTGAGCTGGTCGAGCTCTTCCTCAAGTGTTCGTGTTTTTGCGAAGAAAGAGTTCGTAAAAAAGGCGGGGTGTGCGCCCCGTCCCCTGTAGCCCCCGAGCAAGGGCGGGCCTTGCTGGAGGTAAAGGGCAGCCTTTGCTCAAGAGCCGTGCGAGGAGGAAATCGGATGCTTGCACAACTTTTGCATCGAGGTGTGTCATTATTATTCGAGTTCGTACAAAAGTGACATTACAAAATGCATCTAAGGGTAAAAGCGACGTAGCTGTTCGATGTTCCAAGAGTTGGCGAGCTCGCGGCCGCGGGAGTCCTGGATCTTGTATGAGCCTGGGCGGAGGACTCGGGCGATGGTGAACGGTCCTTCCTAGGGCGCAGAGAGCTTGTGCTTCTCCTTCGTGCTCTGTACTCGTCGCAGGACCTGGTCGCCGACGTTGAAAGCTCGTCCTCGAACATGGCGGTCGTGGTAACGGCGCATCGACTGCTGGTACTTGGCTGAATGTGCGACCGCGACCTCGCGGGCCTCTTCGAGCTGGTCCGCCGCGTCCTCCAGCGAGGTCTGGTTGCCGACGTCATTGTATGCTTGTACTCGCGGTGCACCGTAGTCGAGGTCGGTGGGGAGCACGGCTTCAGAACCGAAGACGAGGAAGAAGGGGGTGCGCCCCGTTGCTCTGCTCGGGGTAGTCCTGAGGCTCCATATGACCGCGGGGAGCTCGGCTAGCCATCGCCCTCCGAACTTCTCCAACCTCTTGAAGATCCGTGGCTTCAATCCCTGCAAGATTAAGCCGTTGGCACGCTCGACTTGCCCGTTCGTCCTCGGGTGGCTGACGGAGGCCCAGTCCACCCGGATGTTGTAGTCGTCACACCAGTCGAGGAAGATCTGCCTGGTGAAGTTGGTGCCGTTGTCGGTGATGATCGAATTCGGCACACCGAAGCGGTGGATGATACCGTCGAAGAACTTGACCGTCTCCTGTGATCTCGTGCGTGAGATGGGCATCACCTCGATCCACTTGGTGAACTTGTCGATGGCGACGAGGAGGTGCGTGAAGCCCCCGGGCGATCTCGTGAAGGGTCCGACCATGTCGAGCCCCCAGACCGCAAAGGGCCAAGTGATGGGGATCGCCGGAGGGCTGCGCCGGGAGATGCGTTTGCTTGGCGGCATCCTTCGCGGCGGCATCCTTCTGGTTGGCGTGGCGCACGATCTGGTTGGCGTCGGCGATGGCGGTCGGCCAGTAGAAGCCTTGGCGGAAAGCCTTGCCCACCAGAGCTCGTGGAGCCGCGTGATGTCCACATTCGCCGGCGTGGATCTCTCTGATGAGCTCGTGCCCCTCTTCGAAGGCGATGCACCGCTGGAGTACTCCGGACGCGCTCTTCCTGTAGAGCTCGCGTTCGATGATGGCGTAAGACTTGGCTCGGCGAGCGATGCGTCTGGCCTCTTCCTTCTCTGTAGGAAGCTTGCCGTCTTGTAGCCATGCTAGGATGGGGAGCCGCCAGTCGGGCCTCGGGGCTTCTGGCTCTGGGATCGCGAGGACCATGGAGCCGACGAAGTTGACCTCTGCGTCGACCTCCATCGGCGAGCTCGAGCTCGAGGGGTTCTCGGCCTTGGTGGGAGAAGGAATGAATGGAGTCCCCGATGGGTCCGTGCGCGGGCTCGAGCCTTCCCCCTCAAGTCGGATAGAGGGTATATACTAGTCGTGCGTGAAGACGCCGGGCGGTACCTGGAGTCGATCGGAGGCGAGCTTGGCGAGGACATCGGCGTCGCCGTTGTACTGGCGACGGATGTGTTTGAACTCGAGCCCGTCGAAACGTTCCTCGAGCTCGCACACCTTTGCGGAGTACGCGATCATCCGGGGGCTGACACAGTCGGCCTCCTTCGTGGCCTGGTCTGCGACAAGCTTGGAATCCCCTCTGATCTCAAGGCGCTTGATGCCGAGCTCGACAGCGATGCGCATGCCGTTCACCAAGGCCTCATATTCGGCGACGTTGTTGGAGGCGGTGAAGTGAAGGCGGATCGAGTACCTCATGCGCCGCGTTATGTGGTGCGAAGACCGTGTCTCGCGTCCTTCTTCACCGAGCCGTCAAGTAGAGCGTCCGGTGATTCGACGTCGTCGGGTCTTGGTGGAGGTGTGTCTCCGTCCATTTGAGTTGGGGAGGACCTGAGATTTGATGGCGTCCCTTGGGGCGTATGAGATGTCCGACCCCATGAGCTCGATTCCCCACTTGGCGATGCGTCCTGTAGCCTCGGGGCTACGAATGATCTCGCCTAGCGGAAACTTGGAGACGATCGTGATCGGGTGGGCGTCGAAGTAGTGTCGTAATTTGCGACGTGTGATGAGGAGCGCGTAGGCAAGCTTCTGGAGCTGAGGGTACCGCGTCTTTTTGTCAGAGAGGACCTCGTTGACGAAGTAGACCGGCCGCTGCACTCGGAGTGTGTGGCCCTCCTCCTCCCTCTCCACCACGAGCACCGTGCTTACCACCTGCGAGGTGGCCGCGATGTGAGCGGAAAGATCGGCTCGTCCGGCTTGGGTGGTGTGGTATTGGCGGGTTCGCGGGGAGCTCTTTCAGGAGAGTCGGCGCGGCCCCGGGCCTCGCTGGTCCAGGTGAAGCGCTCGACCTCTTCGGGAGCTTGTATAGCGGGAGGCTTCGTTCGCCTAGCCGAGCGATGAACCTGCTAAGGGCGGCCAGGCATCCCGTAAGCCGCTGCACGCTTGTTGACGGTCACTAACGACACATTTTTAACGTCAACATTCTACCAATAAGGGGGTGGAACTATACCTTACTACACACATATACATTTATTATTGACATATTTCCACTTGTAGTGTCCAAATTATTATTGTGCAGATTTATATAAGAAACAAGTGGAAAATGCACCAAAAGGCGCCTCTCTGGAAAGCGCATTCCTGAGGAACATCAAGCCCAAGGGAGAAATGGACCAAACACGCAGAACTGGGCCAAGCAAACACCGCCACACAACTTTTCAAGCCCAAACACACCAGCCTGCCAAGGCCCGGCCCGAACCGAGCCTCAGACAGTGCTTGTAGCGCACCACTGGTGCGCCCGCACCCATCCCGAGGCGGTTCGGGCCCAGGTTTGGCGAGGCGGTGCATTACCTTCCATAAGCGGCGTGCGGCCGGCGTTGGATGGTCGGTTCAAGCAGATTTGGAAGGTGTCCAAGGACGGTTTTGGCTCCTTCCATGTGGGGAGGGACATTTTCCAATGAGCCCCCTCTCCTCTACCTATAAAAGGAGGCCCTCTCCCCCTCATTCAACACACACCACACAATGTAGCCTCTCTCTTCTTCTTCTTCTTCTTCTCCCTTTCTTCTTCTTCTTCTTTCTTCTTCTTCTTTTTCTTCTTCTTCTTAGTTTGTACTTAGGAGGAGTTTGGCAAGGATTAATAAAGGAGAGCAAGACATTTTGGAGCTATTCGGTATGATCAATTTAGAGTTCTTCATCTTGTTCTTGTTCTCTACTTATCAATATAGTCATGTTCTTGAATTAGAGCAAAGTCCTTATGACATAATCTTGATTGATGAACTAGTATATAGTTTCTATACCATGATCTTGTCTTATGGAACATCGTGCTTAATTTATCATACATACATGTTTAGACCAAGAGCTAGATCGATATGATGAGTTCTACCTAGAGTTAGACTTGGTTGATGTTGGGTTGCGGGATTGATAGTCATTCCTTCGGGCGGTGCTCGGTAGAAGGACCCGGGGGGACGGGTAAGCCTTGTATACACGCCGGAGTAATAATCACTAGTGTAGACGTGGTGTCTAGACTAAGGGTTTTCTATCTTTTGTGGTGCATCCCACGGTTGAGGGGGTAATTTGGGTTGTGACTTGACCTTGTCCGTCCCTTGTAATCCCCCACGTTCGGGTGTGGCGCGGTGCAATTGCGGACAACATCCTTTTGGGCGTGGGCGGTGCCGAAAGTAATTCAGCGAGACCTTGGCTTTCTTGAACTAGAATCTCTAACAGTAAAACATGTGTGTATCTCGCTATCTTGACATGACTATCTAGGATATGCTTGCTCCATGTTAGACTTATTCTTTTATTCATTCTTTTACCTTTATCCTTGAGATTGGCTTGAGTGTGTGTGTCAAGTTATCCTACTACCTATTCTATTTTACCCCTATTATGAGCATTGGTCTATTATACATTCGTGTCATCTTGACCATGTCCGAATTAGAGACTTTTACACCATGCCTTCCTTTGGGAAAAATATAAATAACGATACCCTGAATACTTCAGGGTGAAATGCTACAATGATAGATCCGTGCGCTTGCGGATGAATATCTTATTTGGCAAGATCTATCACCGTTGATGTACCTAGTGTTATCACCGACACGGTGGTTTTACTTAGGAATGTCAACGGCGCATTTCTGGCGCCGTTATTAGAGATGGGTTCTAAACCTGTTTCTAGTGATTGCGCTTAAGAAATGCAACAACGCTCTTGACGTTCTTGATAGGGCCTATGTTGCGGATGGCCTCAATCTTCTCGGGGTTGGCTTCGATGCCGCGCTCAGATACGATGAAGCCGAGGAGCTTTCCTCGCGGAACTCCAAACACGCACTTCTCGGGGTTGAGCTTTACCCCGAACTCACGAAGCTTGTCGAAGACTTCCTTGAGGTCGGGGATGAGCTCTCCGGTGCGTTTCGTCTTGACCACGATGTCATCGACGTATGCCTCTACGCGCTTCCCGAGAAGCTCTTTGAACACTTTCTGCATGCATCTTTGAAAGGTCGCGCCGACGTTTTTTAGTCCGAATGGCATGGTTACGTAGCAGAATGCGCCGAAGGGGGTGATGAAGGAGGTGGCGAGCTGATCGAGCTCGTTCATCGCGATTTGATGATAGCCGGAGTATGCGTCAAGAAAACAGAGCGTCTCGCACCCGGAGGTGGAGTCAACGATTTGGTCGATGTGCGGCAAAGGAAACGGATCCTTTGGGCATGCCTTGTTGAGACTCGTATAATCAACACACATTCTCCATTTCCCATTCTTCTTCTTAACTAGTACAGGGTTGGCTATCCACTCGGGATGATACACCTCCTTAACAAAGCCCGCCGCTAAGAGCTTATCTATTTCCTCGGCGATTGCCTGCCGTCTGCCGTCGTTGAAACGTCGGAGCCGCTGCTTCACCGGCCGAGAGCCGGGCTTGATGTTTAAGGAGTGCTCGGCGACTTCCCTCGGTATGCCAGGCATGTCCGAGGGTCTCCACGCGAATACGTCGAGATTCGCGTGGAGGAAGTCGATGAGCTCACTTTCCTATTTAGGAGTGAGCTCGGCACCGATGCGAATGGTGCGCCCCTCCTCGTCGACCTTCACCGCCTTAGCGTCCTCGTCTGGCTCGAAGGATCCCGCCGCCTTCTCGAGCTCGACGGAGGAGCTCGCCACCTTGCTGGACGTGCTCGCGGCCTTCTTCAGCTCGGCGGAGTCCTCCGCACGCACCCACGCGAGCATCTCGGGGATGAGCTTCTCGGACTCGATGAGGGCGTCGGCGTACTGCACGGCCTCCTTGTCGCAGTTGAAGGCGCGCTCGAAGGTGGAGTTGACGGTGATCACGCCCTTCGGTCCGGGGATCTTGAGCTTGAGGTACGTGTAATTGGGGACGGCCATGAACTTCGCGTAGCACGGCCGCCCCAACAGCGCATGGTATGCGCTTTTGTACGGGAGTACCTTGAAGGTGAGTACCTCCTTGCGGAAGTTGCTCGGGTCGCCGAAGGTGACGGGGAGGTCGATCCGGCCGAGCGGGAACGCCTGCTTCCCCGGCACCACCCCGTGGATGGGGTCCGTGGAAGGTCGGAGTTGAGCTCGCGTGATGCCGAGGGCCTCCATGGTGTCGACGTAGAGGAGGTTGAGACCGCTGCCGCCGTCCATCAGCACCTTTCCGAGGCGCTTGGTTCCGACGATGGGGTTGACGATGAGCGGGAACCGCCCTGGATGCGGTACGTGCACGGGATGGTCCTTCTTGTCGAAGGTGATCGGGGCCTCGGACCACTTGAGGTAGGAGGGCGCAACCGGCTCGGTGAAGAGGACCTCGCGCTGTAGGAGCTTCTGGCGGCGCTTGGACTCGTACGCTGGTGGGCCGCCGAAGACGACATTATCGGCGCCGTCCTCAAAGAAGACGTCCTTGTCGCCCGCCTGGTCATCGAACTCGCCCTCGCGGCGCTCGTCGCGCTGCGGCCTCTCCTTCTCCCGCTTTGCCACGAACTTCGAAGGAGCCTGCGATCTCTAAACTTGTGCTTGACCGGGCCCTCGTGGTTGAGACAGGGGAGGTCGAGTTTCTTCTCGAAGAAGTCCTTGGGAGCGCCGGGCTTCGCGGCCTTGGCGCTCGGCTTCCTCTTCTCGGCGACCGCGACGAAGTCGTCCTCGCCGCGACGACGCTTGTTCTTGTTCTTCTTCTTGGGCCGCGAGCTTGAGCCTTCGCCGGCCTCATCGGCGGCCTTCTCCTTGCCCTTGCCAGTGGTGCCATGGAGGACTGCGGAGATGGCCTCCTCGCCCCCAGCGTGGTTCGTGGCGAGGTCGAGGAGGTCCTTCACCGTCTTGGGCTTGCGAGTGCCGAGCTCACGGATGGCGTTTCGCGGTCGTGCGAAGGTGAAGGCGGTGATGATCTCCGCATCGGTGGCGTCGGTGAGCTCGTTGCGAGCTTGGAGAAGCGCCCGGATGTAGTCGCGCGGGCTCTCGTTCCTCGGCGCTGCGTGCCGCGGAGGTCCCACGTGTTGCTCGGGCGCGTGTAGGTTCCCTGAAAGTTGCCAACGAAGACATCGCGGAGGTCGCGCCAGCTGTCGATCATACCTGCGGGCAAGTGCTCGAGCCAGGAGCGAGCCGTGTCGGCGAGGTACAGGGGGAGGTTGCGGATGATGAAGAGCTCGTCGTCGGCTCCCCCGCCTAACACGTGAGGTGGTACTCCTCGAGCCGGACAATTTGGGGTCCGTCTCTCCGTTGTACTTTTGGATGGAGGTCGGGGCTCGGGCGCCGAGGAGCGGCGTCGTGAACCGGGAGCCGAACACGGGGTCTCCTCCGTCCGGGCGTGGAGCTCCGTCCTCGCGCGCTCCGCCTCGGGCTCGGTATCGCGTGGCGGGGAGCGCGCGCGCCGCCTCCCGACCTCGGGGTCGGACTACGGCTGCGGCCTCCCGGCTTGTCGTAACGGCCGCCCCTCCTCTTTTTGTAGGATGCGGCGGGCGGTCGTCGTCGCGTCGTCGTCGCGCGACGATCGCGGGGTTCGATGTCGGGCGCTTCCGCGCGCCTCCGCACGGCGTCGTGCGTCGAGTGTCCCGGGCGTCGCGGTTTCTCCCCACCGGCGGCGGCGTGAACACGTGGAGACTCTCCTCGGTTCGGCCTCTGGTTGGAGGAGGCCTCGTGCTCCTCCCGGAGGCATCGGTGTGACTCCGAACTCTCCACCTGCTGCTCCGCGGCCCTCTCGATGAGGGGAGTGCAATCGGCCGGTGGAGCCTCGGGCTCTTGGTGCCTCGGGCTCGGGGAGCTCATGAAGGAGCTCGGTGGCGGCGTGGGAGGTTCTCTGCGTTGCTCGTTCGAAGGCGGCGGGGGAGGTCGTCGGCCCCGTCGATGCGGCGTCGCGCCTCTCGTCCTCGAGCTCGCACCCGTCGGCGCCCTCCCACCTCCTCGAGGAGGGCGTCGCGCTCCTGAGCGATCTCACGCTCAGCCTCTTCGAGCTCGTCGAGGGGCGCTCGTGAACCCGCTTGGGTGGGCGCCGTTGAGCGGGCCGTCCGATCTTGACCTCGAACGCGCCGGGGTGTCTTTGGGAGGACTCGTCCTCACTGTGGTAGCTGTGCACGGCGCCATCCGGCGTCGGGCGCATGTAACACTCGCGTGTGGGGTCGACCCCTGCGAGGCTCAGGCTGCCCAGCGCGGTCTCGAGACCGGTCGCTCAAGCCGGCGCCCGCGCCCCAGGGGCGGAAAAAAGCCGTCCCCTTTGGTACATCTCGTCATAGGCCGCGAGGAACTCGTCGGGAGAGCGGCTCCTGCCCGTGCTGCGGGACCGGCATTAGCGGTGGAGAAGGTGACGTCGCGGAAGAGCTCCCGAGTCGGCTCGGGGCGAGGATGTGCGGAAGGAGGTCCGCAATGGCGGCGAAGAAGTGGTCGGCCCGCCGCTCGTATGGGGGCTCCGGGCCGGAAGTCGGATCCGGCCGGAGCGGACCAAAGACGGCGTCGGCGGCGTCGCGGGCGGGCGGGGCATCATCTCGTCTGCACCACCCGAGGGAAGGTGGCTCCGACGAGGGATCCCTCGGAGCTGGTGCCGGCGAAGTCCGGGGTCCCGGCGCATCGGTGCGCCGGGACGGCCGGAACGGTGGTGAAGGAAGCCATCGAAGTGGTGAACGTCACACTAGCGCGCCCCTACCGGGCGCGCCAACGCCGTGGTCGTATACCACGGTCCGCGAAGAACCGACCGGGGCTAATGTGTGCGACGATGGCCTAGCTCAAGAACAATGACACGATGGTTTATATTTGGTTCGGGGCTACCGAGCACCCTAGTCCGGTGTGTGGCACTATCAGAGCTCAAACTGCTCGTATCGGGGCAAATACAAGCTGGCGAGAGAGGGAGATGAGCTCCCAAGTCTCTACGTGTGATGAGTGGAATCGGCGGTGTGTGTGTGTGTGTGTGTGTTTCGAGTGTGCAAGAGAGCTTGCCCTCTCCGGTGGGCCGAGCCCTCCCTTTTATAGTCGCAAGGGGAGCTCACGAGGGGGTCACTTAGGGGCGGAGGACCTAGAAATAGAAGGAATACAAGTCTCGGGGGGTGAAGAGGAAAAGTCCCTCTACAATGTCGGGCACGCCGGGCTGTCCGGCGTGCGTGTGTGGCCGCCGCCCTACTTCCTGGCACGCTCGCCGGTCGCCGTAGAGTAGAGTAGAGGCGGCTCCGTATCTCGATACGGAGTACGTACGGACGTCGAGCTCGGAGCTCGTTGGTCGGCGCGGAGGGAAACAATGAGCTCGTCCCCCGCCCCGCCGTACTCGCGCCCGTCGTCCATCGTGCACGCCGGTGTCCGCGGTCGAGGTCATGAGGCGCCGCCGTGCCTTAAATGCTTGTACTTGGCGTCGCGGAAAACGTGTGGCCAGGAGAGCTCGATGCAGAGCTCGACTTTGTCCGTCGAGGTCATTCTTGTCGCGTAGTGGTTGTCTCTTATGCTTGTCGTCATTTGGCGTGGTCTGACAGCCCCACGCCGCGTGTGCCGCCGACGATCTCACGCAGCCGGTGAGATCTGGTCGTAGGTTGCGGCGCCGGCCGCGTAGCTGTGACTCTGGATCCTAATCATCGCGTCCCGGATTCTCCCGATCGCCCTCGGATTTGGCGCCGGGGAGCTCATTCGAGACGGAAGAGAGCTCGTTGTCCAGGCGGAGCTCGTCATATCTCCGCGCTCCTCGGGGAGCTCGTTCGAGGCGGAAGTTTACCCTAGGACGAGCTCGAGCTCGTCCTTGGGCTTTTGCGCCCCGCGAGTTCTCGTTCGAGACGGAGATGCTCTCGTCGGGTCTCGGCTTTTATCGTGGGTAATATCCTATCGCCGACGAGCGTGTCCTCCTTCTAACACTTCGTTAGGGATGGATTGGGATGATCGACTCGGTCCGGAATATCTGAGTCCCACAGATCCAAAATTAGAAGGGAGAAACAAAATTTAGGTGTTTTTAGGTGCTCATTTTGGTGATTCTTACTCTCCTATCTTAATGAAACTCCAAAAATAAAAAACCTACTTAGATTATCCTGACCGATCATCGAATGATTTATAATAATCCCAATTTACGATGATATAGATATTTATTTACGATAAAATGGTTACATATTTGTACATGTGTTCCTATAATTAATGGTGATAATTATCACAATGCTATAGTAAATTACTTAGGAGGAGTTGATGAGCTCTGATGGCTGCTTGAATTATTTCAGCTTGTCATACTTCCTTGGTTCCTCGATTTATTCAAGCCAGATATATAAAAATTTTAACTTTGGTGAATTTTATATTGATATGGAACAAAACAAAACTAGTACACTCGATGGGGCTATAATTCAATCCCGGTTCGGAAACCCCCGTTAGTCCTGGTTTCCTAACCGGGATTGCCCATCCGGGACTAAAGGTCCCCCTCACTCGGTAAAGGCCCTTTTGCCCCGGCAAAACCTTTGCCGAAAGTGTAGCACTCAAAGAAAGAGCCTCCAAGAAATCGGTTGATAGCGGAATTTCTTTGCCGAGTGCCTTTTTCCTAGACACTCGGCAAAGTCTTTGCCGAGGGCCTTTGTAGCACTTGGCAAAGAAAAGCACCTATTAACGGCGGTTACAAGTGACAACATCTTTGTCGAGTGCTCGTCATACGGATGTAAACCATGACATCTCCAAATGTGATAATAAAACTCATGTGGAGAGGTGCTGGTTTGTGGCATTGAATGCCACCTTGTCGAAACTTTCTCAAATTTTTATGACAACATGCAATTTGTCGATAAATTTAATGATTTTTGGACTTTGTTTGCTTTTTAGAGAATTAAAAACAAACAAACATGTCCCTAGACATCTCAAGAATATCATGTTTGATAAGTTCAAAACGAAATTAAAAAAAAAAGAGATAAATTAAAGAAATATAGTAAAAAGTATGTTTTTTTCCAAATTTGGACATGGATTAGGGTGTGATAAAAGGGCAAAGTTGGTTTGTGGCATTCGAATGCCACCTTGATGGAAAGGGGAAACTTTCTCAAATTTTTATCACAGACTTACACATGCAATATCATAACAACTCGATAAATTTAATGATTTTTAGGACTTTGTTTCAGGTTTTTAGAGAATTTAAAAACAATTCACTAGGTATATTGGTATAATCTTCACCACGACTTCTCGGGGGTGACGCCACCCTGATGACATGTTTCTAGACAAATATGGCCAACACCACTCTCAATTTTCCAAACAATCTCAAATCATCAATATGTGCCTCTAAAAACAAGACGTTCAAATTTTTGGTGTGTGTCCCTAGATGACACCTCACATTAGACTCAAAAGCAAGAATATCATGTTTCCATTCATTTAGTTCCATCGTTCAAATGACTTGGAGTTCAAATATAATTTACAAAAAGAAATTCAAATAAAAGAGATAAATTAAAGAAATATAGTAAAAAGTATGTTTTTTCCAAATTTGGACATGAGTAAAAATACTGTAGCAAAGCTATATAAAAAATTTTGAAGTCAAAATAATGAAAAATATTCGTCGAGTGCTAGCTTTCGATACAGGGTCGGCAAAGAGGCTCTTTGTTGAGTGCATGATGTCAGTCCTCGGCAAAGGTTTAGTCTTTGAGTACCCGCATAAACTAGCACTTTCGGTAAAGATAAGTGCGGCGATTATAGGCTTTTCTATTTTCCTTTTCCCTTTTCTTTTCTACCATTCTTTCTCTCCTTATTTCTCATATGTGTGTAAACAATTATATGTCCTCATCATTTATACAAGCTCTCATGTCTTCCCATGACTTTAATTCATGGAAAATATTTAAAGGCCATATATGTATATACACACATATCCTCTCTCTCATTATTTCGTGTATGACATATAATATAAATATTTTCTCAAGCAATATTTGTACCTCTACGACTTTATGGTCGAAGATAATTGTTTGTTGTGCTCGTAAAAGTATTTATAAATATTTTAGTACAAAGAGAGTTGTTTTATTCCCGTGAGGTAGCTTGTAAATCATTACTCATGCAATATTTCCATAATTTTAAATCTAGCACTTACCTTTTGGTCACCATAAAGTTCTAAGCAAGCAACAAGCAAAGGGACCTAGTTTTCTATATGGTGGGGATTTTGAAATGCAGGGTTTTCGAAAGCAAGGTTTTGGTTTAGCGGAAAATAAATCAAGTTTAGTTGTAATTCGAAAAAGTTCAAAAGTGAATTTTAAAATGATGTAAAACACAGTGTTATAAAGATGATGTCGGCAAAGGTTTAGTCTTTGTTCCAACGTGGTGCCTTTAGTCGCTCTTTGTTTCTCTCAACAAAGCCTAAGATGGATTAAAAGTGGACCTTTAGTCCCGGTTTAGGTTACCAAGTCCCGGTTCTCTCAACCGACATTTGGACCTTTAGTCGGTTTAGGTTACCAAGATTATACGGAGACACGTTTAATTCGGCTAGAGTGTCCAACCGGTACTCAGTTTTTTTTCTTTCCTTTTCCTTTTATTATGGTTTCTTTTTAATTAATATTTTTTTGTTTCAATTTAGCTATTCATGTAGGAATTCTATGCTGCTAATGGAGCTGGGTGATTGCTTGCTTGGCTGTCGCTTGTGGAGTGGAGGTGGTGGCTCCCTAGTTGTGAGCTCTCTGGATATTGTTGGGTCTTCCTTGTGGTTCTATAATACTCTCTGGTATTTAGTGTCGCTTGTGGTGTTGTGCCAACTGCTCTCTATGCTTGAACTTATCAGCCAAAATAGCACCAACCGGCTTAGAAATGATGCCCAATATTTCGTTTAGTTATCAGCAGCAAGCATTGACAATTCGTAGCTGTGCAAAGTTGAATTGAATTGAAAAGAAAAGGGTAAGCATATGACAGCAGGGAGATGATGAATGAGCATGAGTAGTTAATTTGCATCGCTCCACATAGTAGGGAACCTCCAATACAACGTCAAAGTAGGAGTTTTGATCAAAAAAACGTCAAATTAAGAGAGCGATCAAAGCAACCATAAGCTTAATGCAAGTGCCAAAACAAAGACGCTGAACTGAATCCTGAAGCGAAGAGCGGCATATGGTCGAACACCTTGCGTGCGTCACACCCTGGCGTGGCCGTCGCTAAGATCCTTGAGCCGCGCCGCCGCTTTCCCCGCGTCGATCGAGTACTGCAAGGGGAAGATCCTTAATGCGGGAAGGCTGGGAACGGGGCAGCCTTGCTAGTACGTACCTTGGAGAGGACCCATGTGGAGTGAGTGTATGCGCGGCGGAGGAGGGCGGCGAGGTCGTCGTCGGCGGAGAGGTCGCGGTAGTTGACGAAATTCTCGCGGGCGTACTTGGCGTAGTAGGGCCGTGTCTCCGCCGGCAGCCGCCGCACAAGGCGCAGCACCTCGCGGTAGGCGCGCAGCCCCGCGTTGGTCATCGCTGAAGAGGAGTAGGAGGCGCGAGCTGCTGGTTGCTGTGGGTATGTCGTTCAAGCACAAGCCAAAAACCCAATTGGAGCTGAGAGATCCGTATGTCGTTCTGGAGGGAGGCACTCTGCACGGTGCCAGGCCTGAACCCCTCTGTCTAATTTCGTGGATCTTTCAGTTCAGGAGTTCTGCACGCTTTGGCTTTGGCTTCAGAAAGGATGTACAATATGGTGCACAGTTCTAGCAGTTCGAAATGCCATAGAGAAACAGAAAGAACAATTCGCTATGTTCAGATGCAGACTTCACTTGGTCATATGCAAATGGGAGATCTCTGCAAATGGCTGTGTTATCCCACTGATAACTGATTTCATGAATGAACACAAGCTTATTCTTTCTCAGAGAATATTTGTTGAATCAGCCGGCTTATTCACGACATTTGTCTAATGTCGTGGATAACCATTGTTTCATCAACTCTAGACGCTTTGGTCATATCTTATGTCCCACTGATAACTGATTGGCCATTTGATCAGTAAAATTCGTTGCATGCTCGGAGACCGATTGGTTTGCTTCTCAGAAACTTAAACTGGAGATCGACTCAAATCAGTCTGGAATTACACATATACCAGGAGAAAATCTCGAACCCTATCTTATTCAAAGAAAAAACTTGACCGAAGGCCACAAGTCCACAGCTAAGAAGTAGGGAGAAGACATTGTTATGGGGAGAAAAAAGAAAATAGGTTTCAATCCCGAAGAAGCTCGAGCCGTGCGGCGATCTGACAGGACAGGAGGTCAGTCCTCTCCTCTCCTCTCTAAGAGGACTGCAGCTTGGTGTTAGGGCCAGCGGTGGAGCAGGAGGAGCGGAAGGCGTCGATGTGGGCCTGGCACTTGACGCGGTCGCCCTTGTTCTCCTCGAGGCACCTCCGCAGCGCCTCCACGTCGCACGCCGCCGGCCTAGACTGCGTCTTCTCGTCCATCCCTCTACCGCCGGCAACGGAAGCAGATGGCGCCGCCGCCGCCGCCGCCGCCGCTTCCATGGTGTGTTCACTTGCTCCGCGGCTGTAGCGTACCGTAGATCGAAGTCTGAACGCGATGGCGGAACGGGGGACGAAGATGGCGTAAAGCTGAAAATACGCCTTTACGCTTTTGGGACTTGATCAGTATGCCGAGACATACAGGGCGTGTTTGATATGGGCCAAAACCTTGTGCCCGAGCCAGTGGGAGCCAGGTTTGTGTGTTTGATTTCGATTTACTGTTCTCCGGCCTGTCCGTGCAGATGCAAAATAACTTCTCTCTCCTGGTTCTGGCCGAACGTAACCGAGGAGCGTTTCTCGGGAGCCAGGCTCGTTCCAACGCTCGAGCTCTTCTGCGGTTACCTCCCGATGGTCACCTTCCTCTTCCCCTCCACCTCCACAGCACCTCGTCGGCCATGGGTGGCTCGCCGGCGGGCGCGCGGTCCTTCGCCGACCACTGCTCCCATCCTCCCTCCCTTGGCTCCGATGCGGGTAGTGTGGCCGGCGAGCCCATCCCCTCCCTCGACTCGGTGCGGCGCCTCCCTCCATGGGCGTGGTGCGGGCGGCCGGCGAGCCCCCTCCCTTTGTGGCGAGGTCAGCGGCGGCGGGAGCTCGATGCACCGAAGCACGCAAGATCCGCCGGCCGCGGCAGCGTGTGAGATCCGCCGCAACTAGCGCCCGTCGGCTCGGCCCCGGTGTCCATGTCGGCGCGCCCGCCCCGCGCTCCCGTGCCACCGTCGCGGCTATCACGGGTGACACCGCGGGCGCCGGCCTGCACTTCGCGTGATGCCCGACGCCGCCGCCATGCGCGCCTCCCGTGTGTTCCTCTACATGGCGGGGCGGCGTTTGGCGGCGTAGGTCGGCCATGGCGCGTGCTCCCGCCGCCGCCGCAGCTCGTGTGCACGGGCGCGCCGCAACTCCATGGCCGGCGGCGCTCCGCCGCCGCAGCTCCTCAACAACACCCACCGAGTGTTTGATAAAATGCCTAAGAGGGGGAGGGGGTGGTAAGGCCACCATGTGCCGGATGCAAGGTTACCTTACCCATCTTTGGCCCATATCAAACACAAATAACACCTCAGCCTGTCTCATAGGAGAAATGAAATCAAACACGAGACTTGCATGGGTGGATCCTGGCTCTGGCTGGCCACAGCCAGGCTCATCGGCTAGGCTCGCGCGGGGCATGAAATCAAACACGCACACGGTTTCCATCGACCACCACCGATTGAAACCATTTTGGATCAGCAAAAGAAAACATCAGATTTAAGGCGAAAACTAGTTTGTCATAACTCCTAGCAGTTTTAGCTACTCTTAATGTAAACAATGTAGGACAAACTACATCAAGAACTATCAAAGACTCCTCTATCTACCTTAGCAAGTAGCATGAGCTCTTCTAAGCAAAACCTAGGAGCTAATATCTCAATTTTGAATTTTTGTAGTGTTTCTGCCGGTCAGGTAGGAGACATTGGATTTGAATGTTTGGTTGTTGCTCTTTCCTTCCAGTATAAAGTATGGATCACTTCAAGATTTTAAGGCATTATTTCTTCTTTAGTTTGATCGATCTTATTATAACATAATGCACCAACATTTACAATATCAAATTTATTTTAGTAACTTTTCTACGTAAGAATATATGTATTATTTCATTTTTGACTGTAGTTATATCCTTCTTCTTTTATAGAAAACAACGAGAGAAACAAAGGTCTAAACACTACAACCCTATTAGGGTACTGGCTTATGAAGGCCAAACAAAGCTTACGAAACGGTGAAATAGATGACATTCACCACCCAATACCAAACACGTTTTTCACGATCAGGCCATTCACCCGTATTTCATTAAGAGACCAACAACAAACACTGAACAAATAAACTAACATCTACCACCTCTAAAGTCCTTGGTTTGTCTCCAAAATCCCTCCAGCCAGATCTTCATGGTTGAGATGTTGTCTTCAACCAAACTGATATCTCCTTCCTCCAACAAATACGCTATTTCTAAAGAAGATGATTTTTTATTAAAAAAACAACATAAGAAGATGCCGAAGAACTCTTTTCTAGATTCCTTTTATTCCATATGAGTATTAGATTAGAAGAGATCAATGATACTTAGAAATGTGCTTTTAGGATTCTTAGATTAGAAGAGATCAGTGATACTTAGAATTACATATTTACCTATTTCAGCATTTTAAAATTAAAGAGAAGGAAAAAAAAGCAAAGTATAATTAGGCGGATCATTCCTATAAATACATTTATTTTAAGACAATTCTCAAATGATAGGAGTATACTCTTTCCATCCTAAAAAAAAAAAAATACAATTATGGAATCAGTACATGTCAAACAAATTCAAGTTTGACAAAGTTAATTTATAGTAAATATTATTAATATTTAAATCTCTAAATAAATTTAGTATGAAATTATATTCTATATCCAATCTAATAATAGTTATTTTGTATTATGAATGTTAGTACTTTTTATATAAAATGTCAAAGTTCAAATTGTTTGACTCTAAAAAACGAGAATTGAGAACTGAGGGAGTATTTGTTTGAGGAGAATTGGCTGCTGGATATTCAAAGTGACCCTTTCCTATTGGACACACAAAATAGATCAATTTGCTCAAGGACACTCTGGTTTTTGGCAAGTTTACTGTTGGACACTCTATTCGATAAAATATTCATTTTTAGAATGAGGAGAGAGAAGCACGATAAAATGTCCTTTTTGCCCCTCGCTACTTCTTCTTCCTCGCTCATTCCTCCTATGTCGTTGCCTCTACTGCTTGCCAATCCTGCTCCGGCAACACCTCCATCGTCAACGCGTGTGCCACCGAGTCCCGATTGCGCCGGCGAGCTCCACGCCCGACCTGTAGCCCTCAGCGATCCCGGCGCTCCTCCTCACAAGACACACGACCCAAACTCCGGGCATGTTGTGAGCCCAATCCATCAATAGCGAGCGCCTCGAGCCCCTCCCGCTAGCCGATAGTGAGAGTGGTTGGCTCGAAGTCCTCAGCCATCTGTCGTGCTCCCTGTCAGCCACGCACATGACGCTCTTCCCGTTGGCTGCAAGTATAGGTGGATGTTGGACATCCATGGATTTTAGTAAATAAACTAGGAATTCAAATTTTGATAGGGAAAATGAATTTCTAGTTCATTTTTGAACTAGAGGGTATCCATTGGATATCTATGGACATCCAACTGCCTGCAAGCATGCCCTGAGCCCCTCTCCAGGTGTGGTTGTGCACGCCCGGCCACCTACTCCGGGGTCCTATGGCCACATCACCGGCCGGTCAGGCCCCTTGCCGGAGCCCCTTCACCCTCCATCCATGCCAGTGCGCCGTGTTTCTCTATCCTCGAAAGACAAAAATAAATATTTGTTGGACAGTGTCCAACAACAAATTTGTCCAGAATCAAAGTGTGTTTCAGCAAATCGGTCTATTTTGTGTGTTCCGCAGCAAAGCGTGCGTGACCACTCACTGTCCAGCAACCAATTCTCCCTTGTTAGAGGAAGTATAACGATGGGATATCAAAGTCACATGCTTCGCTAGATGCATTGAACAAGTTGCAGGTTAAGGTGGGATGCGCACAAATCGATCTATTTTGTTTGAGATGTGCAGTACATTCTTGTCCAAGAGAGTGGAGCAAATGGCTTCCATTGGCTGAATTTTGGTATAACACAACATGTTAGTCATCATTGGGTACTACTCCATTTGAGGTATTGTATGGACATCCTCCTACATAGTTGGGCATCATTGATCATCAGGCTGTCATTGTACCAGATCTAGCAAAATGGATGACTGGAAGACAACTTTTGAACAAACTGGTTAAACAACAGCTATTGAGAGCACAACAAAGAATCAAGAAGCAGGCTGACAAGAATAGTTCTGAAAGGGAATTTTCAGTGGGAGAGAAAGTCTACTTGAGGCTTCCTTATGTCCAATCCTCAGTAGCCTTCAGATCAAATCATAAACTGTCTTATCGATTCTATGAGCCATTTCTCATACTGGCAAAGATTGGTGCAGTGGCATATAAGCTTCAATTGCCAGCCTCAGCTCTCATTCATCCAGTGGTTCATGTTTCACAACTCAAGAAGCATGTTCCACCGAACACTGAAGTATTAGAGGATCTGTCAACAGTGGCTACTGATCCAGATACTCAAGTGTTGCCTGTGCAGGTACTTGCATCCAAGGTGGTTCAGCAAGGTGGGCATTTGGTGGAAAAAGTTCAGATTCAGTGGCAAGGCTTCTCCTTCGATGGCGTCCTGGGAAGTGTTAGAGGACATGAAGCGCCGTCATCCAAGGACTTGGGGACAAGTCGCTGCAAAAGGAGGAGGGTATGTCACGAATACATCGATCCGTGGCTAAGCTGAAGGAGTTAGTGTTAATCCTGGAGGAGTTGTGTTGATTAGTGTTGATGTTTCCTTTGTTTCAAACTGTAATCGTTTGGAGTGGAGTTTGGCCTTGGGCCGTGTTTGGTGTCGGGCTTCAATTGGATGTGACGGAGAATCACAAACACAGCCCCAATATAATGACGGGACATCAAAGTCATATGCTTCGTTAGATGCATTGAACAAGCTGCAGGTTAAGGTGGATGCGCACATTATTATGTTCACTCCATCAGCGTACGTGGCTGGCTAGTTGGTTGACGGCAGCCGCGGGAGGGTCAGAGTCAGATCAGGCAGAAGCCCGCCCCGGTCTGAATGAGTGCCAGGCAGACGACTGACCCGACCGACCAACTGGCAAGTGATTTCGATTTCCATCGATGGGTTCTTCAGTCTTGCATTGGGGTCGGTCCTCCTGCCCGAAGTAAAACTAAACGTGTGTCATTCCTTGACTTTTTCTTTGCATTGCATAGACCTCTAGCTTATAGCTAGGCTCCTAGTACTAATACTAGCTTGATTAATTATATTTTGTGTTGTCACGACATGACTGATCATTTGACTTAATAATCAATTAAACGTACCGTACCTAGTTAGTACCTTTCAAGAGTTCATATGGGCTCTCAAGTGTCAGGTCTCAACTGGCATGATAACTTCTAGCAGACGACAGTGGCGAATCTAGCTGAATACACGATTAGGGCCATCGAGCTCAACTTCACTAATAAGGAATTACATATAAGGTTCGTGGGGTCAACTGACCCAAGGAGGAGGAGCCGGACGAGGCATGATGATCGCCAGTCAAGTCAGGTTAGCGTTTGCATTGGGGCAATGAAGTTGTAAGTAGCAGATCAGATATGTATATTTGTATGATTGACAACAAAGGAAGCATTCATTGGATCGTTGATTCTAGTTGATTTGTTGTGAGAAAAAAAATATTCCTGAATGGCTGGCTGATAAGTGCAAGCGAACGAGTCTATATATTCAGCCAACTAAAAAAAGTTAGCGAAACCCATGGACCGGCCGATCAGTCCAAGATATAATTGATCGATTGATCAAACAAATGACGTGCGTAAAAGAACTCAATTGTCCCCATTGGTCGTTCGGTTGACCTGATACACCCTGCAGAGATAGATTATACATGCTAGTCCATATGGCATCAACCACTAATTGTAATTGCAAGTTTATTCCATATATATATAATAATAAATCACGGCCTTGGCTATGCTGTCAGCGATTGCGATGTAGCACTCCCTAGTTCTGGGCGGCTGCATAAATGTCTGTAGGCACACGGTGCTTCGGTTTCGACACACACTCATCAGTAACGACGACACGCGTTATGACTTGTCTTCCGTGGAAGCATAAACAAAACATGAAATGAAGCAGGCGAGGCATGCATCGTCGTCGTCGTGGAATATCCCATCCAGTATTCGTCCATATACCTTCGTAGGACAATGCACGCATTATTATATATCGTTAGCTTGTTCGTCGATGTAGAAATTTAAAATGCAATTGCATAAACTATATATATAGGAGTATACTTGTAATAACGCGTTGTCGTTGCAATTAATTGGAGAAGAAACGTTGCAGCTCCAAGTGTTGACATTACCAAGCAGGTAGCAAGCACCCATCCAACAGGATGGGATCAGCCTCGGATTAGTGCCTCACTACCAAGCCACCGACCCAAGCAAGCGGCTGAGGTGGAGAGCGGGATCAATGACTAGATGCATGGTATATTCTCCCAGCTTCGTTCCAGGCACAAGAGAAACCAACTTGTACTGTTGTTGACCGTCAAGAAAAATACAAAGAGCAGAAACTTCCGCGAAATTAGACTGTTGGTGTCTTAATTCAATTTCCTATGACCAATTCAATAACCATCTTTCTTTCTTAATTTGCAAAATGAAGTACACCTCCATTCTAAAATAGTATAAGGTATCAAGTAATTTGAGGATATATTGGTAAGGCTACATGCAAACAACTCTTCCTAATTATCAAATTTGGGTTGGTGATAGATTTAATGTTGACACTATCATGGTCGTTTGTCTTGGCTTATCTTGTTTAGCTTATTCTCTCTCACGGAATATTATTACATTAGCCAAAAATTAGCCGAACCGCTGTATGTATGTGAATGATGTTTTTTGAGAGTTTGTTTACTTGAAATAGCTTATATTCTCGTATAAATTTTGAACTCTAAACTCAATACCCTATATATTTAAGAACAGAGGGCATCTTTGTTTGGTTTAATTCTCTCGTGATAGAATCCCTTTCGTTTATCACCATGATAGCTACTAAGGATACCATGATGCCATGAATGATATGATGTATGCTGCCCAGCCGAAGCTATCTTTGTGGCAGTACGATGAATCCAAACACCAGGCTGAGAGAAGCATGGAAACAATGTAACCCTCGCAGTCGCAGACGCACACATAGGACAGGAGTGGCCTTTCAGTTTGTTGCTTTAATTTATGGACATCACTATCTTCTGCTTTGATTAATTATTATTGAATGCCTTAAAATATTGTGTTATTTTCCTCTATATAATAATTATTGAACTATTCTAAGACTGCCACATCATCTAAAGTTAAGAGAGCCTTGTATATATATAGTTTCATTTTACCGTTTCATATAGCTAATTAATGCACATTAATTGGATATTGTTGTAGCCACTAATATTAGTTTAAACATGTTTCATAGACTTGAATTCAAAATAGTGTACATCTAGTTTCATCCTAATAAAACATGTATGTTCATAATTTTCTTTTGCCATGTCGTCATTTTCCCTATGTGGAGCCTTGTTATTTAATGAGTTTGAAACCTCCATAAAACCCTCATTGAGCATGGCCCCACAAATATGCTCTTCTACAAAAACTTTGACTAGTGTGTCTGAATCAAACTTCCTTAAATTTAACAAGCCATATCTATGAAAAAATGTTATTTAAGTGCTGTGAGTTTGAGCGGGGTAAAACTTTTTTTTTTTGGCTCCTCTCATCATCCTTGTGAGAGCATTATATTTGTAAAATTCTTTCATTTTGTTTAGTTAATGAAATAGCTCTAAACAATAAGAAATCCGTAATGAGTTATAATAATTAAGCTTGTGTTATTTAACTGTATGCATTGATCGATACAAATGCTTAGATAATTTTAATATAATAATATTTTTCTAGTTTGAGTTATCGATTTAATTAAATTTTTCAATAAATGATTGAAGATAACAAAATTTAACTTAGGTCTTGCTTAGTTCTCGTCAAAGTTCCAAGTTTTTTTTACTCTCTCCATCATCATCAACCTAGGGACACATGCATGGAGCAGTAAATGTAGATAAAAAAAAATAACACAATTTGGTTGTAAATCACAAGAGAAATCTTTTGAACCTAGTTAGTCCATGATTAGACAATATTTACCAAATACAAATGAAAGTGCTACATGAGTTTGAATTCTAATATCTTAAATTTTGCGTGTAACTAAACAAGACGACAATTATGTTTGCAAATGGAGGGAGTAAACGATTATATATACGCACGGGTATGCGTATATAGCGCTTGCTTGCTTCTTCTCTAGTGCTAGCTGGATAATGCTGTAGCATAATAACAGCAAGCGCTTGCGGCACATGGCAGTGGTCAGCGCCCGCGGCTCTCCCCATTCCTCCTTCCCCTCCCCACCGTTGCCACCGTCGCCTCGGCCTCGGCCGGACGACGCGGAGAGGATGTTCATGCGGGGCCGCTCCACCGGCACTAGCGGCAGTGGTAGCCTCAGGAGCCCCAGCCTCAGAGACATTGACGAGGAGGTAGCGGTGGTGGTCGACGACGATGGAGGCGGCGACGGGAAGCTCTTTGTCTCCGTCGGGAAGGACCTCAAGGACGGCAAGTCCAACCTCAGCGCCGCTCAGAGCCTCGGGCTCATCGGCGGCGATGTCAAGCTCGTCGTGCTCCATGTCCACCAACCTGCCGACAGGATCATGAACGGTAAATAACAAACCATCAACTTTATTTAATTTCCAGCCCTGGCCTCTTTTCCATATATATATAGCCTACACTCCTAGCCTGCAAAATATGTAGTAATCTTTCCTATTCCACTGTTAATTTCTGCTATAGTAAATGGACTTAACACCGATCTATGTTTTCTACTATGTTAATTTCTGTGTGTGTAGGACTAGGTTGCAAGGTCCATCCAAGCCGGCTAGAAGAAAAGGAACTCAAAGCATTCAGGCAGCTTGAACAAGCAGAGATGGACACACTTCTCACCTCCTACGTGAACTACTGCAGGTCGTCTCTCAAGGTCCGTCAATTATTAAATTTCCTTGAGCCAGCTGTAAAGTTCTACTACTTCTCAGCGTTTCTTTATTGGTATTGTAATCTCCAAGCTCGGGTCAACTCACCGTGCGTCTACTGGGGGAAAAAAAAAACTCACCGTGCGTCTACTTTCTCGCGGTTGTTTTTTTTTTTTTACAAGTTTGACTAGATTTGTAAAAAAATACACATGACATATATATCTCCAAATGAATACTATGAAAATAGAAAACAAGATATATACAATGATATTAATTTTGAGCTATAGCGGGTGGGCGGGATCGCCGCCTGCGCCGCCCGGGTGGAAGTGGTGGGCGAAGCGCCGCCATGAGAAAGATGCATGGGCGCGCAATGGTGGCACAGGTGTGGGAGGCCGCCGCGCTGGTCATGCGGGCGGAGCTCGCGCCATGGCCGGGCTCAAGCCATGGCAGGGCGGGGTGCTCGCGCCGTGGGAAAGAGGTCGAGGCGGGTGCACGGCACTGGGACCGAACTTGCGAAGTTAGAGGCATGTGGACGGCTAGGCTCGAACGGACTTCTTGGTGCGGGCGGCAGCACCGGCGTTGGCGAGGCGGTAGTTGTCGCTGCCCGTTCGAGAAGAGTCGCGGGGAAGAGGGTAGCTCGCGGGTTGCACGGAGGAGAGGAGCGGACCGACGGAGCAACGCAGAGTGCCGAGGGCGGTGGTGGCGGGCGGCGCGCGCGGCGAAGCGGGCGACAGAGGGGCCGCGGCGTTGATGGAGTGGGGAGAAAAGTGGGTAGGACCTGGATAGGGGGTCCTAGATGAGGGGGTTAAGATTATAATTTGAAGGGGCATGCAAAATGAGGGTCCATCTAGTGGCTCTATTAGAGTTGAAAAACCTAAAATTTAGGGTGACTAAGTAGGGGTCCCTACCGGAGATGCTCTAAGGCAGGAATCCCCACCCCACCAGCAGCACCAAAAAAAAATGTTGTCCCTCATAAACTACAAACTAGGCAGTTTCATTTTTTTCCCTATTTATATATATATATTTTTAGAACATTGCCATCCCACTAAAACATTAACTTTTACAGGTCCAAGCTGAAACATTGATCATTGAGAAGAACAATGTCGCAAATGGCATTGTAGAGCTAATTGAGCAGAATCGCATCAGAAAGCTTGTCATGGGGATGTCTTCCTTGTCAACGTATGCAGACATCAGTTATTCCAATGCTATGATGAGCTTTATGATAAATTATACATGAGTTTATCCTAAATTGCCTAGATTATTATATAGATGTTCAATTAGTTCATTGCCACATCTGTTGCTTTCCATGTTAATAAGTACTAGAAAGACAACGAGATTGAAATCCAATAGAAAAGATACTTCTTGCTATAACGAAGTATCAGTAACAAAATTCAGTTCTTTTGTTTCTTGCATACTCATGGCAATCACAAGGTGTTATTGAACTTTTTACAAGTAAAATATGATTTATTAGTTACCATCACCCTGTCTAAATTAGAGGTCAACCCTGTCTAAATTAGAGGTCAACTCTGTTCTTTAAGTTGTTATTATAACCATTGATTTCCATGAACAGGAAGAAGAAAGTACCCAAGTCAAAAGTTGCATCCATTGTGTATCAACAGGCCAAACCGTATTGCCAGATCTTCTTCATTTGCAAAGGGTCTCTTGCTTGCACTAGGTATTTACCCTTCGACCTGCATCCCCGCTGCTCAAAAACTGTATAGCAATCCTGACTTGTGCAATGACTCACCATCATTTTTTTTGGCAACCTGGTAAAACAATGTTGTTGTCGATTCATCCTCAATTTCAGGGATTCCAATCTGGATTCTACAAAAGCCGATTCACCTAGAAGCAGTTCTGCAAGCACTCTCTCTGATGAAACTGAGTTACCTAGATCGGTGTCACTGCCACCAGGGCATCCTGGTTACTACAGGGTCCCCTCTGATGAACCATTCCTACCTCAACGGTCATACTCAATTAGTTACACCTCATCAGGATTGACAGGAAACAATGTGGAAAAGCTGTCACCTACAGCACAGCAGTCGAGACATGTCAAAACAATAAATTGCTCTCCGAACTCCAGCCTCCCAAGCAATGAAGGGTCCTCCGCATCAAGTCTAAAGGATTCAGACAGTTTAGATGGGTCGCCAGTACCGGCCTCCATTATCAGCTGCGAAGAGCAACAAATGTCTATGGTAAGTACAGCACTGAGTAATGTTCACTAATAATGACCTTGCCAAAATAACTACTGGCATAGTGTTAAGCTGAAACCATTTGCTATGCTTTAAAACAAGGTCAACTGAAACCAATTGCTCTTGTGCTTAAATGGATCTCAAATATATAGTTACTTTGAGTTCTAAACAATACCTGATGACCTATTCATACACAAATAATTATTCTTGGATGAAGGAATCGACATGCAAAATTTTCAAGTAATCATTGATCCATAGAGATTTTTATGACCAAAGGCCATAAACAAGTTGTAGTTTCAACTCTTTTTTCTTATCTCTACGGTTCTATGAACAAATTAAAGCATTATAGAGTTCTGGAAATGCAAACTTAAAATGCTACTAATCATGTGGCACTGATGTCTACATGGTTGTAACTCAATGTACGAGAGAGCTCCCTTGTTATGATTGATGGTGTTATATCTGGTGTCCAAAAGGCTCACCATTTGTTGATAACTTAGAATATGTTGCTTTCTCTATCATAATTTGCAAATTTGTAACAGTCATGGAACATTTAGCTGTTGATTTTGCAAAAGATACAGTTGGATAATGCTCTGTTATTTGTTGAACTGAAAGCAGATCTTAACCTTTTGTAGGTGGAAAATGGAATGCATAATGACGTGTTTGAGCATCTGCAGCAAGCCCGCACAGAGCTAGAACGATCAAGAAAGGAAGCATGTGAGGGTCGGCAAAAAGCAGAAAGGGACCTGTTTGAAGCTTCCATGAAGGTATGACTTCTGTGATTTCGTAAACTACTTTCTTCTTGCTTGATTGTAATGTTACATGTTTACCCTTATTCTTATCTCTGAATAGAAGAAAACCTTCTTTTTCTTTGAGAAAACAAAAGATCCAAATGCAGCAAGGGAAACATGAGCAATTATTATTTGCTTAATTGGTTAACTAATCTTTCGTGTATTCAAATAATTTTCTTGCAGTCCAAAGCACGGGAGAACTCACTCCGCAAAGAAAAAAAGGAGGTAGAGGAAAAACTGACCAAAGAAAAGTCTATTCTTGAAAAGGAGAACTTGCAGATATACAATGAGCTACAGAAGGCAAATGAGCAAAGGGCACAACTGGAGAATAAGCTTCTCAAGACCAACTCTCTTTTGGAAGAGCTCCAGCAGCTGCAAGGAGAACTGCAGCGTGAGAAAGAAGATGCTCTACGAGAAGTTGAAGAGATACACAAACTATATAGCAACAGAAATTCTGTCTCTGCTGGTGAAGTTTCCTTGACAGAGTTTAGCTACAGCGAGATTGAAGAAGCAACCAACAACTTTGATGTCTCTAGGGAGATTGGACAAGGTGGATGTGCAAGCGTCTACAGGGGTTTTCTCCGTCAGACCACTGTGGCCATAAAGAAATTCAACCGAGAAGGTGCAGTAGGAGAGAAAGAGTTCAACGATGAGGTAATTTTTCACCCACTTGAAATGTAGGCTTATTTGCATGAGCGGAAACATGAATCTAAATCTCGACTTTTCCAAATATTACTTGCAGGTGGAGATTCTAGGTAGGATGAGACATCCGAACCTTGTCATTCTCATTGGAGTGTGCAGAGATCCCAAGGTGCTGGTTTATGAATTCATGCCAAATGGAAGCCTAGAGGACCGCCTCCAGTGCAAACTACATACTGAGCCACTCCCATGGAGAATACGCATCAGAATTGCTGCTGACATCTGCACAGCGCTCATCTTCCTCCACTCCAACAAACCAAAAAGCATCGCCCATGGTGATCTAAAGCCTGACAACATCCTGCTTGATACTAATTTTGTAGCCAAGCTGGGGGACTTCGGAATTTCTCGCTCCTTAGACCTGACAAACACCACTGTCACCCCTTACCACAGAACGGATCACATAAAAGGAACATTGGGGTACATGGATCCAGGGTACATGGCTTCGGGGGAGCTTACAGCTCAGTACGATGTCTACTCCTTTGGAGTTGTTCTGCTGCGTTTGCTAACAGGCAAGAGCCCACTTGGCCTTCAGAGTGAGGTGGAGGCATCCATGAGCAATGGTGTCTTGCATGAGATACTTGATGCCTCTGCAGGGGAATGGCCTCTTGAGCACGCTGAGGAGTTGGCAAGATTAGCTCTGAAATGTTGTCGGTTAAACAGAAAGGATCGCCCTGATCTTGCAAAAGAGGCATGGGGTATCCTGCAAGCTATGATGAATGAGCCAGCACCTTCTTCAGTTGCACCATCATATTTCATCTGCCCAATGACACAGGTCAGTTGCAATTGTTGAAGCTGAAAGCTGACACTAATGCCATATTTAGCATGAGATGAGTAGCGTAGATGAAAAAATCATTCTTTTTCACCTAGTATCACAATCACATATATACACTCCTATATGAGCCTGACAGTGAAGTTTAGGGACAAAAATTTACCAGAGTAATCACATATACTCCTATATGGGCCTGGCAAATACAACTCTTAATTTGCTAAACAAAAAGAGATACAACTCTTAATTCCTTCCATGTAAGTTAGTTGCATTCACCCTCATTTGTGCTGTTAGTTCCCAACTAATATAATGTTGCATTTTTTACGTTGTTTCAGGAGATTATGCGAGATCCACATATTGCCGCTGATGGATTCACATATGAAGGTGACAACATTAAAGATTGGATCCAAAGGGGGCATACAATGTCTCCCATGACCTACCTTAGTTTGACACACCACGAGTTAATTCCCAACAATGCCCTTCGCTTCGCTATACAAGAATGGCAAATGGGACAGCAGCAGTGAATTTGAGTTTCTGACCACACATTTGGTTTGCGCTGTGTCATGTTTCTGAAGTGAGCCAAGTGGTGCCAGCTTCCAAGGTGTACATACACATTATAGGCAGCCTTTCTATATCAAAAATATTAATCACAATTTAGAGCTCGGAAATAAAGTTTGATGTGCATGCAACTCTTAGGGATCACATGTTTGGGATGAACTGATATGTAATACTCAATTCCAAATTGTAAGATGTTTTAGCTTTTCTAGATATGTAGCTTTTGTTATGCACATAGGGTCTGTCTGGATGTATCCCAGAGTTAGTTGCCTGGACATTTACAAGCTTGTGAGCCTGCCAGCAGTTGCAAAAATGTCTGGTCAGGTAAATCAAGAATCAGCTGAATTGTTTGGGTTAAGCCCTCGGTATGTGCCTGAGCGGGTGAAAGCTAGAGACTAGCAGCGTTTGGTTTGTTAGTTGCTTGGACCTGCACTCAGCTTTTATTTAGAAGAGCAGTACTCCTAAGTTCCAAAAAAAATGTTACTATGGATGCGCGCTGGTCAAACTTTTATAGGTTTATAAACAAATTTATATCTCCAAATAAGTTTATTATGAATATTTTTTTGAGCGAAATATACAGCAGGGGAGGCCCCACTGTGAATTTTATCAAAACAAAAAAGAGAAACAACACTGTACAAAGGTGACACAACAAGTGAAGGAGGAGCTACATAATAAGAAGGCCCTGGGGAGGCAGAAGAACTAGGCTAGAGGGACTGCACAGAAACTCTAGACGCCTTACATCATTGAACCTATGAGCTTGAATCCTAGCTTCCTCACAGAAGGAGTTCTTCCAAGAGATAAAAATTTTCCATGCCGCAATGCCGAGTATTGACTTTCATACTCATCAAACAGTTCGCTAAAGGTTTTCTTTATGTATAGCTTCGAGTTTTATCCCATCCTCAAACTCTCAATAAAGTAAACCATAGAAGTATTCAACAGACTTCATCTTGTTACGAGGGTTGAATCAGTGGGGGATCCAGGGAAAAACATATATATATGGGGGATGAAATAACGCGAGAAAAATGTCTATCATTGCCTCTACAAGATTGATGTATATATAGCGTAAAGCATTTTTGTATGAAAGCATAAGATGATTCGAGAAGAAAATGTTCTTTTTGAGTTCTTCAACAATTTGAATTGGAAATTTCCATGTCACTCAAGCTAACATAGGCTAAATTTCGTATAAAAAAGGCAGGGAACTATTATCAAGAATATATGGACTTAGATAGTCCCAGGACCATAGTTGGCAGACACACCTGATCCAAAATTCACAATTCAATACCAATTTTTTTAGTCAATATTCTTCAACAATTCCAATCACAAATTTTAACAAAATTGATGAAATGGATATAATTAGACTTAAGCATACCATAGCTATCCTCAAATCTACACCATCAATCAAATAAGGTAAAAGAAACACAGGGAGATGGACCTTCTTGATTGGCACCGTGCTGGCTAAGCGCCTGGGCGCTGAGGCTTGCTGCAGGTACCTGCATCCCTTGGCCGGCTGCTAGCCGTCCAGCCGCCCCAGCCCAAGAAGCAGGTAGCTGGCGCTGCGATGTAGGCATGGCGCCCGGCCGCCGGCGCACCGTCGCCGCGGCGCGTGGCTGCCGCACGCCACGCGCTTGGGTAAGCAGCCGCTAGGGTCGCCATTCGATCCGTGACTTCCATCGACTGGAAGATGTGGAGAGTTGCCTGGGCCTTGTTGGGCTGCCAGCGAGGTGAGGTGGGAATTTTAAGGAGAATTTTAATGAGAAAGGCCTGTTACCTCGCTGGCCGCGCAAAGAGACTATTTTGAATAAACTAGGTTAATGCCCGTGCGTTGCTACGAGTTTAAAAATTTATGACAAATACATATACATTTAAACCATTATAACATTATAACAAGATGATAGTCACATGAACGAAGCATAATAAGCATGGTTTTGCATGTTTTTATTAGGAAGTCTATAATCAAAGTTGTATCGCATTTTATTATATAGTTGAATGCCCATACGTTGCAACAGGAAAACCCATATTACACATTGTAATATGATGATGTCCAATTAGACCTAAGAATAATGTTATGCTCATGCTCGTGTTAATAAAATACCAAATGGTAAGAACGTGAAGTAATGCAAAGAATATCCAACCAGCAGGACCAACCTGGGCCTCCACATTTCCTTTCATGAATAGAAACCACAAAAGTTACATAAGTAGTGCAGTGGATTCGAATTAGAAGCAACTTGGCAGATATTCAAGCATAACAGCAGTTAGGGATGGTGTTCCATTCAATAACTCTCAGTAAGAATTGTGTGCCTTGATGCACTTCAGCATAGCACGCTCGAGTATCCTGTGGAGGCCACGTTGAGTTTCTTTATCGTCTCCTCATAACCCAATTATCATCTAGTAGCAGCATATAAAAAAAAAAATCTACAATTCAGCAAGCAAACAACATGGCTAGAGGGGCTGCACAGGAGAGGATACTGCCAGTTGCCAGAGATGTTGATGGCAAGGCTTCTTGTTGTGTCACCATGAATCTTGTAACATTTGAACGTCATCACTGGTTGGTCCAGTCAAGAGTTCCTCTCCATCTCGTTTTAACTGGAGATGCCATCTCCAGTTAAGAGAGTCTCTGGTGCTCTCCAGTGCAAATCGCAACTGGTGGACCACACCAATTTCGGAGCATATCACTGAATTGCGTCAATTTGATAACATAGCTCAGTGTCTGTGTGACAACTGAGGTTGAGACCACTCAATGCCCATGAAAAATGGTAATGCTGGATTGTAATGACTGAACATATATCCACTTGAGAGCATATCACTGAGTCCATTGAGAAAAATTGGTAGTGCTATGACTAAAAAAGAGAATGTGTCCACCTGTAAAAGAAAATGTCAAAGAAATCAGTAGATTATGTTTGCAAAGAGCCACGGCAAATTAATGCTAGCCTTCATAGTTCATAGCTGGTTTCAACTTGATCATCCATCCTCAACATATAGTAATTGTTGCCTACCAATCCTACCTATCCCCAATTAATCAACGCAATTCCTCAAAAATCAATGAAAAGGAAAGAAGTTTTGATAATAACCTTGTGCGAACAGACTGCGGGCGTTCTCCATAGACATGTCCTTGCAGGCATTGGGAGTTGGTACCTTGGTGGCCACCGCCAGAGGTGCTTAAATCGGCCATCGCCTCCCCTCCCCTGCATCAGCTGAAGTGCCACCAGGCAAGGCAACTACGTGCTTATGTCGTCTTGGCACGCAGCATCTAGTCATTGAATTCTTTACAGATAATCAAACCATGGCAAAACTACTCTGGAGCAAACAACGATTCCTCGCCTGAATGGAGAATGGAGTTATTCACCCAAACCTTCTTCAACCAGATTCAAGACATGAATGTAAAGGTCACAAAAATTGACAGAAGGTTAAATAGTAGGGCTCACTCTTTAGCTAAATTAGCCTTCAGGCACCCTGAGGTGATCCAAAACTCAATCAGCAACTCTTGCTTAAATGTTGATCATGTAGGCAGCTGCCCGCTCATCGACGCGCTGCGTGATTATTATTCCAAAGAGGGAAAAATCCTACATATGTTATTTTTCGTACCCAAATTCATAGACACCGTTCTCACAGCTGTATTTTTTTTTTGCTGCCCACAACTGCAGTTTTGGTTGTCACTTGACCTTGCACATAACTGAAAGTTGTTGTCAGCATTTTATGGAACATTTGGTTGGTGCTAGCCAGGTGTATCATCTCGTTATTTATCATAATTAATTTTGTCCATTAGAAAACAGAAATCAAATGCAAACCAAAAAAATCACAGATTCTTTTCATTTCCATTTTCTAGTTCACCTTGCAAATCCAATATATCTACAGTCTCTTTTCCAAGAGCGCTCCAATCCGTTGTGCTCCAGCTTCTCGGCAAAGCCCTCTTGAAGTATGTTGCCTGTCTCCAACTCAATTGTCATCGCCATCCAACCTTTCAACAACAACGTCTCTCAAAATATTTCTTAAACTAAAGCAACAATCTTTTATGTACTGTTTTCATGTCTACATTGTTGTTAGGCAATTTTTTTGTGTCCTGCAATCCTACTATCCTGAAGAGAATAAAGAATTGCAACGGTAAGTTTCAGTGTGCTTTCAGCTCCATGGTTGCTGCCTATAATTAGATTCAACTATGAATCATGATAGTTACTGGCAGAAACATGTTCGATTAAAACAGCACTGTGAATCATGTGTGCTATCAGGAACACAACCCAAACAGCCAACAACTCACGGCATAAGCATAGAGACCAAAGGACGCACTGTTTACCTTGTGGGCATTCCGTGGAACAGCTCCTATGCGCTATCAACGTCAACATCGAGTCCAGCGTTGAAAGTGGTGGTGGCCCGATGGGTGCTGCTGGGGCAGGGAACACGCTGGTGTAGATGGTCAGGATGCTGAGGCCGTCGTCCCCTTCGGCTTGGTGACCGCAGGAGGTTCCTTCCGTGTGGGCAGATCCCGACCATGGCTAGCCACCAAGCCCTCTTCCGTGGCTTCGCGGAGACTGCTGCCGACGGCAGAGGACGTGGCCGGCGTGCACAGGGCACCGAAGCCCCGCCTCGCGCTGCTTCCCAACCGCAGGATCTTCATCGCATTCCTTGCTACTGCGTGGGAGCGTGCTGACGTCGGGGCGACGCGGCAGCAGCGGGAGAGGGCTTGGTGGCTAGCCATGGGTCGTCGTCCTCGATTTGGTCGTGCGGGGCGAGGAGGAGCAGGTGGGGTCGTGCGTAGGGGTAGCGTCTAGCATGGCCGGTTTCACCTATCCTGCTGTCACGACCCGTGGCCGCCGGTGAGATCAAGCCGGCGACGTGAGAGGAAACAGAGGGATGACAGATGATCTCCGACACTGGGAGGAGCACCGGCTCCTTTCCGAGTTCGTTTTCTGAATGTTTTCTTCGATGCCCATCCCATGCTCCTCACTGCCTTTGTAGAGATGACAGCTGATTTGGGCCATGGGCTCTATTCGGTGACACGTCGGCCCACTATAGAAACCAATAGATATTTGATATAGGCCGGGTGTTACACTTCCGCCCGCCTGAAAAGTTGCTTGTCCCCAAGCAACATAGACCACTGCAAAGCATAATTCCTTTGGTCATATAAAGTTTAGCATTTCTTTAGGAATTTGTGAGCAAACTCTTCAACTCCTCCAGGATCCCATGGACGGATGATGGATAAGATAACTGATATCCATACAGTGCCATTGCTGAGCAAACTGAAACATTTCTTTCTAGCAAAAAGATTAACCCCAATTAGAACTCCAAAAATCAAGTCCTCAAGTACAAGATCAGTAACACAATTAGCATCACTCTGTGATCTGAATCTCCACACTGTCCAAGTCAAGAATTGATCAAGTATTGAAGCCTGTAGGCCATCTTCTCCATAACTAGTTTCATCTTGTTTGAACTTGTACAGTGAGCACAAATTTTGGCACTTAAATGCTCTATACTTTAGCACCGTGCACCAACTGAGAACATATGGAACCAAGGAAAGTCTTATTTCTTTCAGGACAATGGTTCTTTCATTTCCATTTGCAGAGAGATGACACTGAATTTGCAGTCCAAGAGCTTTTTGCAATGAGCTGACATCAATACGATGTTCATCTAATTCCACATCAGCTATGAATTTATAATACCAGGCACAAAATTCAGTTGTATCCCTTAAGCTATGAGAAGAAGAAATTTCCTGAGTAACTGTAATCATGAACTCAATAAGCACCGAGTAAATGAGAACTAGTCCAGGGATATCTGGATCCCATTGTCGCTCAGGCATCCTATATAGCTCAAGTTGTTGCTGCTTATGAACACGAGTACGTTTGTTCCATGGACTGAACCAACACCAAGAAATTTCAGTATTGTAATGGGGAGGGCTCAAGGAATTGAACCTCCAGGGTGTCAGGTCATGATATCCTTGCATTTGTTCCCAGGTGACCAAATTCTTGCTGTCATCATTCAACTCTTGGGTAGAAAAATTGGTGCCACTCTGTCCCTGCTCAATATTTAACTCCCATACAGATATCTCCAAAACTTTGCTATGCATGACTAACCGTTGGTCAGGTAGTCCTGGATTGATTGCTGCTTGCACCTTATCTTGATTGACAAAATTAGAGATATCACCAAAATCTATGCCATCAAACACGGATGTGCAGCACCAACCGGAACTATGGAAGCCTTGAAGCTGACCTGATTAGAATGTGTCGCTATGCATTCTATGCTCTTGCTGTCAAATGCATGTTGCTGCAACAAGTCAATATGTATGCTCATGTTAGACAACATTTTAGTGGAAATAACTTCACGTGGCAAATTATTGAATAATTTTTTTGCACAATCTGTGTCAAACTCTGTGAGAAATGTGCCGTTGCAATGAGCCTGATCAACTGCTGTTTTGTTGTCCACAACCAAGCACTCGTCAAGTTGAGCTTCTTGCTGGATTATTTCATCCTGTGAGTCGAGATTATGCAATAGTCCATCATCGCCCACTATATCTAACTGAGATACTTTTTCAGACAACACATCGACGGAAGCCATGCCAAGCTCCAAAAGCACAAGAGTACCAGTGTCAAAATTGAGCTCATCCATGGGTGCCTCAATCCTGAGCTTGTTGGCCTCACAAACATGACACTCTACATTTTGATCGACTAGTATGTCCTTACCAACCCAATACTCCTTGTACAGAGAGTCTTGCTGCATATAATCATCATGCACATCCAAACTGTACAGAGGCTCCTTGTCCCACACAACCTCATTAGGAATTTCATCAGACATTTGATCTGTGTTAGCCTGGTTATACTCTAGAAACAATGATGAGCCATTAGCAACTGAAGTGATCTGGTCTGTAACTGGCATCATGGCCTCCACATCCAAGTACTGCTGGTCATCTGCCAATTGTGACAATGATCCATGTGAATTAGGACCATGTTGTACTTCCTCATCCCAAATCACATCCCCAAGAGATATTTCATTGAACACTTCAACAGCAGCACACTCTAACAACTTGGAAGTGCAGAATAAAATCGCCTCATCTGCCAGTAATGTTGCTCTTCCCTCAGTACACATTCCATCAGACACCTCTTGTGTATCTCCCTTGGATGTCATTGGATTCATGAACTCAACACATTCAGGTATTTCAGCAAACTCATGCACTGCTTCAATGCCAATCTCCAACAGACATGGAGATCCACTGACATGAGTAAGAACATCATATGTAGGTTGCTCAACATTCGGCTTCTTCTCCTCACTAACAGAGTAATTACTGCCTTGAGCTAGCTGCTTCAGTAAACCATGGTGGTCGAACATATGTTGCTTTTCCTCATCCCAGATCACCTTCGAAGCAGGCATTTCACCCAACATGTTGTGGGCAGCATGCCTCTGTAGCAATAATTCAACACCATCGTTTCCCAACATCAGCTCACTTGGTGCTGGCGACTGTAGCAAATCAGAGTGCCCCACCACCATCTCTTTACGGCTGCAGATCAGGCCAACCCTTGAGAAGGTTGTGGACGAGCTCCTTGCAGGACGAAGCAGCATCATCTCTTCACGGTTGCAGATCGGGCCAACCCAACGCTGTCGTGTGCTCACTAAAGCTGCTGCCACCACACTTCCACTGCGCTGCCACGCGCGTTCTGCCGCGAAACCCTGCTGCTCTCAGATCGACCTGCTACTGAAAAATCCCAACGCCTGAACGCCGGAATCCCCTCTTCGCGCCGCCGGATTTCAGTCAGAGTGCCAGTAGAATCTCTGAATCAGCGAGCAATGAACGATCCACACAACTGAAGAACTCGAACCGGAGTCACCAACGGCAGATACGGAATTTTACACGAGAACTTGTCCCGCAACCCTCTCTGTCTGCGATCGATCCTGTTGCGAACAGATTACTGAACTACTGCCGGGATCACCCTAACAGCTCCGGAATTTTACGTGGATACCTGTTCCACAACCCTCGCTGCGAGATCCACCGAACACTTGAGCTGCAGTCCTGACGAGGAAACGAAACCCAGCCAAAGTACGTGATCCGGTGGTCGGAATTACGGTAGCTTCAACTAGACTTGCGCGGATTACTCAGACCGCAAGTCCCGTCGTAGTGAACCCAACCGGAGCCGTTTGGATTCGACGTACTACGAACAGCAGGTGGCTGAAGGTAACGAAAACGCTCAAAGCAAATCGTCGAACACCTGGTGTGCACTAGTCGCCCACTTGCTATTTCGATCGAATGCAGCCTCAACTCGACGGGGTGGGAGGGGTGCGTGTACCTTGTGCTCTGGTAGAGGTGGCGGAGTCGATCGATGAAGGTCGCGCCGCCGGATGTGATGCCTGGGAGGGATCGGTAGAAGATAACTTGGCCGCCGCCCCCGCCTGGAACGCACGAACTGCCGCCGAACCGGAACGGGACCGAGCTTGCCGAGGAACGGTAGGTCTTTGATACCAACTGTCACGACCCGTGGCCGCCGGTGAGATCAAGCCGGCGACGTGAGAGGAAACAGAGGGATGACAGATGATCTCCGACACTGGGAGGAGCACCGGCTCCTTTCCGAGTTCGTTTTCTGAATGTTTTCTTCGATGCCCATCCCATGCTCCTCACTGCCTTTGTAGAGATGACAGCTGATTTGGGCCATGGGCTCTATTCGGTGACACGTCGGCCCACTATAGAAACCAATAGATATTTGATATAGGCCGGGTGTTACACCTGCGGGGCGCGGTGAAGCCGGGCGAAGTCACGGAGTGGAGGCGGGGTGAAAGAGCCGGGTCGACGATTTACTTTGGTGCTTTTTAGTAGTTAGACTAGGGTGAGTGATTAGGCAGTAAAATCACTGGTCATGATAGTTGGGTTATATGAACTAGTGAACTGATAACTAGTTGAGACTTGGACTAGTCCACTCACTAATCTACATGTTTGGATTCTCAAGAACCAGTTGTTAGTTTATAGGATCCAAACATATGTCGAAAAGAGTGTCTTTAATCACATAAGTTCTACATCTTCAGCCCCTCAATAACCATGGTAGAGGTTCTCAAAAATTGGTAGCATCTAAAGCAGTAGAGGGGGCTAAAGGCCTTGCCCAAACCACTAGATCCTCCACTGGGATGAATACCTTCTTTGGTCACATATGTGTTTGGGACCGGGAATTCCTAAGTCTGCTTCATGCTCCACTCCCAACTTTATGTTCCATGCCTTGCTTTGTGCACACGAGAATTGTTGCGCCTTAGAGGACCACCTATGCATACACATACACACTGCAACATATATGTAACATCAGATAAAACATTTTGCATTGTATGTTTAAAACAGTTGAAATATTTGAAAACATACACTTGCAACACAAAATAAAATGTTTGAAATATGTGTATGGAACACTTGCAAAAAAAACACATGAAACACTTGAAAACATGGAGCAGGGTATGCAACATCCAAATAAGACAATTGCAACATATGAGTGCAACACATGCAACAACTAGATAAACAAATTGCAATGTACATCTCAGAAAACAGACGAAACATTCCGAACAAACGTTTGCAACATACGTGTGCAACCATTGAAAAATATGCACCATTGTGAGGGGAGGGGTGGGAGTGAAGAGTCGTGGAGGCCTAAAGAGCGGATGGGAACGAGAGAGGGGCGGCGTGACAATCTGGAGTGGGGGAGTCATGTTGAAATAAGATCGTCGGAGAGTTCAATCGTCGTCGACCTGGGCAATATGCATGGCATGAGATGTGCATATAGTAGTTGCAATGAGTGTGTGTGACACGACCTGCTGCGTGCTGGCGTCTGGGTATATGCGCGCGCGTGAGTATTCACGGAAGCTTCGCGTGGCCTTTTTAGATTTTGCACCGCCATTCAGATGTGTTGTGTTCTGTCACAATATAATATAATGGTCAATCTCCATGCATTTTCTCGATCGGTCCGGCGGAAGGAACACAATGCAAACAAAAGGCAATCCGACAAAACAACCCGGCCAGACGGCGACGTAAACTATGGGATGGAAGAAAGGTAGGTCATGCATAGACTGGCTAGTTTGTTGTAACTGGCCCGGTTTCTATCCGCAGTAATCCTAGTCCGTATGTGGGCTCTTCGATCGGTGTTTTTTATATTTTTGGGGCATGTTGTAAACAGGATGAATAAAGAATAGTCTCCCTATCTTTGTCTACTTGTCATCATCTAACGTGATCATGCAATCCGACAAACCTTCCTTCCCCGCAACTCGGCTAGCGGACGGTGCTCATCCTACAAAATCCCTGAATTTTCCTAAGACGGTCGAAACAAAGGTACGAAAGAATCACATCTTGCAGAACGTGTCTCGACTTTTTTTAGTCGGGCTCATATTTTACCGTAATTATTCTTGAACATAGTAGATATATACATGTGTGTATATTATACGGCTATATATAACCAGCAGATATATACTCTGTATGCTTGCACATGCACGAGATATGCGATGAACTTGTGTACCAAAACATATATTTAGAAAGCACGCAGAGCTAATTAGTTGTCAGTGCTACCGAAGTTATCGCCGACCAGCATGTCGCGTTGCTGCCGCTGTCCAGAAGAACGTATACTTGAAAGAATAAATACAAGTACGTGACTTGAACGTCACGTTTTCTTTTTTCCCTCTTTAACGCCATGAAGGCCATGGCATGAAGCCAAGCACGACACAAAAATTGACCTTTTATCATATAGCAGCAACTGTGATGGAATTTGTCCCTGCATGGACTAGACATAATTTCGTAACCGAAGTAGACTCGCTGAAGAAGTTACACGTAACGAAACCGAGTTGGTCTTGGCATCGTATTACAGCCGGCCAGGAAAGGTCAGCATGCCAAACCTGTAGGGCAACCGCCACGGTTCCGATAGCCCTGTTGCTGAAGCTGTCGGCGGCTCGCACGCCACCGTAACGCTCTGCGTAGGCATCTCATCTTTAGAAGGATCGAACCGTCCGGTTGAATCCCGTCAGCACCTCGTGCCACAGAACCATGGTACAGGACCGACGCCCGCACAACGCCACAGATTGCACTATCTGGCACCACGTTGGTTCTTCACAAACTTGTATTACGCAGTCTGCACGCTGCCGAAACAATAATAGTACACGAGGCTGACTCGAAGTCATTGCTACTGAGTTCAGAGGCTCGCACGCCACGTACCATGCATATCTGCTGATACATGTTTATATATATCTCATATTTGTTTCATGCATCGTGTGTATGCTCTTTTGACTGCATTTATTAATATATATATCACATGTCATGAATCATATACCATATACGTACAAATCACAAATCTTGAATGAATTGCAAACATGGTATAACCCTATAAGATATATGAGCTCTCTAAACTGTAGAACCTTAGACTTATCACCATTAAGAGGCTCATATTTGTTTTTCCTAGCATATGTTTGGATGATTGAATGCTTGGTATACATTCTAATAATTTGCATATACCATAATGAAAAATGCTAGGATGCTTCTAAGAATATATATATTGAATAACCATCCACTATCTTTTTGCACCTTGCTTCGTTTACATGTAGTAAACTTATATGCACATGATTTGAGTTATGTTAATATGCATGCCTTAAAAGAAAAAGCAATATCCTGAACTTACTCTCAAAAGTACAAGTATTTGTTCACGGTCATTATTAAATCTATGCCATTGAAGTGTAGTAAAGAGTATATATATTTCTGAATTACTCTCTAGAATGAGTATATGGCGATAGAAGTAACAAAATTGTGGGACTCATTGCATGAGTAAAATCCCAAATTATGATAATAGACTATCATATTGCATTGAAAGTCAATTTTGAAGCTTGTATGCTTAATTTTTCTATAAACAATAGCTCGAAGCTTTGTAAATGTCTAGAAGACAAGATGGAAATAAGATTTTATCAAACTATATTCTTGAAGAAGTATCTCTTGTGTATAAGAATATCAAAGTGCAATGTAATACTTGAAGTATTTGAATTTACCATCGAAAACTCATGAAAATTGAGCTAGAATTTTTTTTAGACAGTTTTATAAACAAGGATATTATCAATTGCAATAATTTTGAATATATGGCTTGCATATATGTTACACTACTTGAAGGCGTGTGACTACATATCATAATTATTCAATATAAAGCATGAAGCTACCGCTTGTCAACTCTAGAAGTTACGACATGCAAAAATGGATATTATTTAGAACATATAAAGTTTCTTTTGAAGAAGAACTAAATCATGTGCTTATAGACTTGTCTTTTAAATTCATATCCTGAAGTATTGATAGTAGTGGTGGTGGTGCATTATGTTTTAATTTCGTTGAATTAAGTGGATAATGGTTAATTTGTTAGCTTGAAGACTAATATGAAATATTTAATATTCTTAGTTGCAATTCCAATTACTTGAAGTAATATGTGTGAACTTCTCATGAAATAAATTAGATTGATATGTTTCACATATAAATAATTGCCTATTGCCTATTAAAATAAATTTTACATTTATTTATCCATAAAGAAGCCTTAATTAACCATGAAGGTTATAGTTATTTGTGCATCACTACCATGTAGGAAGATGGAAAACTGAATTTCCTAAAAGCACATAAATAATTGGAATATCTTGGTATATTAACCGATCTTGGAAGGATCGATTTAGCCAAGAAATTATATATGTCTTAGCAAACATGAGAACTAGAAGTTATAAGTCCTATGATGTCAAGAATAGTACATTGGATATGTGAATTTCATGTCATAATCAATGAATACTAGAAGTATTATTTGGATTCTATGGAAGCATTAGAATTGATTATTCATAGATAATGCTTGAAGCAAGTTACTACTTGAAGTAATTATGACATGAAAAGGGGGAGTAATTTTGGATAAAGGCATAAGAAAATGTGGATAATATTTTTAATAGGCATAGCCGTCCTAAATCAATATTTAAGTGTGTGTATCGGGACTTGAAGTTGCAGCGTCCCTTCCGGCCCAAAGTTAAATGCACTAATTGCAAGTAAGCTTGTAGCTTTGCAATTTGTTGTTATCTATTAACTGAATCCTAACGTTCCACAATACACTGCATGTGTATCTCATTGAGCTACAAGTATCTCAACTCTTGCATGAATATTATTAGCTATAATTATGGCTAGTAGCTATCTTTGTGCATCCCTCATAATCAAATTGGCTAGCTAGCATGCTATGTCTATATGGTTCCCGTTGAACTAAGGAATGCTTTGCTTTCGATGCATTGCATGCATAAGCAATAGATTGATCTAGGACCGAAGCAGCCTAAGATCGGGGAGTGAGTTTATGAAATTTTCTCAATGGAGACTAACCCATTTGATGGGATGAATTATTATGGAACTAAGATAGTGGATAACACAATTATGATGATTTGGGATTTATGAAGAAAAGGCATTAAGGGATTTTTTGCATTGATGGCAATTAGAAAAATTCTAGAAGAAATTCCATGTGAACTTGTATGTTGCGTATCTATATTTTTGTAGTATATGGTCCATATTTTTAATTGTATGAGTACTTGGATTAATTTATTAGGCTAAATAATAAAGTAGCTAGAGAATGAAATAGTTTTTCTAAACTATGTTTTGTGCATACCAGGGGGAGAACATCCACGAGTTCATAGGAATGATGAACATTCTTAAGTGCACTTTAAGTATTCTAGCTCTTTTGTATAATGAATAATAACCCCCATGTTTAAATTTGAATATTTCCCATAAAAACCTAATCATAGCATACATAAATGGGCCTCCACTTGTAGTTGGAGATATATGAATTTGAATTGTTTTAAGCCCATGATAGGGGATATCTATTGAAGTATGCTATTAAAGATCTAATATTGGCAATAGGGGGAGAAAGCCTATTTTGAATGCCAAATATTAAGACAAGAAAAATGATCTAGAAAAACTATCACGCACTAAGTCAACTAATAGTTTGACTAATGCTCTTGTGAAAGCATGAAGCGGAGCATATGAGATATTTTTAGAAATGAGAGGAGTAACTTGAAGTTATAAACTAGAAGTTGTGTTTACTAGTAGTAAACTATGTATACTATCAAGCTAAATCACGGGGGCGCTTTGTGGGTTCTAGTTTAGTATATGCTTGTTAAATAGAAATGAAATGGAACTCCTCCATTCTCATGAAGAGAATGCCTCATGAAGAAGGTTGAGCACCTCATGAAGAGGATCATCATGAAGATGAAATCCAATATACTAAATCATTAGTGTTGGATATGTAGAACAATATACCATCTCTTGTTTGGGAAATTGAGAGTATTGGGAGAAGAGAAAATAACAACACTACCTCTTTAATTGCGAATGTTTCTCTTGTGAGAACCCCGGATCCGAAAAATAAAGTCCATGGCAAAATCGCTTGTAGCGATTATATCCGTCAATGAAGAAAGCAATTGAGGTTGAATCTCTATTAAGAAGAAATGAACGGCAAATGAAACAAATGAATATCGAATATGCATTAATTAGTGGATTATAAAAATCTATATAATTCTCGAAGAATATAAATCACAACTTGTAGAAATCTCATACTAAGTATTAAAGTCTAAGGTATATATATATTCCTAAATGAATATTCAAGTCTCAAGAAGAGCATATCCTAGAAGGACCGCAATCATTGAATGAGGAATAACACTATGTCATTGTGCGATCCAAGAGAGAATGTATCTCATAGAAGAGAATTGTTAATTCACTAAGAATGAATGTACATCCTTGAAGGAATTAATCCATGAAGGATTTTCAAAAGTAAATATAGACCGAGAGAAAGAAAATGAGGAATCTTAAATACCGTGAAGGTGTCATCAAAACACTTAGAAAGTGTATGAAAAGCTAGCATGAAGTTAATGATATCCTCTAAGAATACCATTTGAGAATAATGGTGGTTTTGGCAATTGAACTATCCCCAAAAATGCCAAATGCAAGGCTGAATTTGTACAATCAAAATCTCGAAGATTTATAGAATACAATTTGAAAATCCACTAAGGATTAATTATAAGTATCTAAACTCTAGTATAAGTTTGATACACTATCTAGAAGATATTGAATATTAATTTATTTACCCCCATAACACGAAAAGGATCTATTTCTCACGAAGGATAATATATATTTGTTTTGCACAACTAATTGATGGTCATTATGCATGAAGCATATTCCTCCTATATAATTCATAGAAGAATTATAAGCTAACTTTTATTTACTCACATTTATGAAAAGGTGTGGTTTGAACAATGAAGTTCAAAGTTTGGTTTTATGAGGGGAGCATATTTTATTGAATCTGCCTTTAAGGTAAACCACTAGAATTACAAAAGATTAAGTAGATCATATTTGCTAAAAACACAGAAGTTTATGCATAAATTATGAAGATCAATACCTATTCATGAAGAATAGTATATCCTGAAGAATATATGACCAAGAAGGTTAAATGTTGTACTCTTTTTTCCCTATGTGAGTTTTTACTCGAAGGTTTCTCACACAAGGTTTTTAATGAGACAACATGTGCAATGCAATTAACTAATCGATGTACTCTTTTCTCCAAGAACCGTTTTTTCCCAATGGGTTTTCGGATGGAGTTTTTGATGAGGCATATGCATAAAGGGGGGAGTGTTGTAAAACACACGGACTCTATCCTAGAAGGAAAGGAGAAGGAGTAATCCTAATCCTAGTCCGTTTGTATGTGGGCTCTTACGAAACTCTTAGTAGGACTATATATACGTGGGAGCTCTATGTTGTAATACCCAATATATTTGGATGAATAAAGAATAGTCTCCCTATCTTGTGTCTACTTGTTCTACTTCTTTCATCTACTACGTGATCATGAGAGACGGGAGGGGAAGGTCCTAAAGATGACAAGTTTCACAACAGGTTTCCACGCAAAATTCGGTTTTTTTTTTTTTGGGCAGGAAACTCGAATGCTTGGTCATAGCAGCTTGGCAGCTTCCTTTCTTCCTTCCTCAATCGGCTAGCGGTGTCATCCCAATCCCTGAATTTTTAAGACGGTCACTACAAAACTCTAAACTTGACAAGCGGTATCGTCCCTTTCCAAATGTAGTCTAACATACTTTATGGGCTGGCGAGGCACACTAACTGTATGTTAGACTGGATACGACATGTGTCAATTAATCAACAATTTTATTATATAATATCCATCATAAAAATAAATAATATCAAATAATTCACATTAGAACAAAATAAATTAAGTGTTAAATAATTAACAAAAACAAATATATTAGGTTGGCTTTGTACAAACATGCCCTTGTTGTGAGGCATAGGCAGTAGTTATTTTTGCGTAAGTGTGAACTGCCCTGTATCAATTATGTTTATTGAATGTACGTATGAACGCCAGTTTTCAATTAGTTCAGCAGATGATGAAGTGTGAACATAGACTGAATATAATAATAATATGTTATGTTGGAAACAACGATACAACCTATGCTTTGCCTATACTTATCAAAGCGCGTCTACTTATCAAAGATCCGTCTAAATAATATTACTATAATTATTTTTTTTTGAAACCGTGTGCATTGACACACATTGCATTAAGGAAAAAAATAGATTAAACGCTTTTAACCAAAACAAATTACGCGCACTAGAATAATATTACTATAATTATTTCAACTTTGTTTTGAGACTTTTCAATGACTAGGAAAAGTGCCCGTGCGTTGCAACGGGTGATGGGTAAATACCATCGATTTAAACCGCAATGGCTAATAATATGTTTTTGTTATGAAGTTTGACGCGATAAGTATCTTATATCATGTTGTTGTGTATTATTTGACACATGACAAAAGTGTAGCCCTTGTCAAAAGGAGTTTGTAATAGCAAGATTGTTTTAGTATTTTTTTTGATTGTTTTGATTTTCTATTATTTATGTCTTAAATGATTTAAAAGAAAAGAAAAAGTAAAAGAAAAAAAAAGTTATCTTTGTCTTGGACGGGCCATGATCTTACTGTATACCAAGAGCCCTGGTGTTTTTTAAAACGATAGGTCCATGCGCATAAAAAGAATAAGAAAAGGAACCCTAAATTCTTTGTAAACTGTTTAAGCCCTAATTTATTTGTCTTTGGTATATTTGCATCCGGAACACTATTATTTATTTCTAATTCCTTTTGTCCTCTTCCTTTGATTGTGAGAAAGGTGGGAGGCAGCCCACCGCGGACCACGACGAACGTTCTCGTCTCAGAGGTGCTCTTCCGAAATTTGAGGCCAAAGCTTTGCAAATAGTTTTTCAACCCGACGTGCCTCAAATATAACCTTAAAAGTTGCGTCAATGGCCCGGGCTCAAAGATGGCTTGGTATGGTTCGGTTGGTAGCCCACCCCCGCATCTTGTAGTCGCCTCTTGTACTCGCCTCCCAGCATCTCTACTTTCCTTTTTCGAGGTGGGACTAAACAGCTCCGATCTCCCGCACCGCCCGATCATGACGACTTGTTGTGACTTGGTTTGGGCTCGCTATATCCTTCATGGGCCCTCCGTCGGTCATCATGGGATTGGCTGGCCTTTTCGATCATCATGGCCCCCGGGCTTACAAAAAGTGAAAAAAGGCCCGGTAGAAAAAGGAGGTGAAAAGCCCGGTGAAAAAGGAGGTGGGACTGAAATTTTCTCTCTTTATTAGTAGGTATAGATATAGATTAACCATTTATTATTTAAAAATCCATATACAGTATGATATTATAAGATTTCTCGTACTACATGGATTTCTTATGATGATTAAATATAAGAATTTATTGACATGCAAAGATGAAATATTGACTTATGTGATGGTAAAACTAAATAAAAACTTTCTAAAACGAATGGACTACTATATATAATTCTTTACTATATTAATGCGTGTTGACGGATGTAATTACGTGTCTAGAAAATCGTATTGACGCGCAAAGTAGCTACATCATATCAATTGCTAAAGCATAGTGATTAGTGATCACGTCTCGTCAAGAAGGGAAGGAAAGTGACAACCTTAATTGTCAACAGCAATGCAAATATACGTGTTTCGAGTCAACTCTATATGTGCTTGTGCAGTTAGTAAGTACTCCTTCTATCCTAAATTGTAAGTCATTCAAGAATCTTGGAGAGTCAAAGCTTCTCAAATTTGATCAAATTTATATTACAAGATCGTAACATTCATGATGTCAACTAAGTATCATTAGATTCTTCATTAATATAGTATATCTATTTAGTGTCACAAATATTATAATTTTTTTTATAAATTTGGTTAAACTTGAAATGCTTTTTGACTCTTTAAGATATTTGGAATGACTTACAATTTGGATTTAGAGTGGAGGAAGTAGTTATTTTGCATAAGTGTGAACTGCCCTTGATCAGTTATGTTTATTTATTGAATGTAGCGGACATATGAACGACAGTTTTCGATTAGTTCAGCAGATGAAGTGTGAACATACACTGAATATGATAAAAATATTATGTTGGAAACAACGGTACAACTGATGCTTTGCCTATACTTATCAAATACTTCATCCGTCTGAATAATATAATATTACTATAATTATTTTAGCTTTGTTTTGAGTCCCGACGCAAAATTTCAATGATTAACCATTTATTATTCGAAAATCCATATAGTATGATATTATAAGATTTCTCGTACTACATGGATTTCTTATGATGATTAAATATAAGAATTTCAGTGAACTAAACTATAATTTTTTCGTGAATTGACGCGCAAAGTAGCTACATCATATCAATTATTGCTAAAGCATAGTGATTAGTGAGGACGTCTCGTCATGAAGGGAAGGGAAAGTGACAACCTTAATTGTCAACAACAAAGCAAATATACGCGTTTCCGTGTCAACTCTTATGTGCTTGTGCAGTTGTATGCTACTGCTATATACCTCTGCTAGCACGCGCAACTAGTCAAGTCCATGCGATTTATTACCCTGATGAGAAATTAATAAATCATGATAAAAATTTCAACGACCATGTATAGGTGCGTCAGCAAAAAGGAGTCGCTAGACGAGCTAGATGAGAAAGAGAAGCCACACAACTCAAATTTATTTACTCCTATTCTTCACCTGGTCCCATCTGTTCATCTAAAGGTCGAGAAATCGCCGGCCACTTTGTTCATTGCTAGTGAATTGTCTCTCTCCTCGCTCTAGCCTCCATGTGGGATGAAAGCTAGCGACGTGTTGTGAACGCCTTAAGTTGCAATCCGCTTGTATTATGTAATTGCCACGTTCTTTTACGATCTCAAAATTTGTTTAGCATTATCAAACCTTAAAAACAATGGTGTGTGTATACGTGTCCTATATACTTTATCATACAAAGTTTTTTCTAGAAAAGGAAATACATATTGGCTCCGTAAATATCATAAGTTGTTTGGTTTTCATAATCAAACTTTAAGTTTGACTAATAAGTTTACAAAAAAAATATAGCAACGTCAACAATATCAAATTAGTTTCATTATAAATACATACTTGAATATACATTTTTAGTACATTTGTTGGTATATATTGAAAATATCGCTACCAGCGGACAAATTTAATAAAGCACTATATACTTTTAAAACAGAGGATGTACTTGACGTTGTTGATTTCTCTTTTTTTCGTCCACATAACACACCTTTATGCAATGACGAGTGAATTGAGAAAAAAGGAGAGAGATTCTTAGAAAGAAAGAGGATGGCACATTTCAAAGGACGGCATGAAGAATTTTGTACGTGTTGGGCGGGCAGAAACCATTATAAAAGGGCAAGGGGCCCAGAACCAGAAACGGCAGGCAGGATCCGACAGACGCCGGGGAAAATTCCAAGGCAGAGCACAAGAAGCAGCAGCTCCAGCACGCGGACATGGCTACCGCCACGGCCGGCTCCTCCTCGCCGCCCACGCCGCACGCCGATGATTCGCCGGATCAGTTGTTCCCCGCCGAGAAGGTGTACATAGCGGTAGGGAGGGAGGTGGCTGAGTCCAGGGCCACGCTGCGCTGGGCGCTGCACAAGTTCCCCCAAGGCGCCTTCGTGCTGCTCCATGTCTACTCGCCTCCCAAGTTCCTTCCCCTGCGTAAGTTGCTCATCGTCCTCTTCCTCTTCTCTAGCCTCCACTGCAGATGAAAAGGTCTTTCTTTTATTTAGGAGATGGTATGGTTGACTGTTTTCTCATGACAACCTTTGTGTTCCATCTTCCAACCTCAATTCCTGCAATTTAACAGTTTCATTAGACATTCTCTATTAAGAGGTGAGTCAAAATTATGGATTTCTTTGCCTCACCTAACAGCTTCATGTCCAATATTCCCTAAAATTTACCTGCATAGAGTTCCAGTCTGTTTCTGTGTGCACTCTAATTAGCCCAATTTTAACTCAAAGAGGGGAACTTTGTTTGGGGTTGCAGCACCATTGTCTCTGTTGTTGAATCAGTATATAGTAGGATTATCTTCCAGATTCGTGCTTAGAATTTCGATTAAACGTATATCGATGCACGTGCTTTTGATGGTTATGCTCCAAAGTTGTGTGCAGTGGGTGCCAGGTTTCCTGCTGCCCAGGTTAGGGAGCAGGAGCTAGCTGCACACAAGGAGATGGAACTACAAAGAATCAGTGACAGTTTGGACCAGTACCTACTCTTGTGTGCACAAGAAAAGGTCTGCCACTTGACTTCTTCTGTGCAATTATCATATCCCCCTTTGTCAATTCTAGAAATGGAAACACTGCACAATAATCTTTCACAGCACAGTCGCACCTATGCATGATTTGTAGCACAGAATCAAAAGATAAGTCCATCATTTTAACTCACTGCAGTTTTCATCTGACAGATAAGTGCTGAGAAGTTGGTGGTTGAATCAGATGATGTGGCACAAGGACTAGTGGACCTCATTTCTGAGCTTCATGTTACTGAATTTGTTATGGGGGCAGCGGCTGATAAGCATTATACAAAGTAAGTGGCAAACTTCTCAGTGGTATTTACACCTTAGTATAATCTCTGTGCACTATAGTTACATTTAAATACTTTCTAATCATGGTGAATGTTGGTGATGACCCATGGATTTAAGATTCATACATGCTCTGTGGAGGTTTATTAGTTCATGGTCTCACCTAAACAACTAGTTCATTTCTTTTTTTTGAATGGACTAGTTACTAGTTATTCATTTCTATGGCCACAACACATTTGCAACTCTGAATAATAAGTTGTTCCCTATTTCACTAAACCTAACTCATGGTCTCAAGAATTCAGGAAAATGAAGATTCTGAAGTCCAGGAAAGCACAATTTGTAGAACATCAAGCAGATCCATTGTGCAAAATATGGTTTATCTGTAAAGGAACACTTGTTTACTGGAGGTATGGTTGGTGACCCGAGGATATGCTTTACTTTTGTGCTTGCAGTTACAGTTTTCTAGGCTGCAGACTATGTGCATATGCGAAATGAGGAAAAACATCAATGTACTTTCCTGAATCATGCATGCCTCAATATGAATTTAATTCCATTGTTCCTCTACTCTAGGAAAGCCGTTCAACTTAGCCATGAAGTGATGCCGGAATGTAGACAAAGCTCTGGGGTCATACATAATGCGGTAGAAAAATCAGCAAGTTTGTCAGAAATGTGGTGTGTTGCCAACACATGGCTATGCAGATCAATCAGGGAACCGCAGATTGAAAGGACTACTTCAGACTCATCCTACATTAGTGGAAAGGTAATGATGGTGCTGAAATTATGTCAAACTTAAGATAAAGCAACAAAGAAGGTACTCTTATTAATTTATTAAGAATTATTTCGGTGCATTTTGGTAAATGATAATTAACATGCATGACTGCTAGCGTATGGTCCATGATGTAACAGTTATTTGACAGAAACACTTACTTTCTTTAGATCATACCACTTGAACTGGCAGTCCATCACTCTTTCCAAATCTAATTTCTCATGCATAAGCAACGTCTTAGTTATGCAATAGTAGTTAATATTCAATAAAATTGTGAGGTGTGAAATTGATCTCTTGCAGGACAATATCAAGGAATCTTATGATTCCTGTGTGAATATCCAGCATTTCCTCAAGGAATTAGAGAGTGCAAGGCGAGAAGCTTATGAAGAAAAATGCAGACGCGAGGAAGTGGAAAGAGAGTTGTATGAGGCTTTCCAGAAAGTACGTATCTTACTTTATAGTTATCATTTACATTGCATGTGATATACCTTAGAAGATTTAAGTGACTTGCATTGGGCACAATATATGTGAGAGAAATTCCTTGTATGCATTCAAACTTTCAAATCACTGCCAGAAACATAGCAGTTGTTTAAAAAAAACTCACAGAAATGAGCAAACTTCTCTGAATCTCACATTTATTTTCCCCAACAGGCACAAGCCTCAGAAATTTTGTACTTGAGAGAATTGAAGCAAAAGAATGAACTAGAAGATAAGTTGACAACAATAATGGAAGAGATTGAGAGTCTCACAATAAGGACTGATGAGCTTTGCTTAAAACTTCAAGGGGAACGTGAGCAAAGAATTGTCCTGGAGAAGAGAGGTGCCCATTCTGACCGTATCATCAAGGATTTGATGTTGCAGCGTGACAAAGCACTAAGAGAGGCAGAAAAACTACGTGCAAAGAAAGGAGAATCTACTGCAACTGCAGAGGGGGCAATGCACATAACAGAATTTTCCGACTTAGAAATTAAGGAAGCAACTAATGACTTTGACCACTCAATGAAGATTGGAGAAAGTGTATATGGAAGTGTATACAAGGGCTTTCTTCGGCACACAAACATAGCCATAAAGAAATTGAATCCTGAAAGTACACAGACACAGTCACAGTTCAATCAAGAGGTTAAATTCTCAGTTCTAGCCATTTTATTTAATATAAAAACAGCATTTTGTAGTTTAAATAAATTACTGTCTTGCAGACAGTTAAAAGACTTTCTTCTGCTTGTCAGGTGGAGATTCTTAGCAGGGTGCGGCATCCAAACCTTGTTACTCTTATAGGAGCATGCAAAGATGCTCAAGCTCTTGTCTATGAGTACATGCCAAATGGAAGCTTGGATGATCGCTTGGCTTGCAAAGATAATTCCAAGCCTCTTAGTTGGCAATTACGGACCCGTATTGCTTCTAACATTTGCTCTGCACTCATTTTCCTCCATTCTAATAAGCCTCATAGCATTGTGCACAGTGACCTAAAAGCATCTAACATTCTTCTCGATGGAAACAATATAGCTAAACTGAGTGGCTTTGGTGTATCCCAAATATTATCTGATCAGTTCAAGGCCACAACGACTCTATATCGTTATACCCATCCAAAGGGTTCTTTTGTGTATATTGATCCTGAATACCTTATCTCTGGTGACCTGACACCCTTATCTGATGTATATTCTTTTGGCATCGTACTCCTGCGTCTTCTGACTGGAAGATCAGGATTTGGTCTACTGAAAGAAGTGCAACAGGCAGTGGAAAAGGGTTGTTTGCAAGCAATATTAGATTCATCTGCTGGGGGGTGGCCTGCCATTTATGCTGAGCAGTTGGCTCAGGTAGGTTTGAGATGCTGTGAAATAAGAAGGAAACATCGTCCTGATTTGCAAACAGAGGTTTGGACTGTACTTGAACCAATGTTGAACTCTGCTTCAACAATGCTGTGTTCATTGTCATTTAAGTCAGTATCAGAAGACCTTGGTGGTGTGCCATCCTACTTCATCTGTCCAATAGTGCAGGTAACTTATACTACAAGAGAAAATATTTATAGAAGGAAGTATATTCTCCTTCCTTAGCAAATGTATTCTCCTTCCTTACTGTGGTATATATATTTATATAAAATATAGAAAAAAGGAAAATAAGGCTGTACATGGCCTAAGAGTAGTTTCTTTTCTGTGATTCCATATCCGAGGTGAAACATCTCTCTAGCCTTAAATTCTTCTTAAAGGACTGACCATGTATAGCTCAGACCATCCAATATAAGTCCTCGTAGAGGCAAGCTTGGGTGCCTATTTCTTCTTAATTAAAAAATAAAATACTCTTAACCTTTTCCTACCCATTTCTTATCCATAGTCATTTAGGTCAAATCAGTTCATTTTTGCATGAACTTGTTCTACCTGGTTTAAACTTTGCATTCATGTGTTGCAGGATGTTATGCGGGACCCTCTGATTGCTGCAGATGGTTTTACCTACGAAGCTGAGGCTATAAGGGAATGGCTGGACAGTGGCCACCGTACATCACCCATGACAAACCTTGAGCTATCTCACCGTGATCTTTTGCCTAACCATGCTCTCCGCTCTGCAATTCAAGAATGGCTGCAGACAAATGGAGATTAATATGGTCTGCTTTCTTATCAGGGAACATAAAAGTCCTTGGATGAGGGTGATGTGGGAATTTTCAGGATTTAGTTTAGATTTTCAGGATTTAGTTCAGATCTAAACTACATCATGAGAATTTGAATTTGACTCCCTCTTTTCCAACCATGGCCTTAGGAAGGATATTATTGCCTATAATATGTTATGCTGAAGATGTGTTTCTGTGTTATAGCATGCTTATAGGCACTAATACAAGAAGGAAAAAAAACTTTCCTGTGTCTTCGAGAAAGACAGGATACTGGATAGAGCCATATACATGCAGGTCTTGTTTTTTTGAGTAATACATGTAAACAAAATGTAATAAACAAGGAGCTAAGTCCTCCATTAGCGGCATGCTTAATATCAGTGAGGATTTTACAGAATGAAAACTGCTTTGGCCATTACATAGTTGTAATCCTTGTGGTGAGTTCTGAGTGATGGTAAACGGAAGCAAAACGGAAGGTGGCAGGTGGCATACTGCTTGTGTGAATATTGAATATGTGGCAGGTGGCATTTTGAGGGGGCTACTAGGCGCCGACCAGGCGGCCCACCAAGGCCCGCCCCGGTCTTCTCCTTCTTCTACCTCGTGCCCGACGCCCCCGCCCCGCCGCCTCCGCCCCGCCCATTTGGGTATGGGTAGGCGGCGGCAGTCTCCTCCCCTCCCCTTTCTTCTTCTCCCTAACCATAACCCACGCCACGCCATGGCCGCCGCCCCTCTCCGAGCTCGAACCCAGCAGCCATGTCGACCTCCCGCTCCCCCGCCGCCTACCCATACCCGGCCGGATGAGGGCGGCCCTGCCCCGAGCTCGGCGGCGTCCCCCGCCGCCGAGCTCACCGCCCGGCGAACCCGCTGCCGCCGCCCGTGTCGGCGGCGCGGCGGCGCCGCCGGCCGGGCACATCTACAACCGGGTTAGAAATGGAGGAGGGGGGGGAACCGATGGACACTAACTTCGGGGAACTCGCGGCCTTCTTCCTCGCCTCGGTGGCCGCCCCTCCGCCTCCGACCTCGCGTCCGATCCCGGCAGGCTCGTAGCAGGCCTTGGGCCGTTTGGGCCGTGGGCCACGGCCTTTTTAAGGGTGGTCGGCGCGACGTCTAGCGCCGACTGGTCAGCGCCTAACATCGCCGGCATTTTGACAGACGGTAAACGGAAGCAAAACGCCTGTCTGATTGTACTACTGAATTCATAATGTCAAATTTTACAATAATTAATATTAGTATTATAAATTCGGTCAAATTAGAACTTCTAGCTAGAATACCCATCGATATACTGTCTGATCTGAAAATGAGAAAAAAAAAGAAAAGAAAAGGTTTCAAAAGTACCTGAGGTAATAATGAAATCATCATAATGATCTTCCATACATAAGTAATGCTGTATGCTTCGTTGACTACTTTTATATGAATGAACGTCATTGAGATAGGCAAAAAGATCTTGGTTTGAAAGGCGTGTCCATTGCCCAGGTTTGTCAAAGTCTCAGCCTGTGCAAATCACAGGAAATTCCAAAAGGCACTATGTCACTGTCGCAGACGACTGAGCAATAGCTGCCAGTAGCAACCTGCTCAGAAGAAGCTTACAAGAAGGAATTGTGCGTGGCGAACTGGCGAAAGCAACTGGGAGGGATGGATCCTCTGAATCCAGTAATCCTGAACAATTCGTCATGCGCGTGCCTTGCCTTGCATTTGCATTCCAGTTGTCTCTGCCTGTAGTCCCTTCTGCATGTGTGCATCGGTTCAACGCCCTAACCACTGCACAGAAGTTTCGGCCTCAATCGTCACGTCGCCCAGCTCAAAGATACCGGTATATGCTATTTGAGTCCATGTTGATAAATTTGAAGCAGATGTCTCGACCTGAATATTGACAGCTTTGACAGCATGAATGCTATGACAGGCGCTGCCGAAGAAAGAACAAGGTCCAATTGTCCAATCGACATTCACCAGGGCACCAAAATCCAAAGCTCTCATGCCAGATGGACATATTCTGGACATTTTCTTGGGCAGCTTGAAAGCAACTGCTTTGAACCAGTGAAAATATGGCTGCCTTGCCGCCTTGCCGGCCAGGGAGATGCGACAATTGTCATCTGATATTCTAATGGGGAAACCTCATCGCCAAGCATCAAAAGTCAGTTGCCGAGGACAGGCATCTACTGCAGCTTCTCGGATTGGTGCAGAAATTTTGGGCAGAACTCATAGGACGTACATACTGAAAGTCTGAAACACCATGCTAGCTTCCTACCAACTTCCATAGCTGAAGAAAAAATCTTCTCTTATTGCAAATCATAGATAATGATGGTGAAATTACTCCAGAGAATTGATTACTCAAACAGAATACCACAAACTATTGGGAGCCTGGTCTTTTTATTATATATAAAAAAATCTGATTGAATTGGCTACCGAAAATGTTCCCTAAACTGAAGCGATAGACTTCAATAATCAAATTATACACTAATCAAATTATACACTTGGGCCCGTGTAGTCTGATACTGACCTGACGTGCCCGATGATGCTGTACGCAGCACATCACCATAAGTAGAAGTAGACCAAATCCAAAGCCACCCTTCCAGCCTCTTGCTGCCACTTAGCTCTCTCTGAGCTAACCTTCCTAGCCTCCTAGGAATAATAAGCAGCAAACAGCAAAAGGGCGACGCTGATACCAGTACAAATACCATAGGGTTGGTGTAAAGTGTCGCGACACAAAAAAGGTAATCACCTCACTTTCCCCTATTCTGGTATTCAGGCCATGCATGCTCCACTGAAGGAGATTGCAAAAAGCATAGCCGAATCTTAGCTTGATTCCTGATAGTGCATGTAGGGAGCAACTGAGAAAAATGGATGAGGAAGAGGTCCATATCGCAGTTGGGAAGAACTCAAGAAAGGAGAAAGCCAACATACTGTGGGCTGCTGTCAATTTCCCCAGGGCCACCATAGTTCTTGTCCATGTTCACTGGCCCTCCAAGTGGATGCCTTTCAGTAAGATCTTTATAATCCTTCAGACAAATCCTTTGTACAGCTCCAAGGATCACCTATGTACTTCTCTTTCATTCACTTGATCCTTTATCTGTCGTGTGAATACAAAGTGATATGGCCCTCGGATCCAACACTACAAAGGTTACAAACTATTAGTTGATAGACGCAGATGAATGATAGCTATCTTACCTTAAGAAACTACCAGCCCATGAGCACAAGGATTGCCTAACTAATGATGATCATAAACACTAGCAGGGTATAAGAACACGATCATAAATACAAGCAATTTAATGGCTATGTTCGATGCCATAAGCTTTGGCACAGTAGAGGCGATTATTGTTGTCATTAGTTGCACTAATAATCATTCTCTCCTATCCAACAACTGCAGTGGGTGGCAGAGTGCTATACAAGTTCGCTGATGAGAAGGAGAAGGAGATGCATAGAGGCAGAGAAATGAAAGTAATGGTCAATATGTTATCACAATACAAAAATCTGTGCGGGAAAAGAAAGGTAATGCTATTTATCCATATATTTGAGTTCAAATTAATAGACCTCATCAGATCATGCAGTGAGTATTTGGGGCTATATGGTAAAAGAATTCTACTAATAAGATATTTAGAGGCTTCATGCTAAGTTGGGCGATAAACTGTTAATGCTGGTAAATATGCATGTCCGTGGAAAAAGAAATGAAATACAACTTTACAACATAGATACACCTCTCCATTTTTAGCGAAATCAGTAGGGGAACCCTGTGTGGTAAATATTTATTTATATAAAGAAACCAAAAAAGATCTTTCTGAGAAATAAAATAAAACCAAAAAAGATCTTTCTGAAAAATAAAAGAAGGGCTAAATTAAGGCCAAGAAGGCCTAGGTCAGTCCGGGAGAGAGGAAAGAGGAAAAGGCAGACAACAAGAACTAAAAAAGTGGTCTGAGTTTGTTTTAAAAAAATTGATCTGAACCAAGAAGAAAAGGACAATTAGACATTCTGCTTTGATATACTATTTGAACCCCAGCTGCATTGTTAATTTACACAGTACCATAAAGTGAAATTAATATTGCAACTGGCTCCTAAAACGAAGGATAAAGATAGCTATTTATTTGTCAGGGAACATGCTTACTAAACAGGTATGTGTTACTGCAGGTTAGCGCGCATTACCTTACTCATGATGACACTGTTGCCGGTGTTGTGAGCCTGATAAAGAAGCTCAAAATTAAGAGAATCATTATCGGTTCAAGGTTAGAACTGAATCTACACCTCAGACATCTCATTTAGAAAAAAGGAAGCATCTCTTCAGATATGCTGCTCCACGTGCAACCTGTACACAGATAAAACCAATGCTCTATGCTACTTCCAGACATGCTGAGCTCCAAAAAAATTATTCAAAAAAGGAATTGATTCCATAAAAGATGGGACCCACCAGTAAATAGAAAATATTTCATCCTCGTGAGATTGTAAATTTTGTACCAAAGGTGTATTTTGAGTACAATCAAAAACTAAACTAAGTTGAACAGGAGTATGTCAAGGCAAGTGGTGCTTCGCCAGTGCTGTCAGGTTTGGGTGGTACTCAATGGCAAACACATCTCCACAAGGTATACTAGAGATCTACTATGTTAATTACCGATGAACTACTTTCATTAACCTCCTGACTAAACTTGGAATGACTTGAGGAATACAATTATCTAAATACAGCAATGATCACCTGGAGCACAGTGAAAATATAGGATATGGAGGGAGCTCAGGTATTTTAGCTTCTATACATGAGCTAGGTGAGGAATCCGATGGCTACGTGACACCACCAAGTGCTCTTGTAAGTAAATTTCCAGTGAACAGTTTCCATTCATGAAAACAATAACCATTTCTACCAACAAGTTTGTGGCCATAATTCAAAATTAGTGCTAATTCTTCTGTACAATCATATTTGATTTATTTCAGGTAGACGAAATCATGGATCCTGAAATGAATGATTCTGATCAATTAGTAACGGTACACATCCTTTCTTAGAGTTATGTCTTTAGGGTAAATTTCTATGATATGTGCATTCAAAACCTATTGCTTTAGAAACAAACGACATTGTTTAAGTTCTATGTTTGGGAGTCTTTAAAATTTGTGCCTACCAGTGTAGGTGCAATAGATTGATTGTTTCCACCATGATGTGCAGGAAGATGAAACATTGACTGAACAAGGCACAGAGGAATCAGTTACTTCCGAAGAGATGGAAAACTTTTCTGAAGAGGGTGCTGATCAATCTGACGAGATACAGAGTTTCCGAAACATAACTGAAAAGGCTGAAAAAATCATGGTAAGAGTTAATCAATACAACCTTCCTCAGATTCTACTCCTTCTAGACACAGAGCCAGAAGCCTTAGTTAACTACCACAGATGGTTTCAACTTGTGATAGGTATGAAAACATCATGTGACAGGTTCAGAAAAATAGTTGATAGAAATTATATGGAATAAAAAAGTATGTCACATGATTGATAGCACTAAAGTATTGAATCTCCTTAATGCTGACGATAAAAAGAAAAGAAAATCATCATACAAGTATGGGTATTCAGTACCTCTTATTTTGTTTGACCAGGAGGAAATAGAAAGACTGCAAAAGAAATTGAAACATCTGCAAGCACAAGAGCATAATCATGACGAGAGGAACTTGTCACCTAGACAAATGGCTGCTTCAATGAAGCGGAAGAGTTTATCAGAACCTAGATACCCAGAGCTGCAAATTCCAGAGAACATTGAGCAATTCTCGATGTCGCAAATTGAGAAAGTGACTGACAGCTTCCACTCAAGAAATTTCATCGGAGAAGGTGGTTATGGCCCAGTTTACAAAGGAAAACTAGGTGGCACATCAGTGGCTATCAAGCTGCTGAGGCCTCGTGGTAGACAAGGTTTCTCAGAGTATCAGCAAGAGGTAATTCTTATACATCAATAAAACAATAAGCAAAGTTAAAGACGCAAATGGCATACCATAATCGCAGGAAGTAATTAATCTTGTGCTGGGCAGGTGGTGGTGCTGAGCCAATTGGAGCACCCGCACATCGTGAGGCTGATTGGCGTGTGCCCGGAGTCATGCGGCCTTGTGTATGAGCACCTCCCCAACGGCACGCTCATGGACAGGCTCTCCAAGGGCCTCCTGTGGAAGGAGCGCGTCAGGATCCTCGCCGAGCTGCGCTCCGCGCTGGCGTACCTCCACTCCAGGCGGCCCCACGCCATCATCCACGCCGACCTGAAGCTGACCAACATACTCCTGGACGCCGGCAACGGCAGCCGGCTCGGGGACTTCGGGACGGCGCGGGCGGTGCACGTGAAGCCGCTGGAGGAGGAGACCATCAGCCGGCGCACCAACCCGATGGGCACGACGGGGTACATGGACCCCGTGTTCTTCATGACCGGCGAGCTCACCACGGAGTCGGACGTGTACGCGTTCGGCATGGTGATCCTGCAGATGCTCACGGGGCTGATGGACCTCAACATCGCGGAGCAGGCGCGCGAGGCCGTGAAGATGGACGCCGTGCACAGCGTGCTGGACGCGTCCGCCGGGCCCTGGCCGGAGGTGCAGGCCGAGAAGCTGCTGAAGCTGGCGCTGAGGTGCTGCAGCCTGGAGAGGAAGCGGCGGCCGGCGATCACGTCCGACGCCGAGTGGAGATCGCTCGACATCCTACGGGGTATGACAACCCCATCTAGTAAATCCTGGAAATGGAATTCCCATGCGAGCTGAATGTACAGTATGCACCTCCTAGTATGTATCTTGCTGCAGATGCCATGAAAATTGGAAACAGTAGTGTTAGCTATTGTGATTAGATAAGCATAATCTAGAATTAATGTGCATTAGGATAAAAATATTCAGGATTACAGTAGAAACAAGAGAATGCAGATCATGCTAGATGCAGCAGCAATTGGTTAGCCAGGATAATGATGGTGTAAGGTTATTTTTGGGAAATCTGCACCTAATTTTGTTCAGCGTCCCTTACAGGATGCAGAAATATTATGTAGGAGTATATTGGTAGAAGAAGTACGGTAATGTAAATCTGACTATGCACGTTCTGTTCAAGATCTATCTATTACAAGAAACGGCACTACTATAGAACGTAAGTGTCATTCATCAGCAAAAGAGTTTCTTATTTTTCAAAAAAAAAAAAAAAAAAAAAAAAATCAGTAAAAAGTGAACAAGGCAGACACAGCAGACCTGTTCCAGATTTCAGCCGAAGAGAAAAAAAAAAGGTTCTAAATGCAGTAGTAAATTTGGAACCATGATTCATCTCAGCTAAGTACCATTGAATCATTCAGTGGCAATTCAATCCATGGATAATGGATTGTTCACGTAGTCACGACTCACGACCCTACCACGCGAAGTTGACAAAGGAGAAGGAAGAGGATTGTACAACAGAATACCTTTGGAGCGCCTCAGTGCATGAACCATGTCAGGGCGGCGCGCATGCAGCAGCCAGCAGAACCAAGCGAATGGCAGAATTGCCCCGGTGCCGTGCGGCAAGCAGGCACCAATCCCAATGGCAGACCTGAATGCCCAGGTCGGCGACGTGAGCCGACTGTTGCAGATGCAAGTAACCGCGGCTGGAGATCGATATGGGGCGGAGGGATAGTGTTGGCGCGCGGCGAGGAATTTCGTCGAACACCTGGGCAGCGGGGCGCGGCGCAGAATTTCGTCGAACACCGCGGCCTCGCAGATAGCAGATAGTTTTTTAACTTTGTCGATCACTGTGGGGGTATGGCGCAACTGACTGGAAAGGTGAGATGCTCCTACGTGCTTTAATACATTTTGTCGGCCAATGATGTCTGTTGAAAGAGAGAGGAGAGAACACTCAACACAGCCCTCGTCTTCACTCGCTCGTCCGATCACGAAACAACGGTGGTGGATGCAAAAGCGCCCTGCACGCACGCCTCAACGATCCGGCCGGCGTCCGTGCTCAGCGTTCACCACCCCCGGTTGTTTCTCCCTTCCCGTTCATCTCTCTTCTTTCGCCTTCCTTTCCTTGCGGCGACGACTGGGCGAGCACCGCCGCCCTTCTGCAGGTGTTGGCCGGCGACGAACACCCGCCAGGTACGCCCGCTCGTCTCCCTTCTCTTCCTTCCCCGCTGAGCGAAACCGAGCGCTCCAAACCCTAATGTAAATTCGGATCTGGCCCAGCTACAAGTGTATGCGTGCGTGATCCTACTCTAACTTTGACTGATGGATGGCAACAATTACTGCGATCCCTGTTTTGCAGTTGGAGATGAACGCGTCCAGGAAACCCAACCATGTTTCCAGTGCAGAAACCGCGAGGGATATCATCAACACGTCCGGCCAAATCCAACCCCTCAAAATCCCGGACGCTGTTGCTGCGCTCGCGCAGGCCGCGGCAAAGGCAAATGGTGAGACTGAGAAATGTATGTCCATGTCCTGTCACAAAACCGGTATTCGTTTCCTCCAATAGGTGTTTTTGTTGGATAGGCAGAAGAAATTCCCTTGTCAGCAATTATTAAACCATCTTGTATGCTTTTTGTTTTCCTTTTAATCTCCAGATCTTCCAGGGTGGCCGCTGTTCTCGCCTCCTAAGGTGCAGCTGGACAAGTGTACCAAGTGTTCGAGAGAATTCTGTTCCGCAATCAACTTCAGGAGGCATTCACGTGTTCATCGTAGAACCCTCAAGATAGATAAGGTATGTGATTTGCGCTTTTGTCTTTTCCCTCCAGTTTTGTACCGACTTACCATAGTAGTTGACAAATGGGGAAAGTATGGGGAACTTGCAAGTCTTCTAAATTAATAAGATAGGAGGTCCGCCTCGAGCGGTCGATCCTGTCACCTTTGGTCAACACACTTCACTTTGTACCTGGCTTTTGCAATGACGTAGGAAGAATGTATTCTTTCTGGATAATTAGTTTGTTCCCGAGTTAAAATTCTCATTGCTGTTCATTTCCTTTTCTGATAGTGCTGAAAGTCTGGCTGAACCATAGTTTCTTTGGATTCTTATTGGTCGCTGGTCGTGGTTTCAAATTTTTTATGATAAGTACTCTGATAGGCTTGTACGAGTCTTCTTAGACTCCCACCTTTTCTTCTTAATATAATGATGCCCAGCTCTCCTGCTAATTCAAGGGGAAAAAAGACTGGCCGATTCGTCTATCTGTGTGAAGACTGAAAAACATTTGTTTTTGGTTAGTTTGAGACACATCACTAATTGGATACCCACGTCTATGATGAGGCCATAGTCTTACCATTCAAATGAGACATTTCACTTTTATTATATAAAATTTGGGATATCCAGAACAACTCAGTTGTCGGATAATAATCTATAGCAAGTTTAGCACAACCTAATAGTAATCACTAAATCGCTAACTAACTGGTATCTTGAATGGTTAAAGCCTTTAGTCCCTGTATAGTGGTAATATTTTTCCCAGTTATACTAGTTGAAACGTCTTAGCAGTATACAACTATAATCTATGGTAAAGTAGTGTTTGTTGACTGTTGTCACACTGAACTTCATTTATTTCACATAGTCATTTTTTTCCTATGAAACTGCTCCTCCATCACATTGCCGTACATTGGCATGACATATTTGTTCATGCTCTGCAGGATTTTCCCAAGAATAGAGACCTTCTCGCTGCATTCTGGAATAAAGTAAGTTATGTTCAATAAATTGCTTCTTACTTTGCCAATTTCCTGAACTTAGCTTGATCATGTATTTATGTAATACTAGGGGTATTCCCCGCGCGTTGCCGCGGGTATTCAGTAGAATTTTATAATAAATTTAATTAGAATTTGAAGATATTTAACTTGGAAGATATGGTACTGGGTACAGATATCCAAACTTGATGAATAGATACATATGAAAGATTATACCAAGCTAAAAGGACTACGTAGAAATGACTATAGATATGATTCTTGATATGAGGACCACAATCCGAAACTGGACTTTTACATCTATTCTTTCAGAGTTCACAAATGAACATTTGAATCTACTCTAGCCTACAATGTGATGAGTGTGATGGAACAACCCCAATTGGTCAATGTGAAACTGAATTCTCCAATGAACTCCATCGTGGTGATTAAATATGATTTTTAAAATAGCATTTTCAGGTAGGGAAAAATATACCAACCCTAAGCATGTGTCTTCGTCCATATCCTAAATTTGATCCCCAGTGCCAAATCCTGCAAAATGAATTGTTGCACCTTTTCTCCAAAACTATGAATCTTTACTCTGTGATTAAAACTTTATGAACTACCATTAGCGCACTGTAATGCTATACTGTGATGCAAAAATCTAGAATAGGCAGGGTGATTACCTGAACACCTGTGGAGAAAAAGTCAAAGTATGATACGACTGCCCTTGGCGCACCAGACTGCAAGCGGGCAGTTGAATGCTCTAGGGATACCTTTTTAAGGGCTTGCAATGCCTAAATGAAAAAAAAACATAGCATATATGTTAGGCTACCATCAAAGGCACAGAAACAATATGTACACGATGGAGGTGGAAATTTAGAAGAATGCAATAGATTTGTTCACGTATTTCTATGAGAATTAGCGTTAATTGATGTGGGATTTACATTCACATAGGAGAAAACAAAAGATAAGAAACCATATAAATTCCATAGAGACGGATGTTAGGTATCATGAAAAATATAAAAAACATGGGAAAAATAATTAGGATCTATACCTAAAGAACATATTATTATACAGAAATAAAGAACAATATATTGAAGAGTAAACAACCATGAGCTTAGTAGCTTACCATATCAATCTGTGTCAAAATAAAAATCAATGAAATTCTAAATCAGTGTCAATGGTTGGAAGGAACAAATTACATGACTGCAGATTTATTTGATAAAATACCAAGTGATTTGAAAGTATTATCTACGCATACTTTTTATCAAAACTGGAATAGAAGACCAAACTAAACGAAATCATAATTGATGAATTTAAACTACAAGCCTATAAGCAAGGAAACAGTACTGCCCGTGCACGTGAGCAGCTGCCATAGACCTATTGGAATTGGATTCACTTGAAATTGGAATCACAAAATTTCAGAGATGAACAACCATAACGTGCTGAAAGAAAATGTATGGGAATAAGCTTGAAACTAAAAGGGAAAACGAAATTAATAAAGAAAAAAGGGAAATAAACTCATGCAACACACCAGCCACGGAGACCTCACGCCTTATCCACCCCCGTCGCCCGTCCTCTTCCTGATGTGCGCTCCGTCCGCCGTGTGCGAGTTCCGAGCCGAAGCGGACGTTGAAGTGGAAGGTGCCCGGCGGTGTCGCGTCGTGAACGGCGGAGCAGCGGCGGCGGCGCCTTCAGCGCTGGAGCGGCAGCGCCACAGCGGCAGGAGCGGCCAGAGCAGCTGCGGGTGCCGGACGGCGTCGCGAGGGAAGGAGCCGCCGCGCGGCTGGAGCGGCCGCGGCCGGCATCGCGAGGCGGGCATGGCTTTCTCTGCAGAACGGGGAATGGAGCGGGGGGTCGGGGAAGGACACCGGTGGATGAGCCGGCGGGATGACGGGGAGGAGGACGTTTGCCAATTTATTACAGCAGCGGACAGCCGTCCAGAGCCAGGCGAAGAGGCCGCCGAGTCCCGCGACGCGAAGAGGCCGTCGAATCGACCACGAACCACGAACGCCCGAATCTGACCACGAACCCACGAAGCGGAAATAGAAACGGAAGGATTGCGACGGCCGGGGACGGAGATCCGCGCAGAGGGATACGACGTGGAAGGCAGGAGGCCAGGAGCCCCGCAGACGGCGGCGGCTTTCAATTCGTGGTGGAGGCTAGGACCGGTGGAGACAGACGGTCCGGGAACGACGACGCGAGGAGGCGCGAGCGGGCGTGGGAGCGGATAGCGCGCGGGCGGGGGAAGCGCCGCGCTGCTGTACTGCAGTTACCAGTGACGTGGCCCAATCATAGGGCTGAGAACTCCTAAATTAGCCCCTAGTGGGGGATACCCTTATAGGTGTAGTAGATTTCTAGTAACTTTCTTACAGGTTATAGATTTGTTATTAAGTTTTAAAGACCTGTACGCGTCGTTTCCTTGTTACATTTCATTTTAAAGGATATGCATGTATTTCTACAACTTTTGGTCTATTTTTTGTGAATTTATCCTTACATCGTGAAGTCTAGATTAATGCATTATCTTGTTTATTTAAGTATTCCTTTATTGATTATAATTTGATTTTGTCCTGCAATAAAAAATTGCTCATAGCTTGGAATAATTTTGTAATTTGTTCTCTTTAGCTGACTGTGGATGATGCCAGCACAATTTTGTCCTTGACAGGTGTTGTTATTGAGGTTAGTATTGTACTACTAAGATTGTTAATTTGGATTTTCCAGATAACATGCAACATATTTAAACCTGTTTCCTTTTCATGTCAGTAACTGGGAATATAAATGCATTTTCAGGGTGTAACTGGTTCGTCAATTTTAACAGCACTATCATCATGGATGTGTAAACCAGGGTATGCTTCGTTGCCAATGGCATATGCCAGAGCTGGCAGTGAGCTTCTGGTATGGTTTTTGAATTACCTTTTCCTGACCTATGGCGTGCAAGAACCCAGCATCATATGTTCCTTTTCTTCTCTACAGGATCTCATTCAAACAAAGGCTTCAATGCATCTGCCTGTGTCATCAGATGAACTATTTAGCTTGCTTGATGAAGCAAGTGAGAAAACATTTCTTTGCACAAATACAAATGCAGCTGCTTGTATACAGAAGTTTTTATTTGACGGAGAGGTAGACAAAATTGCAACTGAGTTGAAAAATGTTGTTTCGTGCATTAGTTTCATGCTTGAACAAAAGCTGGTAAGATACTTCTGTTGTGAAAAAGAGAGAATATTTTGCATTTACCCTTTATTATGTATAAAGTTTGATCAATTTATTCTGCTACTGCAAATCGATCTACAGGTTGAAGCATGGTGTGCTGATAAGACTGCTGAAGCATTAAGATGCCAGAAGTTGCTGGAGGAGGAAGAGGAAGCTGCTCAGAAAAGGTTAGCCACTATGAGTGCACTATAAATTTCAAAAAGCTAGCAAACCATATCAAGTTAACTTATTTCTTTTCTAACTTATTTTGAGGTGGAATATATTTAAGTTTTCTTCTATATCTTGTAGGCAAGCCGAACTGATGGAAAGGAAGCGGGTGAAGAAACTTAGGCAGAAAGAACAGAGGTTAAAAAACCTCAAGGATGAGGATATCACAGTTCAGTCACCTGAAATCATGGACGATGCGACATGTTCTACTGCCATTGAAAGTGTCAAGTCCATTTCTGATCCTGACTGTTTTGAGCAAGAAGAATCACAGTATCTTCAATTTCCAGCAACGATTACTTCAGAAACTGACAATGGTTTTAATGTGGACCTATTGGTAGAAGATATCAGTGGTGATTTGGGGCCTGAATTGGATAAAGGTGTTGTAGCAAGGCAACACATTTCAAGGCGTTGTTTAGGCAGAACAGAGAGGCTTGCTGAAAATAGCATTGTACCTGGTCCTGTAGTTACTTCAAAGCATCCAGCTTTCGTGAGGCCTTCAGATTACAAGGATCCAAATATCTGTTCTGCCCCAAGTAGAAATAAAACTTGCACAATGAAATTGCAATCTGAGATTGAAGAACAGTGCCAAAAACATGAGTTAAACTTAAATGTAGATGAACATGGCATGGGTCCTAGCAAAAACTCTCAATTTCCAGCAACGATTACTTCAGAAACTGACAATGGTTTTAATGTGGACCTATTGGTAGAAGATATCAGTGGTGATTTGGGGCCTGAATTGGATAAAGGTGTTGTAGTAAGGCAACACATTTCAAGGCGTCGTTTAGGCAGAACAGAGAGGCTTGCTGAAAATAGCATTGTACCTGGTCCTGTAGTTACTTCAAAGCATCCAGCTGTTGTGAGGCCATCAGATTACAAGGATCCAAATATCTGTTCTGCCCCAAGTAGAAATAAAACTTGCACAATGAAATTGCAATCTGAGATTGAAGAACAGTGCCAAAAACATGAGTTAAACTTAAATGTAGATGAACATGGCATGGGTCCTAGCAAAAACTCTCGTGTGCTAATAGGATCTATAAGTGTTGCAATTGAAGATGGTAGTGAGCACTTGCAGGACTTTGGTTCCAAAAATGCCCCAGTCCCTCCCGGTTCAAAGACAGTGAAACATGCATCAGTCAAAGTGATGCAACCTGTTACCCATGAGGGTAACAGAGATGAAGGCATTCCTCATAGTGATGATAGTAATAGTACGGCACCAGCTGAGAACCATTCTCACTCCAATGTTACTACAAATGAAATCAGTTATTCAGCCTACTGCAGTGCAGATGTGGTAGAGGATGAACATTTACAACGCACCATGTTTTCCATTAAAGAAGCGTCAGCCTTTCTTTCTCAAAGTAAACATCTTCTGCTGTTATATTTGAACACCCTTGAACTGTGGTGAACCAATAAATTTTCCTCTGCACAACTTGAAGTTCATTTTACTATATTAACTTGATATGGCAGTTCTTTTCCTTATCTTTTTAAAAAAGAACACAGGAAACCATCTATCTATTCTACATGAGTCTCTGAGGAAAATAAAACAAGTGCTCAAGTTAACTGATGCATTCAAAGAGTAGACAGCATTATTTAGGCATATTATGTTTATTTGCATTAGAGTAAAATAATTATTCATATCTTTTTTAATTAGGAAAGTTTATTGTGGTTCTTCCTTATTTAGCTCAGTGGTGAAGCTTGGTTGTGTTTTGCAGGGTGGAAAGAAGCAATAGCCGCGGATCATGTGATACTTTATGTGTCCTGAAAAGTGAAGGAATGGCGGAGTAAAGAAATTCTGTCGAGGGCAACAACATGGAAGCACTGGCTTGAGTTGTCATCAGATCCCACAACCCTACAACATAGGTGATGCTTACCTAGCCTACCTAGCCTGCAGGGTGCTACTAAAGTTTGGAGGTCAAGTTTGTGTTGCGGCATGAATGATTGTAATGTGACGGGTGTATTTTGCGGCTGACTTGATATTGAAGCAGAGGGTTCTAGTTTTAAAAGGGGGTGGCTTGTGTGGTGGGATCTGTTTTTGGTAAAACAAGATGTGATTTGAACATGGATGGTCGCACAGGTTCCTAATCTTTTGTACTCATTAGAGTCTGCTAAACATGAAATGCATGTGTGCTGAATTTCTAGTGCTTGCGGTTTTCATATTGTTCCAATTCTTTCTGCTGCCATTTTTTTTAAAAAAAACATGTGCTTTTAATAAACATAAGGGGGATTTCTCCCATGCACATCCACATGAACCCCCTTCCTCCAGGGATGAGGAAAGTCCTTTCGGACATGTTTGGATCCACTTGTATTCGTATCCAATTCAATCCACGTGTATTGGAGTGGATTGGGGTGTAAACTGGTTTAAGTTTCACTCTATTACACTAACAAATGTGGATTGAGATGAATATGAGTACATTGATTGCAGCAGTATCCTCATCATACAAAGCAAGCATGCATGGAAAACAACTTATGCATTCAGGAGGCTAGAACCCAGCCATCCAATCAACATAGTATGCATCTGCAGACCTAATCTGGCTGAATTCCGCCAACCAATATCTAACTAATTGTGCAAACCAAGACACATCTTAACTTAGATTTTCAAATGGATATTGATACGAACAACCTCCTATCAATTTAAAATTGGACACTTCCATGAAAGTTACCTACGCGGCAAAATTGTTGAATGAGAATGTAAAATGAACAGAGATTTTAGAACAACTGTTTCTTTTATTGATCTGTTGGGATTATATACAAGTGAAGGGGTGTCCAGTTACAAGATACAGCCGAAGGGGCATGCCCCTTCGGATGATATGCTAAATGCTAATCATACTAACTAATACGCTAACTGCTTGTATGATGTCCGTACAATGTTTGTACGGATGGATGAGATCGTCGATGAACAGGTGCCTCCTGAGAAAAGGCATCGTTTCACAACACTCCCCCTCAATCAAATCTTACTTGAGATCAATGATGTTGTAAGCTTGGATTCCTCGAAAAATCCTATGGGGAAAATCTGAGGAATATGTATATATAGATATGCTATAAAACTCATTTAAACCTTACGTGTCATAATAAGCGCATGCAAGGTGTTCGAATTGCAGTTGGAAACAGGCCATGTCCGCATCAAAAGGTGAATCCAAACCCTGTTCACATGGGCGCCTGGAAAAGCCGTCATCATTAGAACGACAACAAACCGGATAAAAAAAAAAAAAAAGACCGAACAAACCATACACGCATTTACCCATGAACTGATGATGTGGTAGCAATCTTCCATGCGATCTACCCTCCAAATAGTTGCTACCACGGTCAGCCATGGCAACTCCCTCCGTCTTTAAGATAGTCGGAACAAAGAGAAGAATGACAACCGACCGTGCCACACGTCCTATTTATTTCCACCCTACCCCAAACAAAAGCTCCAAAAAAAATAAACAAAAAAATTATCCGCCCGTTGACAGGCCCATCTTTTTTTGGGCCTAAACAAACTGTAATAATGGGCCAGAAGAGACCTAGACCACAGTGCCTGCCACACGTGACCGGCCACGCCCTATGGGCCGCTTAAGTAGGCCCAGCACGATGACATGACAGCCCACGAAACAGCCGACAGGCCGCTTACACAGAACCGCGGTATTCGAACTGGGCAAATGTCCTACTTTTACTGCTAGCACGCTGTCACAATAGAAGGAAGAGAGAGAAAAAAAAACAGACAAACGCTGCGCACAGCATCCACCGAAGGTGACACCACATGATGATGAAAACTCTAGATCCAGAAAAAGACAGCTACCCAAACTAACCGCGCAAACAATGATATGCGACCAAACAGGACCATTTGGCTCCCAAACCATATATGCATACGCCTGATCGTCTACCGCCTGGATAATAGACCATAGTGGCCTAGGTCAATTCAAATAGGCTCAGATTGTCCTTATGTTCATAAATTACAGCCTATCAACGTTCATTTTTCTTCTTATTAACATTTTTTTTTTGATCAAGCATACCTTGTATTACGAGTTAAGAAGACCGTACACGTACAAGCATGCCATACAGGAATACAGAGGACAGCTGTCCTACCCTACTTTCACAAAGAACCTCTGGAAAATGGAAAATTACAACAAAGTCCAAGGACCCTTTGCAAGCGGAAGATTCCAGAAATCCCCACCGTCACCGTCGGACCATGCCAGTTCCGGCCGTCGCCGTCGCCGTCGAACCCGAAGCCGAAGAGAACTCCATCGCACAGAGGCTTTGAAACGAACCGCATAAGACACTCACCAGCTCGGATGAGTAGAAAGCATCGCTGAACACGCATCGGTCGGGGCCGCGCCCCAAGCTCCCTCGGCCCTAGATCCAAGCTCGCTGATGACGACCACCGCCGCCACAGGAAACTCGAGCTCGATCCATCCTCCAGGCATCCATAGCATCCACAGCTTCCTCCGCATCCTCAAAACACAAGATCAGCTCCGGCCGTCTCCGAAGACAACGCACCGTCGCCCGGCCGACTCTGTATGAGAGGTCTCACGAGGAGACCCACCCTCACAAGCTCGCCACCGCGCCGGAGCGGAACGCCCGGCCGGGCGCGGGCGGCGGGGAGGGACTTATTCCACATCGACGCCGCCGCCAACGCCTGAACGACGCCGACCGGAAACTACAACCTAGACCTAGGAAACCCTAAACTAGGACCTACACCGCCAGTCGCCGAGAGGAGCGGCGTCTCCGCCACCTCCCGATGCCCCAAGGGCCATCGGAGGCAGGGGAGACAGCCACCTCCGCCGGCGGGGACCTCAGCACCTTTTCCGCCTCCTCTCAGGCGTAGCGGGGAGCCAATACCAACTGGCCTTCGTGTCTGGGTTCGAGTTCTTTCTTATTAACATTCCAGACTACTACAAAACCGGCTAGCCCACTGGGTGACAGAACAGGCCGATACATCCTCACATAGAATGGGCCAGGGGCGAGTGAGCCCAGTACATCCACGAGAGCCCAAACTCAGGTGACGATATATACTGGGCTGGGCCACGGGCGCGCGCCTAGAACATATCATTACTGTCCTGCTTGTAGCCTTTGTCTATGTCTACAGTAGAAGGTTTGTCTTTTTACATGGGAAAACACGGCATCCTCAGTTTCTTAAAAAAAAAAACGGCATCTTCTCCCTCTTCCCTTCCAGAACTCCCAAAGACCTGTTCGCTTGGCTTATCAACCACCCAATCGCGATATTTTCTCTTACACCAGTCAGCCCGCCAGCGATTTCTCTCACGCGGCGTCAGGCGGCCAAAGTAGGACAGCCAGCCGAACAGGCTCCTCATTTCCTGGGTAGCTTCGCCAGGGCCTCATTTCCTGGGTAGCTTCGCCAGGGCGGCAACGGCGAGTTGCTGCGAGGCAGTCAAGCAGCCATTTTCAGAGAGAAGAGAGGGAGAGAGGGAAGATGATGACATCGTGGCTTCTGGGCCGCCGGGGCCCCTCCGGCTTCTCCTGGAGCTCCACCGCCGACCAAGTCACGCAGGGCATCTCCGCCGCCGGCCTCACCGCCATCGTCACCGGTCCGTACTCTATACCCCCGACAAGTTCTTCCTTCTCCAGCAGCAATCCCATCCCAAAACCCCTCTAACCCCCAATCCCATCCAGGAGCGTCCAGCGGCATCGGCGCCGAGACGGCGCGGACGCTGGCGCTGCGCGGGGCCCACGTCGTCATGGCCGTCAGGAGCCTCCCCGCCGCCCAGGCCGTCAAGGACGCCGTCCTCGCCCAGGCGCCGGAGGCCAAGCTGGATGTCATGGAGCTCGACCTCTCGTCCATGGCCTCCGTCCGCGCCTTCGCGTCCCAATTCATCGACAAGGGTCTCCCCCTCAACATCCTCATGTATGTATTCTTTTAATATTAATTTTTGCTTGCTCGGCTTCGTCCTTGAGGATAAATAGAAAGCGACCTGGGATGAGTTATGCCTCCTAGTACCATGTCAATCAGTCCCATTAGGATGACAACTACTCCTGGCTGCTAATAATTTCAGGATACTGTGTCATGATAGGTTCAGCCTACCATATACTGTACATGTATATAGACCAAACTGTATTGCGAATGGTAGGATGGGATTGATACAAATGGTGTGGATTAGGGGTGATTCATGCGGTGGGCGCTTCTTTGTGTAAGATGTGCCTGAAAGCTATCAAATCCCACCTTGCTCACCACTCTTTGTTTGGTTGTCCATAATTGGAAATTAGAGGAGGGATATGTTAATTGCATGCTAGTTTGTTTTAGGTATCATTTATTTAATTTCGTGATTCGTGTTTGTGATTTTTCTTATGCCTGTTATAATAATCTGACTTGGTGTTGCTTCAATATATCTCATGGCATATAATTGATTACTTGGTCCTTTTGCTGGCAGCAACAATGCAGGAGTAATGGCAATACCTTTTGCGCTTTCAAAGGATGGAATTGAGATGCAGTTTGCAACTAATCATGTTGGTATGCATTCAGCACACTTGACTGCTTGGTTAATCTGTTGTGTGTATGGATTTTCGGTACTTCAAACCATATAGAAATGTATAGCACGTGCAAGTCTAGCACTCTAGCTCGACAGACCTTCTACCTGATCTAATCTAACACTCCAAACTCCAAAGTTTTCATTCACCATGGTGCTTAGACACAATTTTACTAAACTGAAGTTCTAATTTCATAATCTTCAGGGCATTTCCTGCTGACAAACCTTCTATTGGATACCATGAAGAACACCTCTCGCGAATCAAATGTAGAAGGAAGAATTGTCAATGTTTCGTCAGAGGGGCACAGATTTGCATATCAGGAAGGCATCCGTTTTGACAAGATCAACGATGAATCAGTGTATGTAATTGCTGTGCGGTTATTATGTTCTATGGTCTAGTCTACTTTGTTTCAAAGCAAACCCACTTGTTGAATCTTGTGTTGTGCAGGTATAGTAGCCTTGGAGCATATGGGCAGTCAAAGATTGCAAACATCTTACATGCTAATGAACTTGCCAGGCGATTCCAGGTATCTCTTGTTCCGTCCAACTCATGCTCGTTTTTTATCTTATCATGTATGTATAGTTACAGTACATTTATATGCATTGCATCATGGATACCTACACTTGTGACCAACACCACTTGCATTATGTTTCAAAGATGTCTGCATGTGAATTTTGAAAATTGTAACTTTTGGTAAATAAAGATCATTGGGGTGAATTGTTCCGATGTGGATGTGAAAATTTTGGTGCATTTAATGCTAATCTTGGTATAGCAAATTGAAGGTACAGTCATCATCCAGTCACAAGAATTGTAATGTTCCAGATTTTGCTGATTATATATCTTTTTACAGTTACCATTCAGTTTCCAATTTATTAGGGCGTTTCATAACTATTTTTCTGTCCATCTATTATACAATATATTTTGTCTAACAGGAAGAGAATGTCAACATAACTGCAAATTCTCTTCATCCTGGCTCCATTATCACGAACCTTCTTCGCTACCACAGTGTCCTAGATGGTAAGTATAATTGGCATTCTTTCCACAACATTTAGCTCTCCTGGTCTTTTAAACTGAAAGGGAAACATTAATGTTTAGCTAGTTTAATAGAATGTGAATAATTGTCGTCTTTCTTGTGCATGTGTGGACCTCACCATGGCAATTAGGAGGGCATAAAGGAACATTGATGGTTAGGTCCACACATGCACAAGAAAGACGACAATTGAGAATGTGAATGATATTTGTCACTTGGTTGCAGTAACAGCCTGATAGAATTTGTTGCCTTCACTGATTACAACTTTTTCAATCGACACTGATTACATATAATTTTCTGCTGAATGCAGTTCTCCATCGGACGCTTGGTAAATTGGTGCTGAAAAATGCTGAGCAGGTATTTTTTTAAAAAAGAAAAAAACTTCAGTTTTTTTTTCACATTTCAGTTGTTTAGGTATTTGAGACTAGACCTGACATAGCATTTTGCCAATCTGTCGTTTGCTGGTAGTAACAGTATTGCTTGCTGATTCCTGCATTTCGAGGTAGTGGTAGTATTGAGACATATTAGAATAAGCTTCCTCGTAGATCTGCGACATTGCTTTTGTTTTTTTGGAGAATTACACAATACAAGGCACAACTGGCAACCATTATGTTAAATTAGAAGAGTTACTTAAACATCTTAATAGTATATCCATATTGTGATCTGACAGTACCACCACCATGCCTCAAGTTGCTATGGGTACTCATCTTGCAAACCCTTACCTGTGGAAAGCAGTAGGAGGGTCATTCTTATCACAATTTCATGGGTCAACATGAGTCATGGGACCTTCACTTTGCCGTGCTGTGCAACTTGACAGTCTGCTGTACAAGTACAACCCCACTAGTGCTTAATAATGCTTGTGATTTGTCCACTACACGGTGCAGCCTAGTATAGTAGATTAGATAAATGATTCTGCCAGTCCCGTTAACAATTTGGGGCTCTGATTGGTTTGCTTTCAACTTAAACAGGGTGCAGCAACTACATGCTATGTGGCACTCCACCCGCAGGTGAAGGGCGTGTCCGGGAAGTACTTCTGCGACAGTAACCTGTACGAGCCAAATGCGAAGGCCAAGGACATGGAGCTGGCCAAGAAGCTCTGGGATTTCAGTGTCGAGCTCACCACCTAGTTGATGCCTCTCGTTACCGGCTTCCTAGCTTTCAGACATGGATGCAATGTAAATCCACCGTATATCAAATGATTGTAACTTGTAACTTTACAATTGTTACCGAATTGAAAATGGTTTTGCGGAATTGCATATGATTTTCTTTAATGGCTTACCCTTTGATAAAATCCTGAATCTGCCACTGGCTTGACGGATGGTAAATACACTAAGCCAGCGAGGAGCTACCGTGTGGATCAGCAACCTGAACTATGCGTATCACGTGTGTCACGCACTGATCATTTGGCGGGTTGCCTTACGAATTACGATTACAAGGGCTGCAGGTGATCGCATTGCTGCATGTCTGCGTCTGCATGAGGATGGTGTGTATTTCTGTGAAAAGTAATGTGCCTGCTTGTGCTGGCTGGATCTGGATGATAATGAAAGATACGTTTCGACTCGTGTTTGGCACTTTGGCTTCGACTCATTGTCGTGCGGTTTCTGAAGCATTCGAACCCAATGAGAGACACTGCCCTTTATCGTCTGGTAGTACAGTACGTCGGTACGGGATCCTGAGCTCCTAGAAGAGCCAACCAAGCGGCAGCCGGGGGGGTGTCTTCGCTCTTGACGGGAGATCAGCAAGCAAGACAGGCAGATAGCTGCTCTTTTATTTTGCCTGCTATCTGCTAGTACTAGTATCACCTATCCGGACCTCCAATCGTCCATCAGAGCTGTGCTCTCCATCTTAACAGGCTCCGCTGTCTTCGTGACACTAGATTTTCCATGCATTTCTTTATGCTTTTCAGGTCGTTTTTTTTTTCTTATTATGCAATGAAATAGAGCCCAAGCGTGTGTTCATCGGTTCCTGGGAAAAGATTTCATCATCATGTTACTAAGATCACTACAGCAGCTGGACTGGTGCTGTTTGGTTCAGGTGGGGCACCAGTAATGGCAATGTGATCAAGTAGCAGTGTGATCCATTACAATGTATAAGAGAAAGCTGACATTTGTTTGGTTCAGACAGGTGTGGAGCTTAGGCCTTGTTTGTTTCGAAAAATCCCTCCATGAGGTGCTTCTGGGGAAAAAATCTCAAAAAAGTTCCTCCTGTTTGGTCTTCTAGGGACTGACCCCTAAGGGACATTTGATGATTTGCAACGCACGCATAAAGAGGAGAGTTCTTTTTGTCCAGGGTTGAGTTCTCCCTCACTTCAAACCGGGTAAATGGCGGTTGGGTAAGGAGAAGGCAGAATTTCACTGCTACAAATACATGTGCGGAGTGTGCCCACCCAGACTACAGAATGCATTGGTGGTTCTGTTTGTATAGTTGTATCCTGCAACAAAAGTTGAGTTCAAGATTAGTAGTATCACACACTACCTTTTTTTTTTTTGAGGGAATGCACTACCTTTTCTTGGCATCAGTGTTTTATTTTAGCTTGGAGTGGAGCAACCGTTGGCCTAATCCAATCCCTTTTCCTTTCTCTGGGGCTATTTTATTACTCAGGTCAACTGCTATGTTGATGAACTACTTCTGTGTGCACTTAGGTATTATGTGAACTTTTCATTTTGAATTGTAAGTTACTTTTAGATTCTTTTAGGTACGTAGTTTTACTAGGCACCTAAGTATTACTACATTAAATCTTTAATGAGGAAAACTTGTAGAAGGAAAAGAGTACAATGATCCTTAAACAAATTATTGATACGCCAGATATTTTTTCTTTTGATCATGATTGGAGTGGCTATATAATATGGAAGGAACTCAAACTATATCACCAATCAATTTGAGAGTTTTGAATTTTGAGTTATGGTATGACTTGGTTAGAGCATCTCCAACAGTTTGACAAAATTGATTTCCCAAATCATGTTGTTTACCAACTCCCAAAATAAAATGCGAAGGAAAAAAGAGTCAATCTCTAAGAGTTTTGGCATAATTCACTTGGCAAAATCAAAGTTTCAGCTATTTAAATACAATAAAATAAAAAAAACAACACTTTTGCAAATTAATTTGGCAATCTCTTGGAGATGTTCTTACACAACATGAATGTTACTATTTTGTATTGGAATTCATAATGTGAAGTTCATTAGAATTTATATGTATCGAATCTATCAAATTCATTTGATATACCAATGATTAAATATGTTGATGTAGTTTCCACATAACTTTGGGTATGTTATACTTTCTCTCTTTGTGAAACTACTTCCTCCATTCCAAATTATTAGTCATTTTAAGAATTTTGGAGAATTAAAGTATTTTAAGCTTAACCAAAATTATAGAGAAAACTACAAATATTTGTGACATCAAATATATTATAAAAATGTGATACTAGTTGGCATCATGAATGTTATTATGTTGTAATATAAATTTGGTCAAACTTGATAAACCTTGGCTCTCTAAATTTTTTGAAATGACTTATAATTTGAAATGGAGGAAGTATATTCTATAAGCTCTCGATATCTCACTGCTTTCCTTCCATATATAAGAGAGACATTGTAACAAGAAAATACTTATGTTGATGAGAGCATTTTTCCTTAATTAAAATATTTGATTTGACCAGATTTGAGTGTATAGATATGCACGGGATTCAATTGAAGTAGTATGACTTCTTTAAGTAGCATTTGTCTTTTGGTTTGGAACAAGAACTCAACCTTTTCTCCATTATAAAACAAATAATTTATAGTCCTTGCAAGATAATTTAATAGAATCAATATGACATATAAAAATATCTACTATTCTGAATTTCATATTGTAAAGCATTAGCATTATGGGTGTGTGGTGGAGTTGTTCTCTCAAGCAAATATACGAAGAATAGAGAAAATGATTTAGTTGATTACACTTGTTGCTTTTAGAAATATGGAAGCACGATATCTACTACATCTATATAGGGAACCCTCACTAGCTAATTCTCTGCGATTTTATGAAGCCACATCATCAGGCAGGTCCCGCAGCTCACTAACCAATTCAAAACAGCGTAGTGTTGTGATAGAACCAAGAAGTGCCATGGTTGCAGAATTAATGTTGATTAGAAACTGAAAACGGAGTGCTGATAGAAGCGTGAGTGAGTGACTTGGGTGGGAGAGGAATAACCAACATGCAACATGGTTATTAGCACCCCAGCACACGTCTGCTCTGCCTAACATTTATTGTTTGCTTCAGGAGACCATACAGCCGGGGAGCTGGGCGGTCCTTGATATGATATGCTTTATATACTCCTAAGAGCAAGTATTATAAGGGGCTGTAAGCCGGCTAAATGCTGAGGTGGAGGAGAGAAGGGAGGAGAGAGAGGAGAAGCGGGTTGGAAGCTTACAGCCGGCTTGGGCACAAGAACCAAGACTAACTGTGAGAGAGACAAGTGGGTCGTATGTTAACTGTGAAGAACAAACCATTGTATCGGGTAGGCTGTAAGAAGGCTGTAAAGGACCTTACAGCCGGCTTGCTGGCTGTATTATAATACTTGCTCTTAATCTGCAATTTGCAGCAGCCGAGCGGCTCGATTAGCACCATCGCTCTTGCTGGCCTCAAATATCGTAGCTGCCGGCCGAGCAGGATACCCCTTCCAACAAGAGATTAGCATTCTTCCCCACGGCCTTATCTTTCTGAATCCTTACTGCTGCTGCCTCCTGTGCTCCGATCCCTGGCCCCTGGGTACCTATTGACGAACTCTTTTGATGCTAGCCTCACCTCCATCCGTTATATTAATTGCTCTTTTGTATGGATCTCCGGTTTCTTACTTAACAACATAATTGTTTTAATCAAGTTTGCATCTCTCATAGATGCCATGCATCATTCATTTAGTGGTGAGACAGTTCTATGCAGCTGGTAACTACATTGATTTACAATCCCTTTGATCTTCATCTTTTTCTTATTATTTATTTCTTGATTTCTACATGCATATATATACTATATGACTCTTATCAATGTTAGTATTTCTAATTTTTCAGATCGTGGTGTAAATACTGTACAACAAAGCTAATTTTTTTAGAGGTTTTTAGACAATAATAATCAGAAAGAAAGCTACCTCCAATGGTAGAGGGTGTCAAATCAATCTGCTGTGCAATGTTCTGACTTTGCAATGCTGAACCTTATGGTCATAGTAAATAGATGGACATCTTCACTGCAATTCATTCCTAATTTAACGATGATGTTCCTCTGAAATTACAAGAACATCCAAATTGTCCATAAAACATCACTGAGGTCAAGTTTTTTATTCTTACATCCCGCAGCAAGGTATGCTATTTTCTTTTTCTTTTTTATTTTACTCGCAACGGGAATAGAAGGCTAAAAAAATAACAGGGAAACATTGAGCAAGCCAACCTATCATGCACCAGACAAGGCAATTCAATCAATCATTTTGTCTCTTCTAACACATGTGTTTGTAGTTCTAGAAAGAGTATGAAAGAATAATCTACCATTTTAGCATTATTTCTTCACACTGTAATTGCATCTCGAAATCTCACGAGCAACGTGTGGGGTATTCCATGAGACATTCATCTCCTAATCCTTAATGGTTTACAAGCTAACACATTTATATTTCTCCTCATACCCGCAGCAACGCGCGGGGAATCCTCCTAGTATATATTCTACGGAAGCACATTATTAAATGTTCAGGTCCTATGTGGGCATGGAGGATAGAGTAGGATGGTGCGCCAAACACAATAATACCTTGTTTGATTCTAAAGACTTTTCATAGATGGATTAAAGAAAATTCCTTTGAGTCCCTAAGAAGCCAAACAAGAGGGATTTTTTGAGACATATTTCTGTAGAAATCCCTAAAAGTATCTCATAGAGGGACTTTTTCCAAAAGTCACTAAAAAATGTCATAGGACTAATTAACTAAACTGCAGTCCTCGAAAAAAAATTTAACTAAACTGCCCCTAATTCTATAAGCACAATGTCGGATCTTGGCCAATAAAATCGAAGGGGAAGAAAGGCAGATTACTGTATCATTATATTAAAAAAATTTTATCTTGGGAGGGGATGGCCCATTAGCCACTATGGTCCTCACTAGAGCTGCGACTTGGGCCGGCCTGTCCCGACCTCTCGTGCTTCGTGCTGCTTTGGATCGTGCCCTTTAGGCACGGGAAGCATGTCGGGCCATGCCAACCTGGCCCGATAATTTTTTTTTCTTCTACCCAAGCACAGCCCGTGGCACGTCGGTACGCCTTCAGGTCGTGTCGGCCCAAGCACGGCCCTCAAAATATCTCTACTAGTTTATTTTTGTGCTCGTGATATAAAAATCATGTGTCTTGTGTATCTTTGCTTCAATGAAGTTTAAATGATTTTCATAATCTAATTATTAGATGAGAGGTAGCATCATAGGGCGCATTTGATATAGGGCCTCTGGGGTGGTCGAAGCCCTTCAGGTGCAGCCCAGCCTGTTTGATTCACTTGGTCCATTCCCCAGCCTGGCTCTCCGTGTGCAAAATCCCCCCCCCCCTCTCTCTCTCTTGTCTCCCTAGAAGCGCTCCTGGGCTTCGTTGATTTTGAGCCAGGCTCGTTCCCGTCCTTGTGCGGTCTGTTTGGGCGCGGTGGGGGCGGCCTTTGTGCTGTTGAACACCGGTTGTTGGTTGTTGGGAGTGAAATCAAACACTGGGCTGCCTGGGCCTGGACGAGTTGGGACTGGAATCAAACAAGGCCTCTTTTTTGGTCGTGACCTGTCTGTGGCTGGCCAGAACCTGGCTCCCAGGCCGAGCCACCCTTGCGCTCCACATCAAACACGCCCATAAATGCTATAAAACTACAATGTAGAGTAATAGAAGTGTGTATGTGCCACTTTCGTCGTGCCGGCCCAAGCACGACCCAAATTGTGGGTCGGCCATGTAGCCCGTCGTGTTGAGATATTAGACACGGCACGACCCTCGTGTTCGTGTCGTGCCAGCACAGCCTAGAATATTTCGTGTTGTGTCGTGCCATACTTCGAGTCATACCAAAAGTCTATGCTATGGCCCGCCCTCAAAGGACACGGTCCAAGTCCCAACTCTAGTCCTCATTAAGAGCAACTCCAACAATTTGTCATTTATGTTTGGCATTTTTATATTTTGGTAAATACGCGCGAACACACAAACACTAGAACTTTCTATATTAAAAGTTTAGAGATTTATAGATAGATAAAATATAAAAAACGTATCAAGTACAACAATTTATCGAGTGAAGAAAACTCATTTTGGATGCAAAAGTTTAGAGATTTATAGATAGATAAATTATAAAAAAACGTATCAAGTACTGTAAGTGCAATCAACCTCTAATGTGGGTTTTGGCGTTGATGACAATCTAAATAGAGGACTAATGAGATTTATCGAGTTGACAAGCAGGCAACAAGCCAAGAGGACATTACAAACCTAAAGGAGGAGTACCCCGATTCGTTTTATAGCTGGTACTTCAAGAAAGGAGGTTTATATTCATTTTACATTTTGAATTTGAGTATAGGACACGCCGTACTACTAAGAGGGATCAGAACCACTGTGTCAAAGCGTGCAACCAAGTGCTCATTTTCACACCACATAACCTCTAGCTCCAGACTTAGTCAGTGATCAAATTCTTTCTACCTTTCAACTGACTAAGCCTGAGCGGCGGTGCCGCTTCGATCATTTTGGCGGTGCCGCTCATGATCCGATTTGTTGGGGGTAGAAAAGGAAAGTATAAATACTCCCCTCCCCAACGGTCGGATCATGCACCGCCGCAAATAGCGGCAAAGAATAACAAGAAGAATAAGAAGAAGAAGGATGAGGGCAGCAGCAGCAACAAGAAATTTGCCGCCATATCCTTTAACTATTCTTCTTATTTGACTAACCGTGATAAGAAGTCTTTCATCAACGTGCCCGCCGGCAAGTTACCTCGTTTTGATGGGACTAACTTCGCCAAGTGGAAGCATTTGATGAGAGCCTATCTTATTGCTCTTCGCCCCGGTCTTTGGGAAATTGTGTGTAGTGGCTTCCAACCACCGGTGAACCCTGAAGCACCAACCAATGAAGAGCTACTCATGATCCACCTCAACGGGCAAGCCACAAGCATACTCTTGAGCTCTCTAGATGGCAATGAATACAATAGAGTGATGAATGTTGATGTGGCCAAGCAAATTTGGGACACCATGCACATTGCTCATGAAGGGGTTGACAAAGTGAGAAAAGCAAAGATTGACTTGTTGAAAGCAAAGCTCAACCGGTTTGTGATAGTAGAAGGGGAAGGTGCCCAAGAGATGTTTGACCGGTTGATGGTTCTAGTTGGAAGGATTAGAGGATATGGAGATGAGGAGCTTGATGATCACAAGGTGGTGAAGGTCATGCTTGAAGCTTATGCACCTAGAAATGAGACCGTAGTCACCTTGATTAGAGACAAGAAGAAGTTTGAGCACTTCACTCCTAATGATGTGCTTGGAAGATTGCTCACCTTTGACATGCAAAGAGAAGATGCAAATAAGAGGAAAAGACTTGGTGAGTTGCAAGCCAAGTTGGACGACATCAAGATCAAGGATGTTGCTCTCAAAGCAAGCAAGTCAAGCAAGCCAAGCAACTCCAACAAGAACAAGGGCAGCAAGCAATCAACCTCAAGTCAAGCCAAAGAGATGAAGAAAATGCAAGAACACATTAATTCCACCTCTTCCTCAAGTGATGATGAAGATGAAGGGGGCGCGGACATCAATGATATGGCATTATTCATCAAAAAGTACCACAAGGCCATGAAGAGAAATGGGTACAAGATGGTGCAAAGAAAGTTTCCCAACAAAAAGAAGAGAACTTGCTACAATTGTGGAAGCACCGAGCACTTTATTGCGGATTGTCCACATGATAACAAGAACAACAAATACAAGAAGGACAACCCCAACAATGACAAGAGGCAAGATTACAAGAGAAAGGGAAAGAACATGGGAGAAGCACACATTGGGCATGAGTGGGACTCAACTAAAGAGTCAAGTGAGGAGGATGTGAAGATGGTGACATTCGCTAGGCAAGAGTCAACCTCCATACCAAAGCTCTTCTCCAACATGTCCGATGATGATGAAGAGAACTCCCCTCACATTTGTCTTATGGCAAAGCGTGAGAAGGTACTTTCCAAAACTAAAGCCTCTCCAACACTTAGTGATGAATCTAGTGAACTTAGTGATAGCTCAAGTGATGATGGGTCTAGTGATGAAGAATATGATACATTGACAAAGAACCTAGATCCAAAGACCAAAATGTTTATCACTAAGATGATGGAAGATTTTGAGAGTGTGCAAGCCGAGTTGGAAACTAGAGAGAGTGAACTCACTAGACTTGAGAAGCTCTATGTTGACAACAGAGACGCTCTTGTGTTTGAGAGAAGTGAGGTGGCCTCTTTACAAAAGAAACTTGTCAAAGAAAAGGAGGACCATGCTCTCACAAAGAAAGCTACTATTACCCTCAATGGAAAGTATTGTGACTTACAAGAAAAGCACAAAGAACTTGAGGGAAAATATAGTCTTCTTTGGGAGAGCAACTCACATCTCTCATCCATAAAGGACAGCTCTACTCCCTCCACAAGCAATGGATGTGGTAAATGTTTCAATTTAGACTTGAAGAGTCATGCCACAAACCTTGCTAACATGGAGACCATGAAGAAAGAGATTGCTAGACTCAACACTTTGGTTAGAAAAGAGAAACAAAGTGTCAAGAAAGCTGTGAGTGGCAAAGAGACTCAACCAAAGAGGCCACAATACATTGATGGAAGAAATCCTAGAATCAAGGATGGGTTAGGTCACACTAGAGGAGCCAAGACAAATGGAAGAAAGATGGTAAATGGCTATGAGTGTGTTCAGTTCTGGAGCAAAGGGAAGATGAGTATGCAGATATGCACGCACTGCATACCACACCGCGCCAGCTCCGAAAGCAAAGCCAGCGGCAAGTGCGCTAGGACGGCGGCGGTGCCACGCCCTAAGAAAGGGAAGGCAACTCATCGACCTCTTGTCCGAAAAAACAGCCCATCAAGAAGGTTGTTCAAGCAAAACAGGTTGTGCAGAAACAGCAGAGAACAATTTAGGCCAACCCAAATAGGTTTGCATACCATCCCAAGGCTCAATCAACAAGACAAAGTTTGAGTTCTTGCTTTGTGCTGAAGAACAATAGCAAAGGGGAGGTTTATGCCAAATATGTTGGCAAGGACAGAAATGTTTATTTGCATACTTCTATTTGGGTTCCCAAAATTCTTGTGACTAACATGAAAGGTCCCAAGGAGCTTGGGGGACCTAAACTTGTGAACTAATCTATTTTGCAGGCATACTCCTCCGGTGGATCAAGTTGGGTGCTTGATAGTGGATGTACAAATCATATGACCAGAGAAAGGAGTATGTTCTCATCATACTCTCTGTTGACGTTCTTTAACGTATGCAGAAGAATCCGCATGCGTACGGAACTGTCGTTGTAGCTTTCACCCGGAAGTATTCAGGGTATCGTATTTTCCACAGGGAACGATTGCGCACTAATCTCTGAACAGAGCCGCCCAAGGATAACTATGGTTAGTGAGGTATCTTTATGGGCTTAGGTTTTTCGAGGCGGGGGATTTCTAGGGCTGTTATCTCCTTTGCCGGGCACCTGCCCTCGCCCAATACCGGCGTAGTCCGGCCATTAGCTCTCACGTCACACCCGAACGTGGAGGAATTACAAGGGACGAACAAGGTCATCCACGACCCTGCCGCCTACCCTCACGACCCAGGGGGTGCAAAAAAAGATAGGTGGACGTTAGTCCAAACACCACGTTTGCACTACCGTACACAACTCTTGGTGTCGATCAAGGTTCCCCGGTCAAAGAGTCCCTTCACCAAGAATTACGACCCGAAGGTACAACTATCGATCCCGTAAGTTTATAACAGCTAAGATAATATACTTGAAGAACAATAAGCCGAAAGATGAACACGAACTTTCTTACCAAAGTGTAAGGAAGTTGTAGAGGTACAAGGGAAGCGGGTACCGACAAGTCCGGCACTCCGACCTCCTAGGAACCGCGGACCACCGAGGGCACTCCGACAACTCCAACTAGAAGGAGCAAAGTATCCTTCTAGCTTTCCCTCTCTCACTCTCCATTAGAACTAAGAAGAGGAAGAAGAACAAGAGTGGAGCTTCTCCCTTTCTATTACATTGTGGCTCTCCTTTGTGTTGTGTGTAGAATGGTGTGTTGTGAGAGGGGGAGAGGCCACCTACTTATAGCTTGGAGAGAGGGGGGTCTTTCGAAATGTGCCACCTCCCTCCATTGTGGCCAAACCGACCAGGAGTAGGCGGTTTCTAGGTTCATTGCACCTGGTCCATGCCACCGCCGACGTTCTCTGGTTGAATGCGACCGCCTCGAGAAAGCTGGGCCCGGTTGGCAGCCACCAGGGTGCGGGCGCACCCTAAGGTGCGGGGGCACCAAGACCTGGGCCGTTTGGGCTGAAATTTTGTGTGCGCGTCCGTTTTTCGTCGTTAGCTCCGTTTTGGCGGGTGGTGCATCAAAACGGAGTTCGTATGAAGAAGTTATGCCCAAAATACTAAACCCATGTCAAGTGGCCCAATGTCATTTCATGTTGGATTTGGGTTTCCACTTCTTGGGCTTATGTATAGATGTTGATATTCATGTTTATGGGCATTTCTCCTCTCTTCTCCTTGCTTTGCTTATGTCCATTTAGGACATTGTTATTCTTTATACGTTTTCCTTTGCTTTTGGCCCAAAATGTATGTGTTTCCAACATTGTCCTGCAAAACAAGTGAAGTACCAAAACTTGTGGAAATGGTTAGCTCAAAGCCCTATTACTATTGTGTTTTGGTGGTTTTATACTAATGTTGACGGTATAAAATATGTAGTTAACGACCGTCAACAACTCCCCCACACTTAGTCCTTTGTTCGTCCTCGAGTTAAGGCTAAGGACTAAGATGGGTCATCTCCTTGATATGTAACCTGCATACAAGTTATTCCAAGCTTCACCTGCACTTGTGAACCTTTTGATGTGTCTACCACGTTTAATCTTGGGTAATTGAATTATGGAACAACATAGAATCAAATCCCCTTGCTTCAAATAAGTGCAGGAACTTGGGTTTTCATTTGATTTTGGAAACATAAATATAGCCTTGCTCCTCAAATGATTCACTCGGATCACTCAATTTGTATGTGGTTTGTTCCTCACCAAAGGCTTAGATTTGCCTTTCTTTTTCCCTACCAACTATATATAAAGCTTTTTGTGGGGTTTTGGGTAGGTAAAAAGAACGACATACTTGTATCATGTCATGTTGCCTTAGTCAAAAACCGGACCACATGGAGAGACTAGTCATAGGCCTAGATCAAGATGTGCAAAGTGTGTGGAATATTTTTGTGTACTCCAGGTATCATGACTCTCTTTTTGGTGGAATTTATTTGAAGGAGGTATGGGCTACCTTATTCTTTTTCTTTTCTTTTTTCTTTTTTTTTTTGGACGAGTACTGACTTCCTCGTCTTTCTTTTTTTTTCTTTTTGGAGGACACATGTCCATATCTTCTTTCATCATTTTCTTTCAAACATAGCCCATACTTCTCCTTTGGTAACTTGGATTTTGGTGAGAGGTCATGATACAAATGAATGGAGTATATTTTTAGTGGATGGAAAGGTGCATGTTGTGCGCAACTCTCAGTGTAAGAGTCGGCATTTTATTTGTGGGTGTACGTGATTCTTGATCTTGGGCATATGAAAAGAATCTCAACATAGGTCACAAACAATTTGACATAGGCTCACCATGAAAACAAGTAGCATATGACTATGGTTTATTTTTTTCATGAATGATCATCATGTCATATGGCTCTGGTAGGAAATGCACATCATTGAGGAGCATGCTAATTGAATTTTGAGTTTTTGAAAACAAATCCCAAGTTCATATAAAAGAGCAAGGTTCATATCATCCAGCTATATCACATATTCCAATTACTTAGATAACATGGGGTCCCTATGATAAGTGGTTCACAAGCTATAGAAATATTAGCAAGGAATAAAGAGTATGCACATTTTATCAAAGGATAGCATGGAGATGGAGCTTTTTCAAGAAGTTTTGTCTTTTTGATTTGTTCAATTTTAAACTTCAAAACTTTTGGAGGATGTGAGAGAGGGAGTTGCACAAACCACCGTTTGAAGAGGAAGGTGTTAATGGTAGTCGTTCGTTTCGTCCCTTCTCCATCGTGAATTGCTCGGTGTTCGTGCATTTGTGTTGGGGAGATCTCGGATGGGTGTGCTTGTATGCTTGAGAGATCTCCCCACACTTATTCTTGTACTGTTTTTTATTTTAAATAAAGAAAACAAAACAACAAACACATGGCTCTATCGGCAAGAATACCGTGGAGCCTTTATTATGATTATTATTATTATTTATTTATTATTTATTTATTTTATTATTATATATATCTTTATTTTCGTTCACCTTAGCATCACTCGAGGCAAGGCTTAAAATAAAAAAAAAAAAATAGTGTAAGCAAAGCCTTGATTCATCTCCAAAGCATAAGATACTTCCCAAGATCATGACAAGAAAGCTCTAAGTTCATTAATCAAAATCCAACACCACGTCGAATTTTGATTAAAGGAGATCTTTTAACCTAAGCACCATGCTCAATTCAAAAGATCTATGGATGCAACTCATGTGATCACATGTGAATACACCCAAACTTCAAGCATATGACATAGCAAAGGAAGCGTGAATTTGTATAACCTTGGAGAGGAAAATGAGTGAAGAGGTGGTGAACGTTACCTTTGCATACCTGAGTATAAATACCGGCAGCTTTTATGGATGAATTATCGAAGTTGTTGCTGCGGTTTGCTTGATGGCTCAGTCTCAGGTGCATCTCAAGGCTAGGCCACACACACACGACATGTGTGCGGGCCATGGGCCTTGATGGTAGCAGCAAAGGATGAGAGGAGAGCCTTCTTGCTTGTTGAAGCCATGAAGGGTGGAGCAGGCAACACATTGGTATTTATCGTGCCATCCGGGGCCAACCTACTCCTCTCTCTCTCTTATTATTTTTCTCTCTCTCTCTCTTTTTTTATAACATTTTTTTCTCTCTCTTTTATTTCAACAACACATATTTATTTTCTTTTCCCTTTCTATCTTTTTTTTCAATTCTTTTTTTTCTCTCTCCCTTTTTTTTTCTCTCTTTCTCTCTTCTTTTTTTTTTGTAAACTCTTTTCTCTCCATCTTTTCATTTTTTTTTTTTTATTAGCAAAGGCGGGGCTGACATCGTCTTTTATTCACCCTTAATTTTTTTTTTTTGTATGACCCCTTGGTGGATGGAACTTGAGATTGTCACCATCTTCCCCACACTTAGACTTTTGTGTAAAAGTCAATTGTGCAGTCAGTCTCCTCTTGAGCATCTTCCATCACTCATGGGCATCATTTTTTTTTTTGATGTGGCCCCCATGTTCTCGAGCATCGCATGCCTCTTTGTTCTTCTTAATCGATCTCCACCGAAATGGTTGGCGACAAGAATACCCGAAGGTGCATACTAACTTGACAACATGTTCTTGCTTTTATTAAAAAAGGAGAAGAGAGATATTTATTATTATTATGAAAATAAAAAACAGGGGAAAACTTTTTTGAGGAAATAATAAAGAGATAAAACATTTATTATTATTGCTTTTTTAAAAAGAGAGATAAAATTTATTTATTCATTTTATTTATTTGAAAAGAGATAAAATAAAAAAAATTAATGAGAGGGTTTTTTATATATTTTTCTTTTTATGACAATAATAAGAGATACATATATTTTTTTGATAGTCAGGGGTATCTCCGGTGAGTGCTTGAGTTATGGTCATAAGCTTGATTGCGGGGAAAACATCTTGCGGTGATGGTGGTGGAGTTCAGTTTCACCACTAAGAAGTTGGCATTACGCTCAAAGCTGCAAGGTTAGCGTCATCATGCTACTACGAGATTTGCAACCATTCTCTTAAAAGGTTTACAAAGAGAACCAAGAGATGGTTGTGATCTTCGTCGAAGCACTCGGCTAGAAGCAAGACAAACTCGAGAAGACCCAAAGGTGAGCATGTAAGAAGTCTCAATCGACAACTTGTTATGCTCAACAACATATTTCTGCTTGGTCTAAAGAGTTGTCGCCGTGCATGTCCATGGCACATGAGGGTTTATCCTCAAAAGATGTGACATGAAGGATGAACGTTGAATCTTGACTATTGTCGAGAACAACGTTTTGTTGGCCAGAGGGACATGACTTGTGTTTGGGTGAGAGCGAAAGGTGTTTCATTTCACTAAGATGCGGAAGCAACTTGGGTGAAGCGAACAGAGTTATGAACTTCGCCTCCTCGAACGGGTTTGGTTGGTAAGATGCTTCGCCTTTGGGATGTCTAGGTGTGAGAGGCGGAAGCAATCTTTCCCAACTTCTCATCACGGCTCTCCTCTATGGGTTTTTTGTGAAAAAAAACTTTTTTTAGAGGGTGGCCTATGAGAAGATTGAAGTCAAGGATGAGATAGATATGAAAGTCTAAGTGCACCTCGTTTTACGAGGTTCTGTCATCATCCTTGAATTCAATCGTGAACTCCAAAGGATGAAGCATTCCTTCCTTCGGTGTTTGTGGTTCGGGAGAGGGCTCAACAGTCAGTTCCAATGGCGGTACGAGGAATGGCTCGACTGATGAGGGCTCCTCAATGCTTGACGTGCCCTTAATATGGAGGGAAATAGGTCCTACAACGGGAGAAGCAAGCTTCTCTAGGATGTGTTCAAGGATTTTCCTATGTTCCATTGTAGGTTTACGTGGAAACGACCCTCCAACGGTCATGTCAAGGCATAGGGCAGCATCTATGTCAAGACCCGAACAAAAGATATGCAAAAGCACACTATCGGGTAATGACAAGTCTAGGCCATCATGTATTAGCATTGTAAACCTGGCCCAGGCTGCACATATGGACTCCTTCTCATCCTACTTGAGATCGGGAGTTGTCCTTGGTAGGCATTGATGGGGAAGAATGCTAGATAAAAATTGTCTTTGAGTTCTTCTCAGTCCCCATTCAAACTTCCTACGACAAAAGTGTACTATTGTTTTGCTTTCCCTATGAGGGAGAGAAGAAACAAATTCCACATGTGAATTTCTTGGATCATGCCGGGAATCTTTGAGGCAAGATTATAACTCCTCGAAATCTCGTAGGTGGTAACAAAGGTTTTCAAAATAGTCACCAGAGATGGAGTGTGCCCGAACCAAAGTCTTTTTTTTAAATAGGGTGGAGTTCATGGCCGAATGAAAATTTTGATTTTGAAAAAGATTTTGGCCCTGTGAACTCCCCCTTTGGAGAAGCAGCAAGATTTTGAATTGGTTGGACGGCTTCAATTTGGAAAAAGGTAAAATAAATAACTATTTTGTTTTTCTGGATACAACACACGGGTGCTCTAGGCTCAGAGAGAATTACGACAACCGTTCCCCGGCAACGGCGCTAGAAAGCTTGTTGACGTTCTTTAACGTATGCGTAAGAATCCGCAAGCGCACGGAACTGTCGTTGTAGCTTTCACCGGAAGTATTCGGGGTATCGTATTTTCCACGAGGGAACGATTGCGCACTAATCTCTACGAGCGAGCCGCTCAAGGATAACTATGGTTAGTGAGGTATCTTTATGGGCTTTAGGTTTTCGAGGCGAGGGGATTTCTAGGGCTGTTATCTCCTTACTTCGGGCACCGGCCCTCGCCCAATACCGGGCAGAGTCCGGCCATTAGCTCTACGTCACACCCGAACGTGGAGGGATTACAAGGGGACGGACAAAGGCTGTCACGACCGCCGCCTACCCTCACGACCGTGGGGTGCTTCGCAAAAAAGATAGGTGGACGTTAGTCCAAACACCACGTTTGCACTACCGTACACAACTCTTGGTGTCGATCAAGGTTCCCGGTCAAAGAGTCCCTTCACCAAGAATTACGACCGAAGGTACAACTATCGATCCCGCAAGTTTATAACAGCTAAGATAATATACTTGAAGAACAATAAGCGAAAGATGAACACGAACTTTCTTACCAAAGTGTAAGGAAGTTGTAGAGGTACAAAGGGAAGAATGGTACCGACAAGTCCAAGCACTCAGACCTCCTAGGAACCGCGGACCACCGAGGGCACTCCGACAACTCCAACTAGAAGGAGCAAAGTATCCTTCTAGCTTTTCCTCTCTCACTCTCCACTAGAACTAAGAAGAGGAAGAAGAACAAGAGTGGAGCTTCTCCCTTTCTATTACATTGTGGCTCTCCTTTGTGTTGTGTGTAGAATGGTGTGTTGTGAGAGAGGGAGAGGCCACCTACTTATAGCTTGAGAGAGAGGGGGGTGTCACGACCCAGAAATAGGGCCCAAGAGGACAGGCCCGGCCCGGCCCAAGGGGGCCGGCGCCGCCCCGTGGGCTCGCGCTTCTGCGCCCGCCGCAATCCCCTCCCTTCCGCGGATTCTTCGGCAACTAATTCGGAGATAAAGGAGGAAAATATCTAGGATTATCTTTAGGTGTTTTGGTGTGCAAGGGGCTATCTCATCTATAAGGGAGACCCTTATGAGGAAATAAATAAATAGGACATGCTTGTAAAAGGTATTTCAATCTATAAGGAAACCTTTAGAGAGATTGTTGTTGGTATAAATTAACGCAGACAGGAAAAATCCGCAAGCGCACGGATACCGATGTAGCTTTCACACGGGAGTATTCCAAGGTATCGATTTCCACAGGGAACGTGAAGTGTACTAGAAGAAATAGGATCATCCTAGAAAAGATAGATAAGATGGGTAGAGAGGATTTTGGGTTTTCTAAGTGGTTTTATCTAATTAAAGGCTCACTATACTTTATTTACTTCGGAGCAACAGTTCCTTTCCAACTTTCGAAAAAGACTGGGAAGAAAGTAGTTGGGAGAAGGCTGCCTAAAGCTCTACGAAAACACCAACCCGTGCGTGGTGGATTACAACGGCCCGACAGTGGTTTGTCACCCCTGGGGCTACCACAACTATCCGTAGGATTGGGCGCAACCTCGGGTAATATCTAGTCTAGACACCACGTCTACACTAAAGATTACTACTCTAATCACATGTAATAACTAGAGCACTCAATATGAGCAGAGATCCAGTAAATAATGTAAGGCAAGAACTAGAATTAAATAAATACTTAGAAATAAATGAAGAACCTGGAGATTGCTGAAGACGAACTAGTTGCAACAGGAATATAAAGTTGAAGAAGATCCGACAGGTCCGGCTCTTTAGCTCTCTCCTCTACTCTCTCCCTGATCTAGTTACAACTAGATGAACTAGATGAACTAGACAACTAGACAACTAGACAACTAGACAACTAGAGGGATCTCTCTCTTCTAATTGAAACCCTAACTTTTGCTCTGTAGAATGATAATGAAGAAATAATGAGAGATAATGCTTGGGGTCGACGCTGAGGTCGCTTATATAGTCCTTAGCGATGAATGATAGCCCTTGGATCAAACCGACCTTGGCAGCGGTGTAGATACAACCTCAAAGTCGGTTACAAACCGACCCTACGAAGATAAATTTTGGGTTGGTTCTTTGTAGCCCCGGGCGGCCGGCCCAAATGCCTTGGCGGGCGCCCGCCAGTCGAGTCTCCTCTCGGCCTCTCTCTCCGGTGTCTTACGGTATCTTCAGAGTGTTTTAGTCTACTTTTCGGGTTGAGTTACTTCACGGTCAAGTCTTGTCATCATATGTCTTGTATATTCCGGAACTTTCTCCATTCTTCTCGGCATTTATCTGTTAAGTCCCTGGAAAGTCACAAAATACCAAAACTCGTGGAAATATATTAGTTAGACCCCTAAACTTATGTTGGTCTTTAACTTGAGCCCTTATTTCATGTCAATTGACTAGTGATATTATGCTATAACAAGTGTCAACAAGTTCCCCAAGCTTACCCTTTGCTAGTCCCTAGCAAAGCCAAACTTAACAATGGATCAGGAGTTGCTACTATGCTTTCATGCCTCAAAAGTACACATGCTTTCAAACAAGAATTCTCCTCAAAAGATATTATTCTAACTTCAATCATTTTTATCATGGGGTTTATAGCCTTCACTTGGATCTTGAGCAATTGAAAGACAGAACAATCAAGTCAAGTACTATGTCTCAAGCTCTTAGATTAACTATTATCCTGGAGTTTTTTTTTTAAGATTTTCAAAATAAAACTCAGAGATTCCTATGTATGGAAATTTCGTGAGGGTCATATATGGTGAAAGTGGCATATGGTGTAAATATGATAGTGGTAAATGTGAAGCCCCATTTTTCTTTTGCTCCTTGAAACTATCTCTCCTTTGGATATGTTGGGGAGAACCTGGGTTGTATACTCTCTTTTTTTCAGAGAGGTGGGTCCTACTCACCCTCGGACTTGTGTCCATTTTTCTCTCTCTTTTATTATTTTAGAGATGTGGGCTCTACTCGCCCTCGAACACTTGTTTATTTTTCATCTCTTCTGTTTAGGGAGGTAGGCTCTACTCGCCCGTAGGACACTTGTCCCTTTTTCATCTCCCCTTTCTGTCTTTTTTTTTTTTTAAATACAACCCAAGCCTCATCATCATCATTTTTTTTCTTTTGGAGAGACAAGTAGCAAGAACTATGAGTATTATAGCAATGATGGGTTTTGGTGGAATGTGATGGATGCGTACTTCCAGGATAGAAGTAGCATATATGAGTGGAGTGTAGGTTGTAATATGGTAATGATAGGAACACTCTGTTATACAGGAACTCATCATATAGCACTTTTAATTTTAAAGATAATTCTCCAGGACTCTAGTATCACTAGGAACAAGATAAATAGCAGCTCAACTTTTCATATATCATATTTGTCAATCACCTAGACTTAGATCAAGCATTTGCTACCCATAAGTTTTCAAATTTAAAGTAAATCATGTGTCAAAACAGTTTTTTATGCGAAACTTGGGAGAATTCAAGGTTGAAAACTAGGTACGTGTAAGGAATTACAAGCAGAGCAACTATTCATCATTTCCATACTTAAGGTTCATTTTATTGAGCAAAAGCAACCTGGTACTCCCTCTAGATCATTTATTCTCACACTCTAACAAAGACTCTTTTAAAGACTAGACTCTTATCAAACAAAACAAAAAGATAAAAACTAATAATATATAGTAGAGAGATACTTATCGTGATAATGGGGGTGCCCTCCCCCAAGCTAGATTGACATGTCGGGTTGTTGATGATGTGGAAGTTGAGGTAGACAGCGATGAGGGTGTCATCCTATCATGTCTCTTTCCCTTAAATCCTGCAAAACTCAAATAGACAACAAAACTTGTGGAAAAGGTTAAGCGTTAGTGGTTGGCCACTTAAGTCCTTGTTGCCTAGAGGTTTTAGAGTTGCTCTTAGATTGGATCATTGAATTGCAAGAATTCAATTAAGTCTATTTCTTCTAACTTTTCAGGTTCTAGAAAAACTTTCAAACGTTGGCCATTTACCTTAAATGTGTTTTGTATTATCCTGAAGTGTGACGGCGCCATGTGGTGCAATGTCAAGCACATTGAATGGCCCTTCCCATTTGCTTCGAAGTTTTCCATGACCGAAGAGCTTCACCCTTGAGTTAAATAGTAGAACTTTATCTCCAGGCTTGAACTCCTTATGTTTAATTCTTTTGTCATGCCATCTTTTTGTTCTTTCTTTATAAATCTTGGAACTGTGATAAGCTTTTTCTCTCCATTCCTCTAGCTCTGATATTTGCATCTGACGGTTCCTTCCAGCTAGATGGAGATCCATGTTCCATCTCTTGATTGCCCAATGAGCTCTAAATTCCAATTCAATAGGCAAGTGGCATGTTTTTTCATATACCAGCTGATACGGTGACATACCTATGGGTGTTTTAAATGCAGTTCGATATGCCCATAGTGCATCATGGAGTTGATATTTCCATTTCTTTCCCATTTCATCTACGGTCTTTTGTAGAATATTCTTGATTTGCTTATTTGATGTCTCAGCTTGGCCACTTGTTTGAGGATGGTAGGGAGTTGCAACGTTGTGTTTTACTCCATATTCCGCAAGAAACTTTACGAAGGACTTGTCAATGAAATGTGATCCTCCATCACTTATGACCATTCGAGGTGTGCCAAATCTTGGGAATATTACTTCATGGAACATCTTCTTGGCATGCTTGAATCATTGGCTCGACATGGCGGTGCTTCTACCCATTTGGACACATAGTCAACAGCCACCAAGATGTATTCAGCATCTCCAGACCTTGGGAATGGTCCCATGTAGTCAATTCCCCAAACATCAAACAACTCTATCTGGAGGTTGTTTTGAAGTGGCATTGCATTCTGAGCATTAATGTTTCCATGCCTCTGGCATCTAGTGCATCTTTTCACATACTCCTTTGTATCTTGATACATTGTTGGCCAATAGAATCCGCTTTGCGGATCTTAGCATGTGTGCGGAATGCTCCATAATGTCCCCCATAAGGTGATGCATGACATCCGTCTATAATCTTCAACCCTTCTTCTATTGGGACACATCTTTGCTTGATCCATCGTAACATACTCGATAAAGATATGGATCATCCCATAAGTGACAACGAGCATCATATTTGAGTTTCTTCTTATCCGCCCTTGGTGCTACATAACCTGCAACCATATAATTCACAATATCCGCATACCAAGGGTCGGAGTGTGTGACCATGAGGAGCATGTCGTCCCTCAAATAGTCATTAATAGGTGACTCAAATGTTTCCTTATATGGAATCCTAGACAAGTGGTCAGCTACCGAAGTTCTCTACTCCTTTCTTATCTCTTATTTCTATATCAAACTCTTGGAGCAAGAGAATCCATCGGATTAACCGAGGTTTAGCATCTTTCTTAGTGAGGAGGTATTTAAGAGCAAAGCATGATCTGTGTAAATAATAATCTTTGCCCCCACTAAGTAAGATCTAAACTTGTCTATAACAAAGACAACGACCAACATTTTTTTTAGTGGTAGTATAATTAAGCTGTGGTGGGATAAGGTTTTGCTAGCATAGGATATAGCATGGTGCTTTTTATCCTTAGTTTGGCCAAGAACGGCTCCTCTTTGCAAAGTCGCTAGCATCACACATGATCTCAAAAGGTAGCTTCATATCGGTGTTTGGATGATTGGAGCTGAGATGAGTGCATTCTTAAGGATTTGAAATGATTCATAGCACTCATTGTCAAAGACAAAAGGTGCATCTTTAGCTAAGAGGCTAGTCAGGGGTCTAGCAATGTGAGAAAAGTTTTTGATGAATCGCCTATAGAACCCTGCGTGGCCTAGAAAGCTTCGGACTCCTTTTACATTTGTGGGAGGTGGAGGTTGTTCAATGACTTCTATCTTTGCTCTATCCACTTCTATCCCATGTTCGGACACCTTATGTCCTAGCACTATTCCTTTCGAACCATAAAATGACATTTTTCCCGATTCGGGACTAAGTGCTTTTCCTTACATCTTCGTAAAACTTTGTCTAAATTCTCCAAACAATCATCGAAGGTTTTACCATAGACGGTAAAGTCATCCATGAACACCTCCATAATATTTTCAATCATTTCAGAGAAAATAGACATCATGCACCGTTGGAAGGAGGCCGGAGCATTGCACAATCCGAAGCGACATTCGTCGGTATGCATAAGTTCCATACGGGCATGTGAAAGTTGTCTTATTTTGGTCGTTAGGGTGGATTGGGATTTGATGATCTCCGGAATAACCATCAAGGAAACAATAGAAAGAGTGATTTGCAAGCCGTTCCAACATCTCATCGATGAAAGGTAACGGAAAGTGATCTTTCTTTGTTGCCTTGTTAAGTTTTCGGTAGTCAATGCACATACGCCACCACCTGACGGATTCGTTGAGGAATGAGTTCATTCTTCTCATTCATAACAACCGTCATTCCTCCTTTCTTTGGGACAACTTGGACAGGGCTAACCCACTCGCTATGTGGCACAGGATAGATAATCCCGGCATGCAAAAGCTTAAGAACCTCTTTCTTAACAACTTCTCGCATAGCGTTGTTAAGCCTCCGCTGTGGTTCCCTTGAGGGTAACACATCAGAATCAATAGGGATACGATGCGTGTAGAGTGCAGGACTAATCCCTATGAGGTCTTCAAGTGAGTAGCCTATGGCTGATTTATGTCTTTCTAAGACAGTGACAAGTCTATGAGTTTCTTCTTGGGAAAGCTTGTCACTGATAATGGCTGGAGTTTCTCGGTTATTATTGAGAAAGACATATTTTAGGCTAGGAGGAAGTGGTTTCAGCTCAATTGAGGGTCGTGGTGGCACCTCTGTTGTATCTAGTTCAATAGGCTCAGCCAGTTCTTCCTCTTCTTCTATGAAATATTCAACATCGAAAACTGGTTCGACCATCTCTACTAGATGTGCCATTAAGACATCCTCAATAGGATCTTGTTTAGGCTTAGGTTCTACTATCGCATTTTGTGAGCGTGCAAGTGAGACAGCGATAGGAGAATTTCCTAGCTTTAAATCCAAGAGGCCTTGTTTTGGTCTCTCTTGAAAAAATGTTCCTAAAGGTACACCTATCAAGAGAGACATGTCTGAAATGTCATAGATGTGAAAATCTAGACGATACTCAGAACCTCTTATTCGCAAAGGAATAGATCTCATGACCCCATAACTATCAAGTGTAACTCCTGAAGGAGTTCTTAAAAGTTTATGAGACGGGATCAGGGTCTCGTTGGGAATGAGCTCTTCAGCTAACGACTTTGATATTATATTCATCCCAACGGTAGGATTATAGTGAGCCTCAATGGTTGTATTTCTTAGAATACAAGTTAGAACTTCTGAGGGGGCAATGATTCGGGCTACCTCAGAGGATAACTCCATCTCTACCAACCACTCACGGCTCATGATGGCCGAGAGTCCTTTGATGTGTTCAATAAGGAAAGGATCATTGGGTGAACCCTCGTCATCCTCAAATGGTGTAGAGTGCACCAGAGGCTTCACTTGTAGTGGAAAATTCGAGACATTTCCAAAATCTTCAAAAAAAACCATCCTCGATTTCAAAGGGAAACATAGAGGAATGGAGTTCATCATCATCCTCCCTAATTTGTTGTGTTCCCATAGTGGGAGATTCTTCGACAACCGAATTGTCAGAAGAATTTAGAGGAATTTTAGATTCGGTTGCTTGTGTCTCTGTAAGTGCAATCAAGCTCTAAGTGGGTTTTGGCGTTGATGACCACCGAATTAGGGGACTAATGAGATTTATGAAGATGACATGCAGGGAATAAAATGTGGAGTTGATGTACAGGTCCAAAGGCACCAAATAAGCTAGATGGTGGTGTTTCCGGATCAAGGCGTTTAAATTATTTCATATTTTGAATCTTGAGTTTAGGAAATACCGTACTATTAAGAGGGATCCTAGGATTCTCGGGTACCTGTGGACCAAGTGCTCTAAAACTCAAATCAGACACAAATCATCACTCCAAGCCTGACCAGCCAGCACTTCTTCAAGGTTTCACCCTTCTGCTGTCAGGTTGGCGCGGCAGTGCCGCGCATTGGTGCGGCAGTGCCGCGTGTCAGTGCGGCAGTGCCACACTTAAACCCGACCGTTGGGACTGTGGGGTATAAATACCTATTCTACCCCTCCCACAACGGTTATCTGGCTCACTCCTTCTTCTTCCTCGCGATAGAATAGCCAGCTCTCACCTCTTGCTCTCTCTCACTCCTCCATTGAAGCACCTTGAGCTCCCCACTCAATCTCTCACTTCCCACCAGGGATTTTTGAGGGAAACAGCTGCAAACTTCGATTGAAGACCGGATCTACTACTTCCCCACTCAAAAGAGCATTTGGTTCACGTTTGGCCGGAACCCTAGGGTTCTTTACTCTTGGAGCTTGCTCCTAGACGGCTAGGCGTCGCCCTTGAGCTTGCCCCCTTCGTGTGGCAGCCTTGGGAGGTTTGTAACCTCACACAAACAGCAATACATTACCCCACATCTCTAGGGTTAACTCCCTAGACTTGTGAACGAGGGAAAAAGCAAGCCGGTGGGCAAGCTAAGCCTTGTGTGGCAACCTCAACAACGTGGACGTAACCCAGCCTGTGTGGCGACGGTGAACCACGGGATAAATCCTTGTGTCACTTGTGTTCTTTACATTCTTGCATATTTATCTTGTGAGCTAGGGTTTCGTCCCGATCTAACTTGTTGCAGGGTTTCTGTCTTATTTGGATAGTCTCTTGTGTAGTATTTGTGTGCAGGCACAAGTGTGAATCATAAGCACTCAGTTTACAGCTCTCAGATTCACCTCGAAGTCACCTCTGTCAGGTGACATGCGGCAGTGCCGCTCAGGGACGCGGCAGTGCCGCGCCCAGCTGCTTCGACAACCGTTCAGCCTCGGTTTCGGTTTTCCTCTGTCTCTGTCTGTCAGGTTTACGCGGTAGTGCCGTGCATATATCTGTGGCGGTGCCGCGCCTCAGACTATCTTGGCAGCGTGCTTGAGTTTTAACAGGTCGATTTTTGGGGGTAAGCCTATTCATCCCCCTCTAGGCTTCCATCAGATCCTACAAGTGGTATCAAAGCAAGGATACTTCGTATACGCTTCACCGCGTGAAGTATGGACGCGCCGGAGGGATCGAGAAGAGGAGGCAAGCCTACCATCCCCGTAGAGGATGTGGAGGCCCGCCAGCAGCGACGAGCTCTCTCTCGATAAGTTTAGCGAGAGCACCATCAAGGGTGATGGTACCGATCCCGAGAGAAGAACCGGGAAGGGAAGCAAGACGAACCGCAAGAAGACAAGAACGAGAAAAGAAGAAGCTAGAAGAGCAAGCTAGCATCAAGCTCGCTGAGAAGCTTCAAAGAAGAGAACAAAGAAGAATGATTCGTGAGGCAAGGGCTGCTAGAAGGGCAGCGAGAGAAAAGCAAAGACAAGAAGAAGAAGCGGAGTCAAGTGAGCTATCAAGTAGCTCCGACGATGGAGATGATGACATCTCCTACAACAAGAAGAAGAAGAAAGAAAAGAAGAAGGATGAGGGAAGCGTCAACAACAATAAGTTCGCCGCCATATCCTTCAACTATTCTTCTTATTTGACTAACCACGATAAGAAGTCTTTCATCAATGTGCCCGCGGGAAAGTTGCCCCGTTTTGATGGGACCAACTATGCCAAGTGGAAGCACTTGATGAGAGCCTATCTTAGCGCCTTTCACCCCGGTCTTTGGGAGGTTGTGTGCAGTGGATTTCAGCCACCGATGAACCCCAAGGAACCAACAAATGAAGTGCTAGCAGCTGCCCACATCAATGGTCAAGCCACAAGCATCCTTCTTAGTGCTCTAGAAGGCAATGAGTACAATAGGGTGATGAATGTTAATGAAGCAAAGAAGATTTGGGACACTCTAGTACTTGCACACGAAGGTGTAGACAAAGTGAGAAAAGCCAAGATTGACTTGTTGAAGGCAAAGCTCAACCTGTTTGTGATCCTTGATGGAGAAGGGGCACAAGAAATGTTTGATCGGTTGATGGTGCTAGTTGGCAAGATTAGAGGGTTTGGAGATGAGGATCTAGATGACCACACCGTTGTCAAGATCATGCTTGAGGCATATACACCTAGAAATGACATAGTGGTCACCTTGATCCGTGACAAGAAGAAGTTTGAAGAGTTCACTCCAAATGATGTGCTTGGAAGGCTGCTCACCCATGACATGCAAAGAGAGGAAGCAAATGAGAGAAGAAAGCTTGGAGAGTTGCAAGCAAAGCTTGAAGGCATCAAGATCAAGGATGTGGCTCTCAAGGCAACCAAGACAAGCAAACCAAGCTCCTCCAACAAGGTCAAGGGCAGCAAGCAAGCATCTTCAAGTCAAGACAAAGAAATGAAGAAGATGCAAGAAAATATTGATGCAACCTCTTCCTCTAGTGATGATGAAGATGATGGGGCTGATTACAAGAAGATCAATGACATGGCCCTATTCATGAAGAAGTATGGGAAAGGGATGAAAGCAAATGGCTACAAGATGGTGCAACGAAGGTTCCCAAACAAGAAAAAGAGGACATGCTTCAACTGTGGCAGCACCGAGCATTTTGTTGCCGATTGTCCTTATGAAAACAAGAACAACAAGTACAAGAAGGAAAATGGCAAAGATAAGAAGCAAGACTACAAGAGAAAGGGAAGGAACATGGGTGAAGCTCACATCGGCCATGAGTGGGACTCAACAAAAGAGACAAGTGAAGAGGAAGTCCATGTTGCAACATTTGCTATGCAAGAGACTTCTACACCCAAGCTCTTCAACAACATGACCGATGATGAGGATGAGGAAGAAAATGACTCCACTCATGTTTGTCTCATGGCCAAGCATGGGAAGGTAAAATCCACACCCAAGCCTTCTCCCTCTCTTAGTGATGAATCTAGTGATCTTAGTGAAAGCTCTAGTGATGATAGTGAATCTAGTGATGATGAGGAATATGTTAGACTCACCAAGAACCTAGATCCCAGAACTAGAGGCTTTCTTGCTCAACTAATGGCGGATTTAGAGAGTACCCAAGCGGAGTTAGCAACTAGAGATGGTCAACTTGATAGACTTGAAAAGCTCTATGTTGATAACAAGGATGCTCTTGTAGCTGAGAGAAGTGAGGTGGCTTCCTTGCAAAAGAGCCTAGCTAATGAGCAAGGAGACCATGCTCTCACAAAGAAGGCTATGGTTGCCCTTAATGGGAAATATTGTGACTTGCAAGACAAGCACAAAGAGCTTGAAAACAAACATAGCATTCTTTGGGAGAGCAACTCACAGCTCTTAGCCACAAAGGATACCTCTACTCCCTCCACTAGTCAAGGTTGTGGAAAATGCTATAATGTTGATATGAATGCTTATGCCACTAACCTTGCCAACATGAAAGCAATGGAGAAAGAGATCACTAGGCTCACTGCTATGATAAGAAAAGAAGGTGAAACCAACAAGCAAACAGTAAGCAACAAGGTTGAGGCTCCAAAGAAGCCCAACTACATTGATGGGAGAAATCCAAGAATCAAGGATGGACTTGGACACAAGCATGGAAACAAAATCAATGGTCGAAAGCTGATCAATGGTGTTGAATGTGTCAAATTCTTGAGCAAAGGCACAGTAGGTATAGAGAGACCTGCACAGAGCATTGGACACAAGCCAACCCGAGCTGTACTGTCTGCTACACGCGGCAGTGCCGCGAGGACGGGCGGCAGTGCCGCGCCCCCAAGAAAAGGGAAGGTCACCTACTCTGCCTCAGCTCAGAATAGACCCAAGAAGATGGTCCAAAAGGCTGTGAAGAAGGTCCAGAAGTCAGAGAATCTTGTCTGGCCTGTTCCAAGAGGCCACTCCTATCAATCAAAGGCAAAAGCAAGCAAGTTGGACTCCAATCCTTGCTTTGAGGTGAAAGCAAACAACAAGGGGGAGGTGTATGCAAAGTACATGGGCAGTGAAAGAAAACTCTATTGCAACACCTCTATATGGGTTCCCAAAGTTCTTGTGACTAAGGTAAAAGGTCCCAAGAATCTTAGGGGACCTAAACTTGTGAACTAAACTTGTTTTGCGGAGGCATACTCCTCCGATGGGTCAAGTTGGGTGTTTGACAAATGGGCCGTACAAATCATATGACCGGAGAAAGGAGTATGTTTTCATCATATTCCCAAGCCAATGATGAGAGGAACAACATAAGGTTTGGAAATGATGATGTAAGAAGCGTGATCGGTCTTGGTAAAGTTGCTATTACTCCTGAGCATGATATTTCAGATGTCTTGCATGTTGATTCGTTGGGATACAATTTGTTGTCGGTCTCACAATTGTGTGAGAAAGGCTACAATTGTCTGTTTACGGATGTTGGTGTGGAAGTCTTTCGTAGGAAGGATTCCTCTGTTGTCTTTACAGGCAAACTCAAGAATAAGCTTTACATAATTGATTTCAACAAAAGTAAAGCTAAGCTTGAGACCTGTCTAATGGCAAAATCTAGCATGGGCTGGTTATGGCATCGCCGTCTAGCACATGTTGGCATGAGGAACTTGGCCAAACTGAAAAGACACCCACATCATTGGACTAACAAATGTTGATTTTGACAAAGACAGGATATGTGGACCTTGCCAAGCCGGGAAGCAAGTAGGTGCACCTCACCCACCAAAGAGTGTGATGACCACTACTCAACCATTGGAGTTGATACATATGGATCTCTTTGGACCGGTGGCCTACCTTAGCATCGGGGTAACAAATATGGACTTGTTATTGTTGATGATTACTCCCGCTTCACTTGGGTTTTCTTCGTCTTTGATAAGTGTCAGGTACAAGAGAAGGTGAAAACCTTCATCAAGAGGGCACAAAGAGAGTTTGGTCTACTTGTCAAGAAAGTAAGAAGTGACAATGGGACCGAATTTAAGAACACCCAAGTTGAAGAGTTTCTTGATGAAGAGGGCATCAAGCATGAGTTTTCAGCTGCATATACCCCTCAACAAAATGGTGTAGTGGAGAGAAAGAATCGAACACTCATAGAGATGGCAAGGACAATGCTTGATGAGTACAAGACTTCGGACATCTTTTGGTGTGAAGCCATCAATACCGCTTGTCATGCCATCAACCGCCTCTACCTACACAAGAAACTCAAGAAGACTTCATATGAGCTCTTAACCGGTAACAAGCCTAAGGTGTCATACTTTAGGGTGTTTGGGTGCAAGTGTTTCATTCTGAACAAAAGGCCCCGATCCTCTAAATTTGCACCTAAAGTTGATGAAGGTTTTCTTCTTGGTTATGGGTCAAATGAGCATGCCTATCGTGTTTTCAACCAAACCTCCGGTAGGGTTGAAATCACTATAGATGTGACATTTGATGAATCTAATGGCTCTTAAGTAGAGCAAGTTGATCAAAGTGTTGTAGGAAAGGAGGATCCACCTTGTGAGGCAATCAAGCAATTGGCTATAGGCGACATAAGGCCTCAAGAAGATCAAGCTAATGGAGAGGAGGATCCACCAGTTGTTGCTGCACAAGATTCCGCTGACGTACTCGATGACCAAGTGCAGCACACACGCGCCGGAAGTGTCTCAGTAGCGGCAAAGGCCGCACCATCGCGTGGCGGGCTTGCCGCCGCGCCTACCTACCGGCAGCGGTGATCCACCGCATCACCTGTTCAACCACTTGATCTTGCTCCAATTCTTGAAGCTGATGATGAATATGATGAAGATCAAGAAGAACATGCAGAAGGCGTTGATCACCCTTGACTACGACAAACAATTCAACGGGATCATCCCGTTGACAACATCCTTGGGAGTCTACAAAAGGGAGTTACTACTCGATCTCATCTAGCTGCTTTCTGTCAACATTACTCGTTTGTTTCATCTTTGGAACCGCAGAAAGTAGAGGATGCTCTCAAGGATCCTGATTGGGTGTTGGCCATGCAAGAAGAGCTCAACAACTTTGAAAGAAACCAAGTATGGGACTTGGTGGAAAGACCCAAGACAAACATCATTGGTACCAAGTGGGTCTTTCGCAACAAGCAAGATGAAGATGGGTTGGTGACAAGAAACAAAGAAAGATTGGTTGCTCAAGGCTTCACTCAAGTAGAGGGCTTGGACTTTGATGAGACCTATGCACCGGTGGCAAGACTAGAAGCAATTCGCATTCTTCTAGCCTTTGCTGCCCATCATGACTTCAAGCTATTTCAAATGGATGTCAAGAGTGCATTCCTCAATGGTCCACTACAAGAGGAAGTGTATGTTGAGCAGCCACCCGGTTTTGAAGACCCAAAGTTTCCCAACCACGTCTACAAGCTCCGAAAGGCGCTCTATGGGCTTAAGCAAGCACCTAGAGCATGGTATGAATGCCTCAAGGAATTCTTGCTCAATCAAGGCTTTGAAATAGGCAAAGCTGATCCTACTCTCTTCACTCATAAAGTTAGCAATGATATCTTTGTATGCCAAATATATGTCGATGACATAATATTTGGTAGCACTAACAATATGTATGTTGAGCAATTTAGTAGGACAATGACCAAGAGATTTGAGATGTCCATGATGGGTGAGCTAAAGTACTTCCTCGGATTTCATGTCAAGCAAATGGAGGAAGGGACATTCATTTGCCAAACAAAATACACCCATGACATGCTAAAGAAGTTTGATATGGCCAAGGCAAAGCCAACCAAAACTCCAATGCCAAGCAATGGACATCTTGATCTTGATGAGGAGGGTCCAGCCATGGACATGAAGGTATATCGCTCCATGATTGGATCTTTGCTTTACCTTTGTGCATCTAGGCCGGACATAATGCTTAGTGTGTGTATGTGTGCTTGTTTTCAAGCCAATCCAAAGGAATGTCACAATGTGGCTGTTAAGAGAATCTTGAGATACTTAGTCCTCACTCCTAACCTTGGCTTGTGGTATCCCAAGGGTTCCAAGTTCAATCTACTTGGCTATTCAGATTCTGACTATGCCGGTTGCAAAGTAGATTGAAAAAGCACTTCGGGGACATGTCAATTCCTTGGACGGTCCTTAGTGTCTTGGAGCTCTAAGAAGCAAAATTGTGTAGCCCTTTCCACCGCCGAGGCCGAGTATGTTGCGGCGGTGCATCCGTGCTCAACTACTTTGGATGAAGCAGACCTTAAACGATTACGGATGTCATTTCACAAAGATACCTTTTCTTTGTGACAACGAGAGTGCCATCAAACTCGCAAATAACCCGGTAGCACACTCTAGAACAAAACACATAGACATCCGTCATCACTTCTTGAGAGATCACGAACTCAAAGGAGATATCGCAATTCGCCATGTGAGCACCGAAAAGCAACTAGCCGATATCTTCACCAAGCCTCTCGATGAGTCAAGGTTTTGTGCTTTGCGTAGTGAGCTAAACATTCTCGATTCTCGTAACTTGGTTTGAATTCCAGCACACATGCAGTTTGTTTGAGACACTAGATCGACATAGGAAAAGTTTGTGAAAACTTTCATATTGTGTTTCAAAAGGATTTCAAATTCTAATCCGAAATTCAATGCCATAGTTCTGTATTGATGATTTGTTCCTGGCAATGAATTTTGGTGTCTCTGTGACCTAGTCTGAGGAGAAATAAGTCAGAAGTGGCAATATATTCTCAGGACAGCAGGATGGAGCGGCAATGCCGCAGGTCTGCTGCGCTGCCACAGCGTAGGCACTGCCGTGCCTATGTTTTCCAAACCTGTTTCGTCCGAACCGCGGGCCAAAATTTTTATCTTTCCTTTTCTACCCCCGGGCCCGACCGGTTACTTTCTTTCTCCTCCTCCCGAACCTCTCACGCGCCCGCGTCTCTCTCTCTCGCGCGTGTGAAGGCCGCCGGCCGCCGCCGTGCACGCCGCCGCCCAGGCCGGCCTGCGCGTGCCCCCCGGAAGGCCGCCGCCGCCGCCCCGCCGGAGCTCGTGCTCGACCCCGGCCGGCTCACCTGCCTTCTCCTCGAGCCGCTTCTCTTCTTTCCTCCTCAATCGATGAAGGTAACCAAACCCTAACCTTGAAGTTCTTGCCCGATCTATGCATTGTGTAGAAATTTCTCATGGAGTTGTGTTGCATATTGATGTATGAACCCTAGGAGAGTGATTTGGTAGGATGGATTCAATGGATTTCGCGTTTCAATTACTTAGGTGATTTAGGGGGAGGGCACGGCATTGCCGCCCCCAAATAGAACTTAACAGTTCTTAGCTGATTCAAACAGCAAATATCCCTCAAATCACCTACCCAATTGAGATGGGAAATTTATTGTTTTCAAATATCGAAGAAACTCTCACTTCAGTTCATATTCATTTTCAATCCATGGGCAATTTTTACCTAAACTGTGATTTGGTCTGTAAAATTGTGATAGACACGCAGATTGTGTCAGACAGATGTATTAGAAAGTTTTTGGCAGATGAAAATTGATGTTTCGAGCAAGGGGGAGCGGTAGTGCCGCGTGCATGACACGGCAGTGCCGTGCATGCGCGGCAGTGCCGTGCCTCCTGCGCGGCAGTGCCGTGCAGCCCAGGCTCTCATCCTGGACAGCTTGCTCTGAACATCAAATTTCATTTCCCTAACCTTTCTCCTACATATGTTTGACCACTGTACATCCTATCCTATGCAGTTTCTTACCAAAATCCTATTCTTTGCATAGATGGATCCAGGAGGTGATCCCCATGGCAAGAGGAAGATGAGGGTCAAAGTGGTGGAGAAGAGAGGTCGTGGAAGAAAGAGCATGAGCAGAAGGGTAGGTGGCAGCAGCAGTGGGTCAGCAAGACTCACTGAAGAGCAGCAGCAGCAGTATAGGTACACCATTGTGCCTGATGGTGACCAAGGCACCCCTGAGCACCTTTCTATGTTTGACAACACCTACATGCAGCAGGTTGAAGGTGTCTTTGAGATGGCAGCCCCCACAAATGATCCACCCATCCCAGTTGTGAGCTACCTCAGGAAGCAGAGGGAGGTGGCAGATGCAAGAGCCTACAATGTTTATGCTGATGAGCAGACTGAAGGCATTGATGAGAGGTTTTGGGTGGCTTTTCACTCAAACTTCTATTTGACAGTTCTCTTTCACTCATCCAAGAGCAAGATCACCACCATGCACTACATAGACTTTGAGAGGATGGCTGAGAAGGAAGAGGATGCCTTCAACGAGGCTATTGAGGCTTGTGACAGGTTTGAGCTGACAGACATCATGTCCTTCAAGCATGATTGGAATGAGGAGATTCTGAGTCAGTTCCATGCCACTTACCACTGGAACAGATAGTCTGACACCATTCACTGGATGACTGACAAGAGGCACTACAGAATTGACTTTGTCACATTTTGTCAGATTCTGGGGTTTGGGGCTGATCACAGGCAGTTCATAGACATTCATGAGATTGATCCTGTTGACATCAAGGTGATCAAGGACTGCTGGGCTAAGCCAAGTGCTGCTGATGGTAAGAGGAAGGGTCTGAAGGACTTCTTTTATGTCATGAACAACCTCTGCAGATGCACTATTGACCCCAAGGATGGGGCAGCCTCAGACATCAATAGGTATGCTAGAAATCTTCTTGCCCACTTCAGAAATGATGAGACATTCAATGTTGGGAAGTTCATCTGGAGGCAACTGGCAAATGCCATGGATGATGCCAGAAGGAACCTGCCATATGCTCCTTACCTCATGTTTATGATTGAGAGGGTCTCAGGGAAGATATATCCTAAGGATTGTTTCCACACAGCCTACAACATTGAGAAGACCCATGGTTTGGAGGGAGGGAAGACTAGTGGCAGATCCACTGCAGGAGGCACCTCAGCTGGTAGAGAGGACTTAGAGCAGCCTTCTAGCTCTAGGCCCAGGAGGCACAGTGGGTCTCGATCCAAGGTGAAGAAATGGATCAAGGCCATCTTTGGGCACTGCGCATACGCATCACAGCAGACCTATGAGATGCTCGGAGGGAGGTGAGACAGGCTTTCAAGAGTGTTAGGGAGAAGCAAGGACTCCCAGTTCCTCCTTCTATCCCTAGACCACCTCAGTATGACCTCCCAGAGTTATCAACTACCAGCAGCTCAGATCAGGACTTGTCAGACTTCCTTGGCTCGTTCTCGCAGCAGGTCCCAGCTCGTCGCTCTACTCGTCGCTCCGCTCAGACTAGTGCTGTTATTTTAGAGGAGGAGGAGGAGGACACCGCTTCCAGCCGTCAGGATGATTCTAGTGAGGAGTGACTCCGCTTCTTTTCTTCTCTTTTCTATGATCTTTTTGGTGCTTGACGCCAAAGGGGGAGAAAATTAGAAGAAATGAGGGGGGTCAAACTTTTTCGACGCCCTAGATGTTCGAGGATGTTGCAGCAGTTGGAGCTTCAGAGTTTAGATCCTTTGAGAGTAGCTTGTTAGGTGTGAGTTCGAGAGAAACTCTATTTTATGTAATAATGCCACCGATGACTTGTTATTTCTCGAATTTGGTCAGTTGGCTGTTTAAACTCTGTGTTAGATAATCTGCTGCAAGTTTTTCCTATTTCATGTCTCATAAGCTATGGTATGTTTACGTAAATGCATCAGGCCGATAGGCGGCGGCGGTGCCGCACCCTAGCGCGGGCAAAGGCCGCCGCGCATCATCATCGCAGCATGCACAATCCTTTTGTGCTCTAATCAAGTTATTGTTGTCATATGCATCACGGATATATTTTTATGACACCTCGTTGAGCACCCCACAAAGCAACCATGGATGTAGGGGGAGGCCTTGGCCTTCACCTTCATGTCACTTTGAGAATTCAAATCTCACTCACACATTTAAGGGGAGGCCTCATCACACCTAAATATGTGAAATTGACCTTTTATGTCAATAATGAGAATTCAAAACTCACTCACATATTTAGGGGGAGGTTCCTACATCCTTGGTCTTCGAAATCTAAGTTTGACTTTACATCTTATGTAAGCTCTAATTTGGTTGTTATCAATCACCAAAAAGGGGGAGATTGTAAGTGCAATCAAGCTCTAAGTGGGTTTTGGCGTTGATGACCACCGAATTAGGGGACTAATGAGATTTACGAAGATGACATGCGAGGGAATAAAATGTGGAGTTGATGTACAGTCCAAAGGCACCAAATAAGCTAGATTGTGGTGTTTCCGGATCAAGGCGTTTAAATTATTTTATATTTTGAATCTTGAGTTTAGGAAATGCCGTACTATTAAGAGGGATCCTAGGATTCTCTGCACTGTGGACCAAGTGCTCTAAAACTCAAATCGAGACACAAATCATCACTCCAAGCGACGACCACCAAAGACTTCTTCAAGGTTTCACCCCAGGGTTGGTTGGCGGGCAAGCCAAGACATTGTTGGCGGCAAGGCGCAGGCGGCAAATTGCCACACTTAAACCCGACCGTTGGGACCGTGGGGTATAAATACCTATTCTACCCCTCCCACAACGGTTATCTGGCTCACTCCTTCTTCTTCCTCGCGATAGAATAGCCAGCTCTCACCTCTTGCTCTCTCTCGCTCCTCCATTGAAGCACCTTGAGCTCCCCACTCAATCTCTCACTTCCCACCGGGGATTTTTGAGGGAAAACATTTGCAAACTTCGATTGGAGACCGGATCTACTACTTCCCCACTCAAAAGAGCATTTGGTTCACATTTGGCCGGAACCCTAGGGTTCTTTACTCTTGGAGCTTGCTCCTAGACGGCTAGGCGTCGCCCTTGAGCTTGCCCCCTTCGTGTGGCAGCCTTGAGAGGTTTGTAACCTCACACAAACAGCAATACATTACCCCACATCTCTAGGGTTAACTCCCTAGACTTGTGAACGAGGGAAAAAGCAAGCCGGTGGGCAAGCTAAGCCTTGTGTGGCAACCTCAACAACGTGGACGTAACCCACACCGTGTGGCGACGGTGAACCACGGATAAATCCTTGTGTCACTTGTGTTCTTTACATTCTTGCATATTTATCTTGTGAGCTAGGGTTTCGTCCCGATCTAACTTGTTGCGGGGTTTTCGTCTTATTTGGATAGTCTCTTGTGTAGTATTTGTGTGCAGGCACAAGTGTGAATCATAAGCACTCAGTTTACAGCTCTCAGATTCACCTCGAAGTCACCTCTGTCAGGTGACATGCGGCAAGGTCCGCTTCGGGGACGCTTGGCAGTGCCGCGCCAACCGCCGATAAGCCGTTCAGCCTCGGTTTTTGGTTTTCCTCTCTCTCTCATCGTCGGGTTTACGCGGGCAGTGCCGTGCATATACGTGGTAGTGCCACGCCTCTCAGACCGACTTGGCAGTGCTTGAGTTTTAACAGGTCAATTTTTGGGGGTAAGCCTATTGTTGGCGGTGCTTAACCACATCTCTACCGCCAATTTAATATGAATAAAACATGATAAATCCTCTCTACCAACTCTAGAATAGGGCTTTGGACTAACACTTCCACAAGTTTTGCTAGAATATGTGTTTTGTAGGGACAAAGACGGAATTGACCAAAATACGCTTTCCAAAGGCACAATCAAAGCAAAACCAAGCCCAACACGTCGGAACACAATTGGACCAAAGCACCCATCAACTATGGACGTGGGCCGGCCCAGGAACCCACCACCAAAAGGCGGTTTGGAACGACGCCGGGGCCGGTCCGGCCGGACTGCAAGTGGGTCCGGCCGGACCCACAGTACCGCCTCCCGAGCCGACCTTTCACAGGCGGTTGCATGCCGCCATGCATAGGCGGTATTGCTAGGTGCTTTCCTAAAATACGACAGCAAACCGACCCTCCTCTACTACTTAAGGATGGCTCCACCCTCTCCTTCAAGCATCTCCATTCTTCATGATTCTTCAAGTCCATCATACATACACAATTGAGAAGAGGAGTAGTGCCATTCCATTAGAGTAGACTCTATATAGAAGGGAGAGAGAGAGGGGAAAAGAGTGTAGAAGAAGGGCGGAGTAGCGACCCCTTCTACTTAGTGTACATCGGCTTTGCTCTTGTACATCGGGTGGACGGAGTGCCGGATTTGTCGGCTCCCGCTTCTACACTTGTACCTCTACGATCGTCGAATCAATTGAGTAAGACGTTCGTGTTCTATCTTTACATTGTATTCTTCAAGTTTAAGCTATCGTTCCCTTTATGAGTTTGCGGGTTCATTGTTCGTCCTCGGACGATTGCTCTAGTAGAGGACTCCTGATAAAGACGGATGTTCCTGGCCAACGCTAGAGTAGTGGCAAATAGCGTGGACGTGGTGTCTAAGCTGTGAGTCACCTTCGTTTGTTGTGTAGCCCACGGTAGTGAGGTAGGCGACAGTGGTGACAGCCGTTGTTCATCCTTTGCACCCCTCCACGTCCGGTTCTGAGTAGAGCCGAGGTCGGCATCACCCGGCGCACCGGGTGTGATCCGTGCCCCGAAGTGAGCTTGTAGAGGTGAAGGTACTTAACCTTGGGATTACGAGTTGAGTAGAGCCTCGCTACCCAAGTTTACCTACTGCCCCTCCTCCTCAAGGTAGCTAGCTAGAAAGACTTAGCACCCGTTCCCTGTGGAAATTACGATACCCTGAATACTTCCGGGTGAAGTGCTACAACGGTACTTTCCGTGCGCTTGCGGACTTATCTGCTTACGCTAAGAAATACCAACACCTATTCACCCCTCCCCTCTAGGCTTCCATCGATCCTACGGTCTCCTCTAGTTCTTTGTGGAGGTTCGGGGCTTGGCTCAACATCTTCTTCAGAAATTCATCATAAATACCAGTGTAGGGAGTATTTTCAAGGATTTTCTCAAAAATGGCTTGTCCCTCACTAATGGTTTTATGCGAGAATGAACCTCCAGAAGCTAAATCAACATGAAGAGCAGCTTCCTTGCTGAGTCCAAGATAGAAGTGGTATAATAGGACATTTTCAGGTAAGGAAAGGTTTGGACCTGTTTTAATAAGACTCATGAATCTAGCCCAAGCTGCTCCTAAAGTTTCCTTCTCTTTTTGTTGAAAGGTCAAAATTTCTATTCTAAGGGCAGCGATTTGAGAAAGAGGGAAGAAAGCAAGATAAAATTTGTTTCGGAGTTCTTCCCAATTTCCATTTACGCCTCCTACGGTATGAGCATACCACTGTTTTGCTCTGCCCAAAAGGGAGAACTTAAACAATATCCATTTAAGGGTCTCTTGTGTCATGCCAGGAATATTTAGGCAAGAACACAAATGCTCAAATTCCTGAATGTAGGTATAGGGATTTTCATCTTCTAGCCCAGAGAAGGGTTTCTCCCGAACCATGGCTATAAAAGCAGGATGAATCTCAAAGCCATCCGTAAGAATAGGATGTGATGATTTTAGTGGCTCTATCAATTCAACCTTTGGAGCGGAAAATTTATATATAGGAGTGGAATCCATGTGGTAAAGGTAGTGGTAAAAGGAAAAGGATAAAAGGATGAACTTGGTTCTAAACTAGCACAGCTACCGTTCCCTGGCAACGGCGCTAGAAAGCTTGTTTGTATAAATTAACGCAGACAGGAAAAATCCGCAAGCGCACGGATACCGATGTAGCTTTCACCCGGGAGTATTCCAAGGTATCGATTTCCACAGAGAACGTGAAGTGTACTAGAAAAAATAGGATCGTCCTAGAAAAGATAGATAAGATGGGTAGAGAGGATTTTGGGTTTTCTAAGTGGTTTTATCTAATTAAAGGCTCACTATACTTTATTTACTTCGAAGCAACAGTTCCTTTCCAACTCTCGAAAAAGACTGGGAAGAAAGTAGTTGGGAGAAGGCTGCCTAAAGCTCTACGAAAACACCAACCCGTACGTGGTGGATTACAACGGCCTGATAGGGCTGTCACCCCTGGGGCTACCACAACTATCCGTAGGATTGGGCGCAACCTCGGGTAGTATCTAGTCTAGACACCACGTCTACACTAAAGATTACTACTCTAATCACACGTAATAACTAGAGCACTTAATATGAGCAGAGATCCAGTAAATAATGTAAGGCAATAACTAGAATTAAATAAATACTTAGAAATAAATGAAGAACCTGGAGATTGCTGAAGACGAACTAGTTGCTGCAAGAATACAAAGTTGAAGAAGATCCGACAGGTCTGGCTCTTCAGCTCTCTCCTCTACTCTCTCCCTGATCTAGTTACAACTAGATGAACTAGATGAACTAGACAACTAGACAACTAGACAACTAGAGGGATCTCTCTCTTCTAATTGAAACCCTAACTTTTGCTCTGTAGAATGATAATGAAGAAATAATGAGAGATAATGCTTGGGGTCGACCCTGAGGCTGCTTATATAGTCCTTGGCGATGAACGATAGCCCTTGAATCAAACCGACCTTGGCAACGGTGTAGATACAACCTCAAAGTCGGTTACAAACCGACCTACGAAGAAATTTTGGATTGGTTATTGTAGCCCGGGCGGCCGCCCAAATGCCACCTGGCGGCCGCCAGGTCGAGTCTCCTCTCGGCCTCTCGTCTCTTCTGGTGTCTTCTGGTATCTTCCAGAGTGTTTTAGTCCACTTTTCGGGTTGAGTTACTTCACGGTCAAGTCTTGTCATCATATGTCTTGTATATTCCGGAACTTTCTCCATTCTTCTCGGCATTTATCTGTTAAGTCCCTGGAAAGTCACAAAATACCAAACCTCGTGGAAATATATTAGTTAGACCCCTAAACTTATGTTGGTCTTTAACTTGAGCCCTTATTTCATGTCAATTGACTAGTGATATTATGCTATAACAAGTGTCTACAATTGCTTGAGATACAAGTCCCAATAGCCGGGCTATATAAGTAAGGTCTCTGTAATCTTTCAGGGCAACAAGCAATAAAGAAATTTTATCCCAATCTCTCTTCCTCTCCCTCTCCCCACGCGCCCCCCGCCCCCGCCCAACCGCCACCGCCGCCGCCAAAGACCGCCGCCGCCCGCCAGGTGGCGTTGTTGCCCCCGCCGCCGCCGCCCTCCACCACCACCATCGCCCTCGCCCTCATCTTCCTTCCCCAATTCCCCAATCCACGTGTCGGGTTCCGGTCCAATCTATTTGAACCCGACAACCGGTATCCGGAGACCACTACGATCCACCCACCACCATGGACGCCGAATCTAAGAAGCTGGCCAAGAACTTGGGAGACGAGTTCGCCAAGATCAACACCGGGATGGACAAGATCGACGATAAGCTCTCTATCCTCTCAGCGACGATCCAAAGAATGCTCAAACACCGTCAAGAACTCCATGACGCCGAGATCGAGATGAAGGCGATGTTTGAAACAAAGAACTCACGACTTCATCAAGAAGCGGACCGATGGCAAGCGTAACCGGGACAATCAGGTCACAAAGAGCCTGATCCGAGAACCCGATGAAGGGATACTTGAGGCCGAAGGTCGGCGCCGCCAGGCGCCCCCTCCACCTCCGGTCGACACCTTCTCGCCTCTGGCTCCCCGTCTGCACAAGCTATCCTTCCCAACCTACGATGGCAAGGAGGATCCCCTCCCATGGATCAACCGCTGCGAACAATTCTTCAGGGCACAAGGTACGCCAGTAACAGAGCAGGTCTGGTACGCCTCCTATCATCTCACAGGTGGAGCACAACAATGGTACATGAGGCTGTCCCAAGAGAAACCGGTGGCAGATTGGGCAAGCTTCGCCCAATACGTCAACGAGCGCTTTGGCCCAGCTGAACGGCGAAATCCGCTGGGTGAGCTGGCATCACTAAGGAAGACAGGCACCGTCGATGAGTACACGGAGCAGTTCCTGGCACACGTGGCACGGGCAGGCCACCTCGACGACAAGCAGCAGGTAAACATCTACACAGCAGGCTTGGGCGAACCGCTCAAGACGGACGTCGAGATGCAAAATCCCAAGGACATGGAGGCCGCCATGTCTCTCGCCAGGGCGTACGAGCGACGTCTCGCCATCCTCTACAACACCCGCAAAAGAAGACAGGGCGAAGGCTAGGGCACCAAAGACCCGTGGCCCTGCTGACCGCCCCCTAGGCGCCCTCCTCCTTAGCTGCACCGACACGGCCGTTCAAGTGGCTGACACCAGAGGAGATGACGGAGCGACGCAAGGCTGGACTCTGCTTCAACTGTGACGAGCCGTTCTCCCGGGGTCACAAGTGCAAGCACCTCTTCGACATCACAATCTTCAACGACTACACCGACGCCCCACTCGCGGATGTCAAGGAGGAGCCAGCTGATCTGAAAGTCCTCGTCGGCGACCCGACTCCCGATGACGTGGTGCTCATTCCCCCACCTCGTCGGTATGATCTCGTGCACGGGCGTCAACATCATCGTCGACTCGGGAGCAACGCACAACTACATCGACCCCAGCGTGGTGACCACGGCAGCCTTCGGACTCGGCCCAAAGGCGTGTATCGATCACCACCGGCACCGGCGCCACCTCTACATGCCGGGCTGCCACCTTCGACGTACCTCTACGCCCGACGCCAAAGACCTTCGACATCGATGCCTACGTCATGCCACTGGGCGACGACGTCGATGTCATCCTTGGCATGCCTTGGTTGGCAGGCCTGGGACGCGTGACGTGGGATTTCGCGACCCACGAGCTTCAATACTACCGCGACGGTCGCCCGAGCACGTTCACATCAGCTCCACCACCTCCCGAGGGGCGCCTTGGGTCCCGGCCGCTTTCCAGGTCAAGCATCTTTGCCGGCATCCGGACGCCCACGACTCGGCTTGGTGTTGGTGTTTCTTAGCGTAAGCGAATAGTCCGCAAGCGCACGGAAATACCGTTGTAGCACTTCACCCGGAAGTGTTCGGGTATCGATTTCCACGGGGAACGGGTGTTAAGTCGGGTTTGACTAGCTACCGGGATGAAGATGGAAAGGGTGAACGGGTAGTGAGTTTCTACTACAGCCAGATTATCCTAAAGCCAAATTACTTCTTTTCTTATACGTTCACGTAGCCACCGGCTCTCCCCGGGTCCCGCCAAAAGGGTTCGGCCTCCGGACTACCGCCTGGCCGGACGTGGAGGAATACTAAGGTCGAACAGGGGCTGTCACCACCGCCGCCTACCTCACTACCGTGGACCGATTGGCAAACGAGGGTGACTCGTAGTTTAGACACCACGTCTACACTACTTATCGCATACTCTAGCGTCAGCCAGGAACATCCGTCTTCATCAGGAGTCCTCTACTAGAGCATCTACCGATATGGTAAACAACGAACCGACGAACGTATAATTAAAGTAATAACTCAAACTTGAAGATAATTACTGTAATTAGAACACGGATCTCTTACTCCAAACCAAGTAGGATGATCTCGTAGAGGTACAAATGCGAGACGGAGCCGATTGGGTTCGAACTCCGTCCGCCTCGAGGCGGAGGGGTCGCTTCTCCTCTTCTCCACACTTCCTCCTCTCTCACTCCCTTCTAATCCTAACTTAGCTCCTTTCCTCTACTCCAATGTTTACTAAGTGTGAGTGGTGGAGTGGAGTGTGTGAGTGGAACAATGAGTGAGTGAATGGTTGTGTGTGTGGATGTGATGATGATGAATAGAGGGGGGGTGTGCCCCTCTATTTATACATGAGGTGAGGCCAAATTTAGGCACTTTGGCGGGAGAAAACTGGCGCCAAACGAATTTTGCACCATCCTTTCCCGCGTTAATATTTCGGCATGTGGAAGTCAACGGCGCGGCGGGATCGGGGCCATGCTTGCGCCGGCCGCCGCGGGGGGCCGGCCGGCCCGGGTTTGGCTTTGGTTTCGAGCGGGCTTTCGTGTGTCACCTCTTGGCCCACTTTGGTTCATTTTTTCCGTAGGTGCATCGGTCCATTTTGCCCGATTCGGCCCGTTGGCCCTCCCTTGACAAGGCGCAATCCCGGTTTTGTGCTTTCATTGTTGATTGGGCGTATTTGTACTGTTTCCACTTTTATACCTACAAAACATGTTTTCTACCAATACAAGTGGAACTAGGTTAGAAATAAATGCATATGCACCATGAGATTGTTTATTTCCCTTGGAATGAGCCTGAGTTGGTGGTATTAAATGCTTGATAATGACCGCCAACACTTGGGAAACGTTCGAGGCATGCGACTGCCTTGGACCTCTACGACACGTCCACTGGAGTCTTCGTCCAGCTACGTCAGGCTACACTAGAGGATCAGCACCTATGCCGCATCGCCCTCGACGTCACCACAGGCGACGCCGCTCCAAAGATGGACGCTTGAGGACGGCCTCCGCTTTTCGACGGCCGATTCTACCTCCCGGCTTCCTCTCCGCGCTTCGGACTGCCGGAGGCCTTGCACGGGCGGAGTTCGTCGGACGAACTCCCTCGCCTTGGGCGCCTACACGACTTCTTCACCGCACCAACCGCCATCCCTGTTAGGCGGTATGTGGCCACGGGCGCCACCATGTCGGCCGGAGGTCGTCTTCCTCGACGGCATGGATCGCCTCTTCCTCACGGTCGACAACGTCCACATCAGCTATGATGCAGAGAGGGTGTCCACCAGCTTTCGCCCTCTCTGTTCGACGTCGGTTCCTTCATGTACGGTACGATGTTAAACTTGGCTGCCACTCCTCCTACTCACCGCGAAATCACTATCTGGCGCCTCCTGCCGCTCTTCGTCAACGCTCCACCCAATGAGTGTTTCTTGTTCCTGGAGAGCCCTCCCCGCGACATGGTGCATCAGCACCTTGATGTGGGCATTCCAAGGGAGCTCCTACCGGCGGCCGTCGCCACCTTCCACAGCCAGGGACGTGCGGTTCACCGCTACATCTACCACGGCTACATCGGCAACCTCCACTATCTCTCGGAGTTCGATCCCAAGCGGCAGGAGAACATGATCCGAACCCCATGGGGGCGACTCATGTTACTGAGGTTGAGCTCATCGTTCGAGGGCAGCCGATCTCCACCTAGGTGTCACCGAATGGACTTTCATTGATACCGGGTCGGAGAAGGGGAGATGTCACGACCCAGAAATAGGGCCCGGGGGTGTCCAGGGGCGCCGGCGCCGCCCCGCCCTCGCGCGCCGCCGCCGTCCCCCTCCCTTTCGGATTCTTCTAAGAACTAATTCGGGAGATAAAGGAGGAAAATATCTAGAATTATCTTTAGGTGTTTTGGTGTCAAGGGGCTATCTCATCTATAAGGGAGACCCTTATTAGGAAATAAATAAATAGAACATGCTTGTAAAAGGTATTCCAATCTATAAGAAAACCTTTTAGAGATTGCTTGAGATACAAGTCCCAATAGCCGGGCTATATAAGTAAGGGGTCAGTAATCTTTCGGGGCAACAAGCAATAAAGAAATTTTATCCCAATCTCTCTTCCTCTCTCTCCCTCGCCCCCGCCCCCCCCGCCCAACCGCCGCCGCCGCCCGCGCCGCCCGGCGCCCGCGCCGCCCCGCCGCCCCGCTAGGGCGCGGCCGCCCCCGCCGCTTCGCCTCCACCACCACCATCGCCCTCGTCCTCATCTTCCTTCCCCAATTCCCCAATCCACGTGTTAGTTTCGGTCCAATCTATTTGGAACCCGACATGGGGGTCTTGGAAATGTGCCACCTCCCTCCATTATGGCCAAACCGACCAGGAATAGGCGGTTTCTAGGTTCATTGCACCTGGTCCATGCCACCACCGACGTTCTACGGTTGAATGCGACCGCCTCGAGAAAGCCGGGCCCGGTTGGCGGCCACCAGGTGCGGGCGCACCCTAAGGTGCGGGCACACCAAGACCTGGGCCGTTTGGGCTGAAATTTTGTGTGCGCGCGTCCGTTTTCGTCGTTAGCTCCGTTTTGGCGGGTGGTGCATCGAAAACGGAGTTCGTATGAAGAAGTTATGCCCAAAATACTAAACCCATGTCAAGTGGCCCAATGTCATTTCATGTTGGATTTGGGTTTCCACTTCTTGGGCTTATGTATAGATGTTGATATTCATGTTTATGGGCATTTCTCCTCTCTTCTCCTTGCTTTGCTTATGTCCATTTAGGGCCTTGTTATTCTTTATACGTTTTCCTTTGCTTTTGGCCCAAAATGTATGTGTTTCCAACATTGTCCTGCAAAACAAGTGAAGTACCAAAACTTGTCGAAATGGTTAGCTCAAAGCCCTATTACTATTGTGTTTTGGTGGTTTTATACTAATGTTGACGGTATAAAATATGTAGTTAACGACCGTCAACACTCTCCTAATACCGATACAAATGACAACATTCGGTTTGGAGATGACTCCAAAGGAGGTGTGATTGGGCTTGGTAAAATTGCTATTACAACCGACCATTCTATATCCGATGTCTTACATGTTGAATCCCTAGGATACAATTTGTTGTCGGTCTCACAACTTTGTGGGAAAGGCTACAATTGTCTCTTTACGGATGTTGGTGTGGAAGTCTTTAGTAGGGAGGATTCCTCTATTGTCTTTACGGGCAAACTCAAGAATAAGCTTTACTTAGTTGATTTCAACAAAAGTGAGACTAAGCTTGAGACTTGTCTAATGGCAAAATCTAGCATGGGTTGGCTTTGGCATCGCCGACTAGCTCATGTTGGGATGAGGAACTTGGCCAAACTACAAAAGGACAACCATATCATTGGACTAACAAATATTGATTTTGACAAAGACAGGATTTGTAGCGCTTGCCAAGCCGGAAAGCAAGTAGGTGTACCCCACCCACCAAAGAGCATCATGACCACTACTCAACCATTGGAGTTGATTCATATGGATCTCTTTGGACCGGTTGCCTACCTTAGCATCGGGGGTAATAAGTATGGACTTGTTATTGTTGATGATTATACCCACTTCACTTCGGTATTCTTTGTCTTTGATAAGTGCCAGGTACAAGAGAAGGTGAAAACCTTCATTAGAAGGGCTCAAAGAGAATTTGATCTTCCAATCAAGAAAGTGAGAAGCGACAATGGAAGCGAATTCAAGAACACCCAAGTTGAAGAATTCCTTGATGAAGAGGGCATCAAACATGAGTTTTCGGTTCCATACACCCCTCAACAAAATGGAGTGGTAGAGAGGAAGAATAGAACACTCATTGACATGGCAAGAACAATGCTAGATGAATACAAGACTTTGGACATCTTTTGGTGTGAAGCCATCAACACCGCTTGTCATGCAATCAACCGTCTCTACCTCCACAAGAAACTCAAGAAAACCTCATATGAGCTACTAACCGGTAATAAACCAAAGGTATCTTACTTTAGGGTGTTTGGGTGCAAGTGTTTCATTCTTAACAAAAAGCCCTGAACCTCTAAGTTTGCTCCTAAAGTAGATGAGGGTTTTCTTCTTGGTTGTGGTTCAAATGAGCATGCCTATCGTGTCTTCAACAAAACCTCCGGTAGGGTTGAAGTAACTATAGATGTGACATTTGATGAATCTAATGGCTCTCAAGTAGAGCAAGTTGATCAAAGTATTGTAGGAAAGGAGGATCCACCTTGTGAAGCTATCAAGCAATTGGCTATTGGTGACATTAGACCACAAGAAGATGAAGTCACTGAACAGGAGGATCACCAGGATGCTGCTGCACCAATTTCTGCTACGCCTGCTGAAATTCAGCAGAGCAGCGGTGCCGCACCCAGGAGCGGCGGTGCCGCTCCCTCCACCTCAGCAGCACCTACTCCGACTCCTACATCACCAGTTAGAGCACTTGATCTTGCTCCTATACTTGAAGCTGAGGATGACTATGAAGAAGAAGTTGAAGATGATGGTGTTGATCACCCACGGCTACGACAAACCATTCAACGGGATCACCTCGTTGAAAACATTCTTGGGAGTCTTCGAAAGGGAGTAACTACTCGATCACACTTAGCCGCATTTTATGAACATTACTCTTTTGTTTCTTCTTTGGAACCTACCAAGGTAGAAGATGCTCTCAAGGATGCCGATTGGTTGCTAGCCATGCAAGAAGAACTCAACAACTTCAAAAGAAACCAAGTTTGGGACTTGGTAGAAAGACCAAAGACAAACATCATCGACACCAAATGGGTCTTTCACAACAAGCAAGATGAAGATGGTCAGGTTATAAGAAACAAAGCAAGATTGGTGGCTCAAGGTTTCACTCAAGTAGAAGGTTTGGACTTTGATGAAACATATGCACCGGTGACAAGACTAGAAGCAATCCACATCCTTCTAGCCTTCGCTGCCCATCATGACTTCAAGCTATATCAAATGGATATCAAGAGTGCATTCCTCAATGGCCCTTTGCAAGAGGAAGCCTACGTTGAGCAACCACCGGGTTTTGAGGACCCCAAGTATCCTAACCATGTTTATAAACTCCGAAAGGCGCTCTATGGGCTTAAGCAAGCACCAAGAGCATGGTATGAATGCCTTAAGGAGTTCTTGCTTAAACAAGGTTTTGTCATAGGGAAGGCCGATCCCACTCTTTTTACACATAAGGTTAACGGTGATATATTTGTATGCCAAATATATGGCGATGACATAATATTTGGTAGCACTAATCATGTGTATTTTGAGCAATTTAGTAGGACTATGACAAAGAGGTTCGAGATGTCCATGATGGGTGAGCTCAAGTTCTTCCTTGGCTTTCAAGTCAAACAAATGAAGGAAGGGACTTTCGTTAGCCAAACCAAGTACACCCAAGATATGTTGAAGAAGTTTGATATGGCTAAGGCTAAGCCTATCAAAACTCCAATGCCAAGCAATGGACATCTTGATCTTGATGAAGAAGGGGCAGCCGTAGACATAAAGGTATATCGTTCCATGATCGACTCACTTCTTTATCTTTGTGCATCTAGGCCCGATATTATGCTTAGTGTGTGCATGTGTGCTAGATTTCAAGCTAATCCAAAGGAATGTCACAATGTGGCGGTTAAGAGAATCTTGAGATATTTAGTGCACACCCCAAACCTTGGCTTGTGGTATCCTAAGGGTTCCAAGTTCAATCTACTTGGCTATTCGGATTCTGATTATGCCGGTTGCAAAGTAGATCGAAAAAGCACCTCGGGGACGTGTCAATTCCTTGGACAGTCCTTGGTGTCTTGGAGCTCTAAGAAGCAAAATTGTGTAGCCTTATCCACCGCCGAGGCCGAGTATGTTGCAGCCGGAGCATGTTGTGCTCAACTACTTTGGATGAAGCAAACCTTAAAGGATTTCGGATGTCATTTCACAAAGATACCTCTTCTTTGTGACAACGAGAGTGCCATCAAACTCGCAAATAACCTGGTAGCACACTCTAGAACAAAACACATAGACATCCATCATCACTTCTTGAGAGACCACAAACTGAAAGGGGATATCGCAATTCGCCATGTGAGCACCGAAAAGCAACTAGCCGATATCTTCACGAAGCCTCTCGACGAGGCAAGGTTTTGTGCTTTGCGTAGTGAACTAAATATACTTGATTCTCGCAACCTAGTTTGAAATCTGCATGCCTCTGTTTGTGAGAACTAGTATGAGTAGGGAAAAGCTTTGAAAAGTTTACTTATCGTCTTTCAAATCTATTTCAAAGCTAGACTCAAAGAGCATGGCCAATGTTTTTGTTTGTTGATCCGATATGGCCATGAAATTTGAGTCACATATGTCTATCTAGCATATGAGGAGAGTCGCTTAGGAAGCAAGCTTAACTTGCTCTGTTCAGGCGAAAATCACCCTGTCCAGTCAGCAGTGGGACCTATTTCCTGGGGCCCATAGCATCTTGTCCTTCTCTCCTCACTCATTCTCTCCACCGGCCTCTCTCTTTCTTTCCCGTGCGCGACCGAAGGCGACGCCGTCATTGCCGCCTCTCCTTGCCGCGTCGGCGACCGCCACCACCGCCCCACGGCGGTGCCGCTCGCGGGCGCCTACACCGCCGGTCCTCTTCCTCGACACCGGGCGCCGCCCCGCCGGCCGCAGGGGGCCGCAACCTCTCTCTTCTCATCTCCTCATTCCACGGTGAGAAAACCTAACCGCCCGATCTATGCCTAGTGATGAAATTGGTCTTGGATTTCTGCAATTAGTGATAGAATAAAGGTTCTAGATCATGGGAAAATTGTTGATTTGAATCGATTTGGAAGATTAGAGGTGAATCCCACCCATGGTATGCATGGGGTGACCAAGCGGCACTGCCGGTTTTGGTTAAAAGCAAATCAATTTGCTGGTCACCTTTAGTGTCTTTTGAATCAATGAGTGGAACAAATTGAATCTAATCCCATTATCAAAGAAAATTTATTCTAAATCTAAATCCATGGCAACTTTTATCACTATTTTCATTTGAATCAAGTTTCTGAGATTTGGTTGGAGTGGTAGATAGATATACATGTGTCTTAGCTATTGCACAAGGTAGATGTCGATTTGGTTGACAGGCAACCCGAGCGACGGTGCCGCTCGGGGCTGATTCAAACAGCCTGCCCATCAACTGAGTCAAACATCTATCTTATGCAATGCTTAACACCTATGCATATCTATCTCTCACACCAGCACTTCAGTGACTGATTTGGATCCTTTACATGCATAGATGGAGCACGGTCAAGGAAGCGGAGGAGCCAAGAGGAAGGCTTTGCAGAAGCCGTTTCCTCGCAGGGGCAGAGGTAGAGCCTCTACTCCTCCTGGGAGACCCACAGCTGAGCAGCAGCAAGAGAGGGAAAGGCAGCTTAGACATGAGTTGAGATATGGCAGAAAGATTCCAGAGATTGGATGTCCAAGCACTCCTCTTGATATTTGGACCTTCGATGACTCTTACATGAGAGATTATGAGGAGGAGATACAAGTGAGGAGAGCTCCAGATGACAGCAGGCCTCACAGGAGGATTGACTACTCCACAGGGAGTAAGTTAAGCACTGATGCTAGAAGGGTAAAACCCTACACCTCTCCTAAGGATCTTGGAGTTGACTACAGATTTTGGAATGAGTTTCATTCTGATTTCTATGCCTCTGTGGTCACCAAGAAGAGGAAGCCCAGCATTAGACAGATGCACTACATTGACTGGGATCTTCTGAAGGCAAAGGGTGAGCCAGAGATTGACAGAGCTATCAGGGCTTGTGAGAAGCATGAGCTGAGGCACTTGATGGAGTTCCAGTATGACTGGAATGCAGAGATACTTGGACAGTTCCATGCTACCTACTTTCTGGAGAATGAGGACACGATACACTAGATGACTGAGGGTGTCCACTACTCAGTTGACTTTGTCACCTTCTCCAAGATACTTGGCTTTGGTAGGAAGCACAGGAGCTTCACTCCTATCCACAGTGAGAAGAAGCTTGATGCCACGGCAGTCAGGTACATGTGGAGGGAGCCCAGCAAGGCAGATGGTTTGGTGAGAGGTTTGAGAAGCTTTTACTATATTCTGAACAACCTCCTCAGGAACACCATTGATCTCAAGGATGGTGCAGCCTCAAACTTGCATGGTTGGGTGAAGAACTTGCTAGCCAGACTTGCTCCTGGAGGTGAGAGTTTCAATGTGCCTGCATACTTGTGGATGGAGTTGGCTGATGCTATGGATGATGGTAGGAAGAGCTTGCCCTATGCTCCCTACATCATGTATGTCATAGAGAGGGTATCCGGCTTGAGGTTCAACAAGACTGATGATCACAAGGCATACAACCTCGAGCGGATCATGCCAGCAGCAGCAGCTTTTGAGGCACCAGCTAGAGAGGACACTCCACTCTCTCCCACAGAGGTTCCAGAGAGCTCTCGTGCTAGAGCTAGGAAGGGCAAGAGTAGCTTCAAGAAGAAGATGACGACATGGATGAAGGTCATGTTTGAGACTTGCACCTACTCAGCAGCGTCTGCTCACAGGGTTGAGCATAGGCAGAGGGAGGACAGAGAGCGTGCAGGAGTCACACCTCTTTCACTTGTCCCTTCTCCACCTCGCTAGCTTTGACCTTCCCAGCTTGTCAGAGTCTGCAGAGTCAGAGGACACTACTTCCGAGCATGAGCTTGACTGGGATGAGACGCTTGGTGACTTTGTGCGGAGGCAGCAGCAGCCACAGGACCCAGAGGATCCACCTCGACGCTGTACACGCTTCACCTCCACTACTCACACCGCAGTGGGGCTGTGGTCTACTCTTTCGGAGGAGGAGGAGGAGGAGCGAGGGACGGACGAGGAGGAGGGGAGGAGGAGGAGGGCAGCTCTTGAGTGACTTGATCTCTCTTTTCTTTTCTCCTTTTTGGTGCTTTGTGCCAAAGGGGGAGAAAATTAGAGGGGTCAACTTTTTCGCGCCTTCGACTGCTGTTTTTCTTTTGTTTAGCATATCCTAGAGAGTTAGAACTTGAGAGTAGGGTCTCAAAACTATTTGTGAACTTGTAATAATGTGACTTATTTGACTCTCTTCGTATGGTTTATGGACATGTGTTTGATCTGTGTTAATTAGCTTGTCTTATTCATGCTGTTTATTCATATTTGTATATGTTTCATGTTGTGGTTTACATGTTGGTAGCAGGCCTGTTTTGACAGGAGCGGTGGTGCCGCTCGGCCGAGCGGTGGTGCCGCTCAGGTCAAAACATACCTTCTGCTCTGAGTGCTTAAACTGTCATGCTGCATCATGTATATTCATCTGACACATTTGATAACACTTGTCACCCCACAGCAGGCATGGATGTAGGGGGAGGTCCTTACATCACCTAAATGTGTAAAACTTGACCTTGTATGTCAAAATTGAGAATTTAAATCTCATTCACACATTTAGGGGGAGGTCTCACTGCCTAAATATGTGATTCATGTTACAAGACATCATCTTGAGCATTCTAAGCTCATTCACATATTTAGGGGGAGGTACCTACATCCATGGCTCGAAAAATCTCCATTATTTGACTATCTTTTGTAAGCTCTAATTAGGTTGTCACCAATCACCAAAAAGGGGGAGATTGTAAGTGCAATCAACCTCTAATGTGGGTTTTGGCGTTGATGACAATCTAAATAGAGGACTAATGAGATTTATCGAGTTGACAAGTAGGCAACAAGCCAAGAGGACATTACAAACCTAAAGGAGGAGTACCCCGATTCGTTTTATAGCTGGTACTTCAAGAAAGGAGGTTTATATTTATTTTACATTTTGAATTTGAGTATAGGACACGCCGTACTATTAAGAGGGATTAGAACCACTATGTCAAAGCGTGCAACCAAGTGCTCATTTTCACACCACATAACCTCTGGCTCCAGACTTAGTCAGTGATCAAATTCTTTCTACCTTTCAACTGACTAAGCCTGAGCGGCGGTGCCGCTCGATCATTTGCGGCAGTGCCGCTCATGATCTGACCGTTGGGGAGGGGAGTATTTATACTTTCCTTTTCTATCCCCAACGGTCACCCTTCGTCTCCTCTGCTCACTTTCGACAAAAAGCTACCAAGTGCTCAGCTCTCTCTCTCCTCCATTGAAGCTCCTCACCCCCTCAAGCAAATCCATCGATTCTTGAGTGTGAGGGCTGCAAACTTCGATTGGAAGAGAGCTCCACTGATCTTCATCGTTCTAGAGGCACTTGGTTCGCACTTTGGTCGGCGGTTTTGGTCTTTTACTCTTGGAGCTTGCTCCTAGCCGGCTAGTGCGTCGCCCTTGAGCTTGCCCACTTGTGTGGCAGCCTAGGGAGGTTTGTAACACCCTCTTGCATCTAATACATTACCCCACATCTCTAGGATTTGGTTCCTAGACTTGTGAACGAGGCAAAGAGGCAAACCTTTGTGGTGAGCTCATTCCTTTGTGGAACCTCAACAACGTGGACTTAGGCAAGCCTTGGTGGCGAGCTGAACCACGGGATAAATCCCTGTGTCACCGTGTGCTTGATTTACTTTACTTTGCTTCCATATTGTTGTTGTTGAGAAGATTTAGGGTTTGAGGCCGATCTACTTGTATTCACTCGATCTACTTGTTTTAGCTCCCGATCTATAATCTATACCTGTCCAGGAACCAAGCGAAATCACCAGATCCACTTTTCATTGGACAGATTTTGAACTGTGAGCTAACCTTTCCTGCAGGAGCGGTAGAGCCGCTCAGTGAAGCGGTGGTGCCGCTTGGAGCGGCGGTGCCGCTAGGCCCAAGCGGCGGTGCCGCTCAGGAAACTGACAGTGCTTCGAGTTGATATTTTTGAAACAGGCCTATTCACCTCCCCTCTAGGCGTCCAGCGATCCTACAAGTACAACAATTTATCGAGTGAACAAAACTCATTTTGGATGCAAAATGACATTGGTGGAATGTAAAAGGACTCTAGCTGATGGCACAAACATGTGATTACTCTAATACAATGTTTAAGTCTAGCTAAACTTATATTAGATAGAGGATTTTAGTACTTGGTTCCTCTAGCTGATGCCCAACTCGACTATTTTTTTTTCCTCATAATACAATCAATAATTTTATAAGGTATAAAATTTAGAGAACTAGATTGAAGGTCTAAATAATTGCTTTGACATATGGGATGACCTGTTTGATAGAGTATCTAAATAGGCAGTAGGCACAACAATAAACATAATAATAGTTTTTTTTTTTTGTCAAAAAACATAATAATAGTTTTAGAATTTTAAGTTTCCCTCCAGAATTTATTATCCTATATTTTTTGAAAGAAAAAAAAAGAAAAAAATGGAAAACCCTTTAGCCGCGGCGAGTGGTGTCGTCTCGCCGTTGGAAGGGAATTGGACGGGCTTTGCTTCGACTCCACCTTCTCCCCTCCGTCGGCGTCTCCTCCGATGCTGGTGGGGTGGGGATTGACTTCGCTCTAGCGCAATCCAATCCCATCCAATCAGCTGCAGCTTCCCGCCGCCCCATGCCTCATCGCGGCCGGCGGCGATGGGCGACGTCCCAGTCCCAGCCCCAGCTTCCCTTGTTCCCGACATCGATATGACCCCGCGCCGCCGCCGTGAGCCCTCCGAGCCCCGCAGCGACAGCGACTGGGACGCTGGATCCAGCCGCGAGGGGTCCCCGACCTCCTCCGCCGTGCGCCCGCCGTGCAGATCTCGCGCGCCTCCTCTTCCTCGTCCTCCTGGCTCCGCGAGATCGAGCGCGACCGTGTGCGCCTCGTCAGGGAGTGGGTCCACATGGCTGCCCGCGACCGCGACGACGACGCCGGGCCCCCACCGTCCCCCGTTGCTGAACACGCGCGCAGGGACGCTCCCCGGATCCGCGGCCGCCAGGCGCGCCTCGAGCTCGTCATGCGCATGGCCGCCGACCGCCAAGCCGAGCTCCACCGCCTCTCGCAGCACCGCGCTGTCTCCGACTTCCCGCACCGCAACAGAATCCACGTCGGTGCTTCTTCATTTCTCAACTCACTGTTCCATTACTTGTGACAATACTTCGCCTCTGACTGACGTGATCAGAATTACCGTATTTACTGCAGGCGCTGCTCCGGGGTCGGTTTCTGCGCAACGGTGGCCTGCCGGAGGAGAGGAGACCCCCATCTGTGGCTGCAAGGGAGCTTGGCCAGCTGCGACAACGTCATCCTGTATCTGGTTTGAGGTATGTGTCAGCTCGTGTGCTGAGAAAAGAGTGTTGAGGCTGCTTCTGCTGCCTAATGTATATATGTTCGTTTTCTTTTCTTTTCTGTTGGGATAAATGCATGTGTATGCTAGATCACTTTTGCTACATTCTGATGTAGTTGGAGGGGTTACATCTTTTAAGGAGTTCATGAATCATGATCCTTAATATTGCTTCAGCTGTTGCTGCATTTGGCTTTTCTGATAGTTTGCAAATGTTCTGCCTTTCGAAACAGAAAGAACTAGTATAGCACATAAAAAATGATAAAAAGTGTTGTACTGTTATATGATGCTGACAAAGGATAAAAAGCTTGTGTTGTTTGTTATGTCAAAATAATGTACAGTATTTTGCTCATATTATCATTTCTAACTCCAATGTTCTAATCATCTTCTCATCTCTAGCCTTATTTTGGTTATTTGTTATGTCAAAATAATGTACACAAAGACTGATTTTATCTTTGCTTGAAAAAACACCGAAGTCCTATTCGTAAATGTGTGTAACATTGAGAGCTATTCAATCATGTTACTATCTTATTACCTCCTTGCCATATTTGAAGCATGGTGTCATTTTATCGTAAGACACATAAATGAGTAGCACATTTTGCTAGTATGGAAATATATTTTTGTTCCATAGCGGGTGAACCCAGATTTTATTACTTTCGCAATGAAATTGCATCCGTCCCACTGTTAGACTTTACCTCTTCCACTGGAATATGGGCGCAAAGAAACGATCACAGCATCACAATTGTTAGTCTGATGATGTGATTACATTCTTTAATATGTGGCTTGGACCTAACATATTAGTTAGTTATATCAACTTGTTAGCAGCTAATTTGTTACTTGTGTTATCTACTTATTCACCCTCTCTCTCTTTTGATCACATTTAGCAATCACAAGCTGGTGCATTCACTTACTATATGGACAGATCTTGTTATTGCTATTAAAATGTACTCTTGTAATGCTGCTGACTTTCATCATGTGCTAAGTAAAATAATAATACTCATTAATTTTAATAACTAGAGAAGAGTTCCGCTTCAGATTGGAGAATCTTGTCCGTGGTCAAGCAGATAGCCAAGTGGATGCTTCTTCAGATCACGATGTTGACTTATCTACAAATGATCGTTCTGAATTAAGGCCTTCTGAAACTACTCAGGAGAGGCATGAGCAGACAAGTGAGAATATCAGTCTTCAGCAAATTGACAGTACCGCAACAACATCAGGATTTGAAAGTGGGAGCCCTAGTATTGCTGAAGTTTTCTGTGGATCTCATAGTCAAGCAGAAAGTCAGGAAGATTTGGAACATGAGAGAAGAGACTGGCAACAATTTTCCCATGCTGTGATTGGAGAGGAATCTGAAAGAAGTTGGCATGAAAATGCAGACAACTCTTCTCATGAGGGGACAGCAGTTGAAGAGGATAATGATCATCTTCCAGAAGCAAATGAAGAGTCAACCAGTGTTGATCATCTTCCTGAAGGACGTGAAGAGTCCATTAGCAATGATAGTCTTCCTGAAGCGCAAGAAGATCAGCATGATAGTGATCTTCCTGCAGTGCTTGAAGAGCTGCATGACAATAATCACTTTCAGGAATCACCTGGGGAATGGAGCAGAGATGATCATCCTGTTGAAGTCTATGATGAGTGGCAGAGTGATGATCATCTCCCTGAAGTAAATGAAGAGTGGCACAATGATGACGAGTCTAATGATACTGCAGACAATTGGCATGATAATAATTCTGACCAACCAATTGACCATGATGCTGCTCTTATTAGAAGAGCTAATACATTCATCCCTGGGGATGATGATAATGTGTACAGCACAGAATTGAGGGAACTCCTAAGCAGGTTATTGTTTCTTGCTTAAAGAAAGTTGCTACAAGCAATTTATTTGGTGTTTATATAAATACTTACATTGTCTCAATTATGCAGAAGGAGCGTTTCTAATCTTCTTCACAGTGCTTTTCGTGAAAACTTGGATCGGCTTATCCGGTCATATGTTGAACGGCAAGGTCGTGGTCCTCTCCCTTGGGATCTGGAAGGAACAACTCCTGCTCCTCCCTCACCAGATCAAAATCAGGAGCAGCAAAGAGATGATGAGGACCAGGAACTGCAGAATACTGTGAATAGGCCTCCTTTAGTGATACCACCTCCACCTATGCCTCCTCGTCAGCCACTTTGGCATTCAGAGTTGCATCGTAATAATTGGATCAGACAAAACATTCATCGTTCATCTTCTGATATTGTGAGCTATTGCCATTGATATCCTTACCACACTTACATTAATATTTTACTTTGCTCAATTCATCTTTTTGGTGCTTGATACAATACATTTGTTGTTTATGGTGAATTTGTAAACCATATATGGTAGGCTCCTGTGTTTATAGTAGACTAATGCACTCAACTCTTCTATTTAGATTAAGTTTGGGGAATAGCTTATATGTTATGTGTGGCAAAGGCTCATATTTATATTCTTTTTTCTGTCCAGGAATGGGAGGCCATCAATGATTTAAGAGCTGATATGGCTAGACTTCAGCAAGGCATGAGCCATATGCAAAGGATGTTGGAAGCTTGCATGGATATGCAGCTAGAGTTGCAGCGTTCTGTAAGGCAAGAAGTATCAGCAGCCTTGAATCGTTTCATTGGGGAGCAAGGTTAGTAAATCAGCACAGTCATGTTTGCTACATTTCGTACAGTGCTGTAACTTGTATGAACTGAGAAAAGTCAGGGAATTAACTTTGAGCATCCTTAATTCCTTATGCATTTGTATGTAATGTCTGTTCTAAAAATTGATGGCTGGCCTCTTAATCTTGGAATAGCCGTGTGTATCAATCATATAGAAACATAAGATGCAAAATGCTAACTATAGTTTATCTTATTCAAAACATATAGCTATGATGTTGGATGTCTGATGTTATGCGCTACGGTCTCAAATTGGCACATAGTTTAGGACAATACAATACCCCAAACAAATTACTTGTATCTGTTTACCATTGGATCGCATAGCATTTGCTTGTGATATTATGGAATGCATCTATAGAGCAAGGGAAGCATTATATACTAATTAAGTTGATAATGAGCATAACTATGTCATACTTGAGTTGGTATTGCGTATATGGTATTGGTATTGCATTTCACTTTCCATACATCCACCTAATATACGTAATTGGTATTTCAGGTGGTGAAAGTAAAGAAATAATCGACGATGGTTCAAAATGGATAAATGTGAGAAAAGGGACCTGCTGCATATGCTGTGAGACTCCAATTGACTCCCTTCTGTACAGGTTTGTCTCGCATTAGCAATGTTCTATTATTTATTGGATGGAGTGTTGACTCAGTCTATATGTTGGTAGTATCTGTGAACTTGTTTTTGTGTTTATCACTGATCAGATGTGGGCACATGTGCACATGCTCAAAATGTGCGAACGAGTTGGTTCGAGGTGGAGGGAAATGCCCGCTGTGCCGCGCACCCATAATCGAGGTGATCCGAGCATACTTCATCATGTAGATACAAAGAAGACAGCAAGAAGATAGAAGAGGCCTTGAATTGTTTTTGGTCTCAGTGTGGAGTTGTTAGCGGGCGGTGTATGATTGTATTCAATTTTGTTCATTCTCTCTAATGCGTTGGTTAATTTTTCTCTGGGTTCATTTCGTTTTGGTCTGCCTGCCCTATTTGTAAGTAACGTACGGTTTTGGGGTGTGGCGGCAGAACGGGGAGGCGGTCTTATCTGATTGGGACTTGGGCCACTGCTAATTTTGTTCCAGAACGAGTAAGCGACTAATGGTGTTTGGGTGGTTGAAACATGAGAAAAAGGGGGAAATTGCTGTATCTTTGTTCGTGCAGCACTGTGTGCCTGCTTGGACATGGCCGCTTGGAATGCTGTGTGATTTTGATATGGGTCTTGGCTACGTTAAGATATGGTGGTGGTCATGATGTTTCATCAGGTCTGTTAGTAGATGGATGTGAAAGTGTTGCTCTGTATCATGGGAGATGTTTCCCAGATTCTTGATTTTTTTTTTCTCTCAGACGACAACTAAGATTGTTCATCATCAATCGATTATTATCATGTGTATGGAGGTGGAATGGTATCTGGGCCGCGAGCGAGAGCACCTGTGGGCTGTGACTGGGCCCATCCTATCCTATATTAAATAAGGGAGCGCCGTTCCTTCCACCTTGCCACATTGAATTGAAGCAGAGGGAGAGAGAGGCACGGCGAGTCCATGGCGACTCTGGCGGCCAGCCCCTCCGTGTCCGAAGACACCGACTCCGATTCCTCTCAGTCAGTCTCTCGCCCCCCAAACCCTTCCGATTCCCCAAGTTCAATCTACTCCGTGGGAGATGATCGATCCGATTTGGCTCCCTTCCCTTCTCTTTCGGGCTGCTCGGGATCGCATTTCTGCATCGCGCGCGCTTGAAGCTGTTACTGTTGTGGGTATTGATCTTTCGCTCTTCCCTTGTTGCAGGTGCAGCGAGGCAAGCATATGGGATTCTCAAGGTACAGTACCTCCTACTAGTTCCTTCTGCTTGCTGCTCCCTCCCCCCTCCCATTTCTCTCTCTCTCTGCTCCTATCCCAGCATTTTTATGCCTGCGGTTTTCAGTACACAGAGAAGCAATGCCAGGCCTGCTTTGCCGGTTCATGCTTCCATGGACCCTGCGCTCCAGAAATCAAACAGCCAAAGCAGATTTCCTATTTGGCTCTTTTTTTTTCAGATGAAACTATCGATCTATGAATGATCTATCCCGGATTTGTTTTAGTGCGGCCTACAGTGTGGGTTTTGGCAGATATAACCGGTTCTGATCTTCTCCTGTGCAGAGCTAAGCAGGCACGCTGAATGTCTAGAGCTGGAGGAGTTAACCGCAATATCAGTCAATCCCAGTCTGCTTCCAGCGCTCAATCAGTTGCTTCTCGAGGCGTATGCCATTCTGCGGCCCAAGCCACTTGACTATAACCAGCGCAACACCTTGGTTGATGTCTTCAGGGAGATGGTGAATAAAAGATTTGGTATACTTCCATTTCTTGCACATTATCGATTATTTGAATTTGAATATAGTCATAAACTTCTAGCCTCTAAATTCATCCCTAATAATAAGGATGCTGGCTGGCGGTTAGTTATAAAATTTGCAGTTCACCTCTCTCTGAGAATCCTCTTTATTTATTTATTCTTTTAAAAAACTCTCTATTATTTTTGAGTCTGTTAAATCAGTCACTCCTTGTGTGGAGGAAAATGTAGGCGTGCATTACCAGCACAATGCTGATAGTAGTAGTGTATATCCTGGCCTGTTGCATCAGATATCTTCCGGTAATTGGATATATCATCACACAACACCTGTTGTTTCACAATCCACAGGTTTAAGAAGTACTAGGGAACATGGAGAATTTTTCAAAAAGAAAAGGGATCACATAGATGTTGTGTTTGTCTATTGCCAATAACAGAAATATATTGGGGGTAAACTCACTGAGCAATGACACCGAGCATTGAGTGGACTCTTGTAGCTGTAGATGTTCAGGAAATCATATATCAATCACATCGGAACATTGAACTTCGTCTCTTACATGCTGATTTCAACTTTATTTAACTCAAATTTCAGGTAGCAACAGTGGGTCTCTAGTTGTGGAACCATTTGGATCATTCACGATGGATTTATTTACTCGTTGTAGTGATCTGGACCTCTCTATCAATTTCAGTGCTAATACTGATGAGCAATATACTCGCAAGCAAATGATCTCTGTTATCAGGAAATTTTCTAAGGTTCTATATTCTCATCAGAGTAAGTATTCCCCAGACAGAAATTTGATATTCATTGCATGCCCATTGATATTTGTAAATAATTCAAACTTTTCTTCTCTGATCCATCTAGGGAGTGGAATTTTCTGTGGGGTTTTCCCTATTGTAAGTGCTAGGGTGCCTATACTGAAGGTTATTGATCGTGGCACAGGGATAGAATGTGATATTTCAGTTGAAAATAAAGATGGCATGACAAGGTCAATGATCATCAAATTTGTTTCCTCACTTGATGAAAGGTTTCAGATACTAAGTTACTTGGTAATGCAAGCTCCGTTTTCTTTCTAATAAGTAACTTAGCAAAGCCATGTGCCAAATTGAAACAATGTGACAACAATCTTTTCCTTTTCCCGTTTGTTCTTCAGGTTAAGTTCTGGGCTAAGGTACATGATTTGAATAGCCCAAGACAACTAACAATGAGCTCCATGTCAATTATTTCACTAGTTGCTTTCCATTTGCAGGTACCAGGGTTAACTATTATTTTGGTTTGGTTATTAAATTGCAAGTAACTGTCCATTACCTTTTGATTAATTGACCTACTAATCAATCTGTATAGAAAATAAGATGCACATATTGAGGAACCTTTTATCTCCTTTAGTATAAAAAAAATTCTGGATTTATGCTAGTACAGAAAACGTGATAGATATCCTTCTGCTACGTTTCCTCTGTCTGAATCCCTACACTTCATGCTATTGCATTCTGTGTACCAGAAATTGGATTTTACTCCATTTACCTTTATGGTAGTTTTTGAGTAGCAACTCATTAGATACATGGCTAAGAATATAAACATCAATGTGCAGTGCAGACCCGACATCCCCCAATATTGCCTGCATTCTCTGACTTGTTAAAAGGTTAACTTCTATCATGCCTGCACTTTGTTTTTCATTGTACTGGCATCATTCTGCTAACTTTTCCACTGAAACCAAGGATAATTTTCTATATTGCTACTGTTGCAGATGGGTTAGACTGCACAAGTGTTGAGAGGAACGCTTTACTGTTCAAGGGTTTTGGGAGTAAAAATAAAGAATCTGTTGCTGAACTGTTTGTATCATTGATAAGTAAAGTGAGTAACTATTAGGTTCATCTTCCTACTTGTGTATTTGTGGTTGAATTTACTTGCCATGGTTGAATCTATATGAACATGTTTTTATAGTTGTACCTTGGTATGCTGGATGAGCTCTTCTCATACACACGTGTTTACTGTACCCTTTTTTTTTCAACAAATAGGAGATTTAGATAAGATCGAACTACATTTGCAGAAATTCTCATTATGTACCTATGTTGACATGTTATTTTCTGTACTTGTTCATTTTAGCCACAAATAGGCACTGATTGTGCTATACCCCTGAACTTTAGCTAGTTTATCTTCCTTTTTTTTGTCAGTGCTGCATTGGCCAAGAAATAATTTTTAGAGTTTTAGGTCCATGCCCCAGCCTTTCAATGAAATCAAAAGACCAACAGTGTTTGCAACTCAAGTTCAATAACAACATCCCCAACCATCTAGAGTTTACAAAGCAATCAGGAAACCATAACCACATGATAACTATCCACGAAATCAAGGACAGAAACACAACCTGAACTACAGAACTACTGCTAAACTTCAGACATGAAAGAAGCACTGACGAAAGGTCCACCCCTTGAAACTTGCCACCCTCAAGACCAATACCAGTACCTCCATGCACCACTCTGTCCAGGGCAATAAAGCCCATGTTCCATGGAGAGAAGCACATCATATTAAGATTATCACATGAGAGTTTGCCAGATCTCTGAGCATCTTTATCTTCTGAGTCAGATCTTGCAAAATTTTGATAGATGTAGTCTATACTCCACTGCATATTCTGAAAACAAATACCATTCCTAAGCTGGTAAGGCTGCAGAGGTCATATGAATCAAAAACTTCTTGTTACTCCACCACATACTACCAAAATTGTAACAGTGATTTATATTTTATATTCCCTCTGTTACAAATTTTAAGATGTTTTAGGTTTTCTAGATACATAAGTTTTACTATGCACTTAAATATACATTGTGTCTAGACTCTACATATATAGTAAAATCAATTTATCTAGAAAGTCCAAACTCTTATATTTCAAATGGAGGAAGTATTAGTTTGCACTTTTTTTATAATGTATCAGGTTGCAATTTCTTTTTGTTGAATGTGCTATTGGAAATGATTGTGTTCACTAATAAGGGCCATGAATCGGCCTTGTCCTGTAGCTGTTATCAGCCGAGAGTTTATGGGAGCATGGGCTGTGCGCAAGCAATTTTGAAGCGTCATGGATCACCAAGACCTGGAAGAAAGGAGCCGGCAATTTAAGTGTTAAGTATTTGTGCATCGAGCAGTAACAAGTAGCAAAATATTAGACTCTCACCCTGAAAAAAACACACAAACACTAATTTTGTTTCTGTTTATGCAGGTTGAAGATTTCTTGGACCGATCACAAAATTTTGCAAGGTCAGTTGGAAAGGTGCAGATGCAGAAGATTTGCAGATGCCTTAGAGAATGTGCTTTGAACTTGTTAGATTTCATGAGAGGGAAAATGGACACAACGAAGCTGAGGACCCTTTTATTTGGGCAGCTTAACCCAGATGAATTAGTGAGCAAACCTCGTTTGGAACATGTCAAGAGAAAAAGGAAGTGGGAACTGACCCTTCAGGGAAGATGTGTGTCCCAGAAGAAGAGTGCACAGCATGGTGGCAGTGCTACTAGCAGTGATTCCTTACCCACTCACAGTGTCTTGCATCACGCGCTCCGTCATCAGTTTGTGCCCATTATTCGATGGCCTCGAATCATTCCTTCTGGCTTTGGCTATGGATTATCGCTTGGGATTCCATCAGCTGCTCCTCACCCTGGCAAGGGAATACTGGGAAAGCCACCAAGTAATATAACTCCCTTAGATCAATGGAGCTTAACTCAACTAGTGCACATACAGCAAAAAGGTCCGCTTCTGCCGACTCCGCACCAGCACACATGTCAGCAGTCATGTAGCGGAGCTTGTGGAGCCGAGCAGCTCCGGCACAATGATAATGTCCGGTGATGAACAGCTCTAGTATCGGTTAGGAGGAGTTTGATGTTAGATTTAATGTGGAGCTCCCTCTTGTGTTGAGGCACTTTTCATTGCTCTTGTATTGTATGGCTCAACAAGTGTTAATGTTTTATTCTTCTCTCCCCGAAGAGACCATGCTGTCTAATAGAGGAGGGGGTTTATTAGGCAATCTAAAAATTAATGACCGCTAAAACCTGCTACTTATCAAAACTTATTGCAAAATGCTACTAGATGTGCAATACGGTTTTGTTTAGTGCTATCTCTAACGCAAAAAAGAGTTTTATGCCTTATGTTCAAACAATCCTATCAACCAATCTAACAAGCTGGACTTTGGAAATGTAAGCAGTCAAGAGATGCAAATAGTGTGGAAACACAAATTGAGTTAGAGAATGTAAACTCTTGACAGGTTTTCGTGAGGTAATGAAAAGCCTATGCCTTTCTCTAGTTCTCGTTAGATCCCCTTCCAGGGGTTAAACCTTAAATTATGGAGGATTTCATCTAAAAAGGCAGGTTTGACATTTCTCGGGAGAGTGTAGAAGCAAGTCTGTTTTTGTGTTGCACGGAAACATTGTACTGCAAATAGTTTGTGCCTTGTGGTCGGACGGTCTTCTTCCGTTCTAAAAGTCACCTTGGTTTTTTTTAAATAAAATTGATGTACCAAGGACGGTCCACGCCTCACAATTGTATCTAACATCTTCGGTCCACAGGCCACTCAAATAATTATGCAGGTACCAACAGTACCTCTAATGAGAGGGACATATTACGATGGAAACCAGCAACAACAGGTAATTAAGTGCTCCTCTAAAGAAGCATACCGCCACTTAAGCTCACGGCTGCAGTGGTACACAGTCCAGGCTCCAGTGCAAGGGCCCATGAGCATATCAACAGAGGCAATGCGCATTTTACAGCAAACGTGGAAACACAAGGCGCTGCCACCCGTCATCAAAGCTTTTTTTATGGAGACCACTAGCAACAGGAGAACATGCAGGACGATACTCCACAATCGGTAAACAATGCACCACTCACTTGCAACGAGATAGAAAATGACACGCACACTATCCTTTTTCATTATTGCACTTTTGCCAGAGCAGTTTGGTTGTCATTCTATCTTTTTAAACTTTTACTCTTTATATTAAAGCACTTCCGACAGCGGAATCAGTGTTAATAGCAGAAGCAGCGGCACTCACACTCAGCTGCTTTTGCTGAGAATGAAAGCAATTGAACATGCAGTGAACTTCACCAATGACAAATAGACTGTGACGAACTTTTTCATTTTTCATCTATCGGTACTTTTTTTTTTTTTTTTTTTTTTTTGAGAATTACACAGTACAACGCAGACACTCACAACACGCACGCACACTCACCCCTATGAACACACGTACGCAAACCCTACCCCTATGAGCACCTCAGGAAGGGCTCGGGCGGCCGGCAGCAGACGGAGATTCTCGAAGTCACCATAGGCGCCTCGTCGTCGACGGAACGCCGCTACCACTTAATGCATAACGCCGGTAAATCCTTGGGAAAATCCCAGGAAAAGGTGCGAGCACCAGGATTTGAACCCTGGTGGGTAGCGTCCCACTGGACCGTCCTACCATTGGACTACAAGCCAATTCGCATCTATCGGTACTTGTCCAACCCTCACTGGAATATCAAATGCATTACAACACTCTAGGTCCACGAGAGAAGAATATACAAGATCCCAAGAGCAATGAACTGTTAGGTTGATCTCAAAGGGGCCAGCCCAACGGCTGGCCCAATCCCCTTGGTCAGCCCTGATCGGGGGCATCTAACCCTAATGGTTAGTGGACCCCCGTCGCACTGCGCTAATAAATAGAGGTGAGGGACAAGTGGCACAGGACACGAGAGTTAACGCGAGTTTCACCGTCGCCACTTCCCCTCACCGTCACTCCCAGTTACTCCACCGATCGGAGAGCACAGCCAGCGACGGGAAGTTCCACGACCGCCGCCACCGAAGTTCCACGACCGCCGCCACCGAAGGGAAGACCGTGACGCGGATGAACTCCATCGGTGCCTCCAGTAACAGTTTCATTCTTTCACCATTTACTATTAGAATAATTAAATCAATTAGATTAGTTGATGTAATCTAGGATTACTACTTGTCATTATTATTATTCTATTGTTCCCAATCTTTCTCCTGCTAGAAGATCCTCCATAAGTTCTATCAATGGTATCAGCCGATCTAGTATGTAGATCGGGAATTGGGAATAAATTCGCAAGAAAATCAAAAGAGAAGGGAAGATCCGATTGGATTCTTCCAACCCTAGCGCAAGGCAACATACAGACGCGACCGATTCGTTCTGGAATCAGGAGACAAGAACGCGAAAGTGCAACCCTCATCCTAGAATTCGAGCACAGAGCAAGAGGAAAAGAGTCTTGATTCGTTTCGGATCGAGCCTTTTACCCTAGCGCAAAGAAACAACTGATTCTTTTCTGGATCGGGCAAGAACAACCTCAGTCGTCTCACTGCAAAAGACCGCCACAGCGCGGGCGTAGGGCACCGTCACGACGCTACTCGACGGCGGCGCGCTCAGCCACAGGCCAGCGTGCTGTTGGTAAATCTAACGTCACTATAACATTAGGTGGAGTTAATCTCACCTAAGGCTATAAGCCATCAGAGAAACTCAGTGTGGTTCATCTCTTAACACTACTATGTGCTAGGTTGTCATCCCCAGCAGCAATGCTAGGAAATGCATAGGTGATACTTGTGATATGTGTTGTTTGCAATCTATAAGAAATATAAAAGGTCTATCCGCAAGCGCACAGATATAAATATCACTTTGTAGCATTTCACCGGGAGTAATCCAGGTTTTATCATTTATATTCTACCACAGGGAGAAATAATTGAAAGGTGGGCGCAGACATAATTAATAAGGGGCATACTTATGAGAGATCCTGTTACTAGTGCTTACTTTAGCAGGGGTAAACCAATAATGATAATAATATGATAATGATAAATAAAGGCAGAGGCATCACACACAGAGACAGGAATAGACTACTAAAAGTTAGACTTAACATTGGACTTCTTTAAGAGACAGAATTCATCTATAGCATTTAATCTACTAAGTCATTACATCTATTCTAAGGCATATGTTATCACATATAGCATAGTAAACTCTAGATCATGTATCCGGACGACTATCAAGGAAAATCAAGAGCGAAACAAGATATTCCCCATAATCAATGTCCACTTGTCTTATAGACGGAGGGTGGATTCCAAAGGACTCAACAGGACTGTCACTCCCGCGATCTACCACACGACCCGGAATATAAGGTGCATTCGCAGGTAAATCATATATAAGCACCACGCTTACATAATTATCTTTACCACCTAACCCACTCGAGTATTGAATTAGGCGCTCTACGAATAGATACATATATCTATCATAAACTACATCTATATCAATCATACTATTAGAATAAAGTAAGAACATAGCAAACAAACACATATTATTAATAAAGTGCAAAGTCATAGATACAAGATAATTCATACCGTAAAACTTGAAGATCGAGAACTCTAGGTAGGCACACCCAGCTCTAATTGAATCTGTCTGCTAATCAACTTGGATGAACTAGAACTAGATGAACTAGAACTAGAACTAGTAGCTAACCCTAATCTCTGGTGGAGATACTCTCTTCTACTTCTGCCTGACTTGGTTAATAATGACTAATAATGAACTAGTATGAATTCATGTTTAACCCTGGGGGTAGATGGTCTTCTTATATAGGCCTTGGCGATGAACGATGACCATTGGATCAAACCGACCTTCAACAACGGTGTAGATACAACCTCAAAGTCGGTTACAAACCGACCTAGAAAGCTGAGGCTGACAGGTGGGACCCACCTGGCGGCCGGCCTAAATGGGCTTGGCGGCCGCCAGGGTCCTTCCTTCCCTCGGCCTCTGGTTTCTTCTGGTGTCCTCTGGTACCTTCTAGAATGTTTTAGTTCACTTTTCGGGTTGAGTTACTTCACGGTCAAGTTTTGTCATCATATGTCTTGTATATTCCGGAACTTTCTCCATCTTTCTCTGCATTTATCTGTTAAGTCCCTAGAAATACATAAATCACCAAAACTCGTGGAACTTATTAGTATAAACCTCTAATCTAAGTTTATATTCAATTTATGTCCTTATTTCATCTCTTGTTGACATATAAAAGTATAGGATAACAGGTGTCAACACGCGCTCGACCATTGGAAGTCGGGGCTCGGCTCGGCGAAGGAGTGTCGCGGCGGCGCCACCCTCTTCCGACGAGCCGCGCGGGCAAGCGGCCGTTCTTTGTTCCGTTGCAGGCCACGGCAAGAGAAAGAAAGAAGATCGGAGCCGCGGCGGGGTCTTAGTCGAGGCCGCCGTCGTCGGGTCACCGGGCCGAGCCGCCGCTCGGTGTTGGGACGCGAGCAACGAGGAGAGACCGGCGCGAGGCTGCGCGGTGGGAACGCCCGCCGCCGCCCGGCTGGGAAATGGCCGCCGCCCGTGTGTCTTGTGAGAAGAAGAAAGAGAAGAGAAAAATAAAGCAGAGTCCGGGGGGAGCCCGGATCCACTCCGGTCGGTGCTCTCGCCGGCGTCGGTGCCGAGTGGCCGTCGGCGAGGAGCCCAGTGCGGCATCGGCGCTTGGAAGAAAGAGAGAAGCAAGAAAAAGAGGATTAGGGTTTTGGGGCCGGTTCTTTGGGTCTTTGGTCCCTCCGATTTTGACTTAGAACCGTCCGATCAAGGTGGATGGCTCGGATCGAACCGCACCGGGAGATGGGCCTACGATGGAATTTGGCCCGGTGGGGGGGAACACTGGTGTGACCATGGACCGCTTTTGCCCTAGGGCCGTTTCGCTTGCCCCGGCCCAATAAGCACAAGGAACGTTTTTTCCTTTTCCCGAGCTAAAAACAAAAAAAAAAAAAAAAGATCAAGGTTACTGGGCCTGGCTGGTACTTCAGGCCCATGCGGTAAAGAATATGCACGAGCGGTAGGCCATGGGCCTCCGGCTAGTTAGTGGGCCATTTTTTCTGGCATGTTACAAGTTCAACAAGGTTTTGTTTTTTTTTCCTTAGTTTTATTTTCGGAAGCATTTATGCAAGAATTTATGATCATTAGATGTTAAGTTCAAATCTCTACTTAATTTACACCAACGTGTTTATTACTTAGAGAGTAAGTTTATTATTAAGAAAGCAAGATCAGCAAGAAATGTTTTCGAAATAGCAAGTTATTCATGTTTCCACTGCTGCAAAGTAATTATAGTTTATTCTCTTATTAAATTGAACAAACGAGATATTTAATTTGAGAAGCCGAGAAGTAAAGCTCAAGAAATTTAAGCACAAGAAATTTTGTGATGTTCCTATTTTTTACCAACGTTAATAATAGCAATATTGCAATTTTGAGATTAGCAAGTCATAGCAATTTGTTTTAATTTTCATTGCAAGAAGATACTCTAGAGATTCTCTTATTAAATTGAACCAACGGGATATTTAATTTGAGAAGTTAAGATTATAAGCACAAGTAATTTTGGTAATGTTGTTATTTTTTGACCAAGGTCAATAATAACAATATTGCAATTTGATTGAGAAGCTAAGTTTTTCAAGCACAAGTAATTTTGTAATATTGTTATTTTTTGACCAACGTCAATAAAACCAATATTGCAATTTGCAAGTTTACAAGAATGAAGCAAGTTATTTGTATATCTTGATTTTGACCAACATTAAATTAAGATATGCAATTATTTCAAGTTTAGATATTGATGTTCGATAATTATTTCGGATATCGCAGCAAAGATCTTTTTTTTTTTTTTTTTTTTTTTTTGCATACCCCTTATGGATAGTTTTCTAGACCTTTTTTGCAAGGTAACTTATGGAACCTGGCATAGTTGCACAATTCTCCACGCCGGTGAGTCTCAGTAGAATGAATAGCAGAAAGACATAAAGCAAGATTAGCTACTCTACGTTGTCGGTTAACTTGTGGATAGAGGCGTTAAAAACCACTGTTCACATACTGAACTGTGCAACAAGCAAGTCGGTGCGCAAAACACCACATGAGTTGAGAACAGGCAAAGAACCCTTACTCCACTATATAAGAGTTTTAGGGATCCCCGGCAGAGGCGAAAGTATTTAACCCAAACAAAGAAAAGCTAGATCCAAGGTAGTAAGCTGCCATTTCATTGGCTAACAAGTGAAATCAATGGGATATCATCCTTGTTATCCAGACAAGAGCACCAAGTTTAAAGAATCAAGACATGCTAGTTTTCTAAAGCAACAGATGATCAGGGGGAGAATGGTAGCGCAAGAAAGTAAACTTGACGAGAAGAGGCATTCGTGCCGACTCTGATGGTGCAAGAGCCCTATTTTATGCTACCTGTTGTTGCTGGATCCACATCATAAGACACTGTGGTTGCGGCACCTGCTAACTATTCGCCTATTGGCAATTGCGACCAGTAGTTCAGAACCTGTCTTTCAAGAGCCGAGTGAAGCCGTTGTCGCGCAAGAGCAGCAGTAGCCTCAAAATGAATAGCCCCAAGTGGACAAATTGCTAGCCTTCTGGCAGACCGCAAAGAGCTAGAAAATCTTCAATTTCAGATGACTGCATTGTCTATGAATGCGAAGAAGTTCAAATGAACGGTGATCCCACTTCATTATAAGAACCATGAGTAGCGCCAAAGCATCTTAGTGGCATGAAGCCATCGAAGATAAATTAAAATTCATGAGCACTAGTAAAGTTTAAGAACCGGAAGAAATTTCTAATGGAGCCAAAACAAGAGAGGCGCATATGGGTCTACAAGGCGAAATGTGACTCCAAAGGGAATGCAGAAAGATACAAGGCGCGACTTGTAGCAAAGGGGTTTACCCAAAGAGAAGAGAGCAAGGATTCTTTAAGGATCATAATGGCCCTAGTAGCACAATTTGATCAAGAATTACATCAAAAGGATGTAAAGACAACATTCCTAAGTGAAGACTTAGAAGAAAAGAATACATGGCATGATCGAAAGGTTTTGTTATTTAAGATAAAGAAAGAATGGGATGTTTCCTAAAGAAATATGTCTATGGACTAAAGCAAGCATCTAGACAATGGAATTTGAAGTTTGATCAGATGATCAAAAGTTTTGGGTTTTAAAGGAAGTTGAGGACAATTGCATGTATGCAAAGCTTAAGAAAGGGAAATACATTTTCCTAATACTGTATGTGGATGGCATCTACTAGCAAGTAGTGATGTTACTCTGCTGTAGGAAATCAAAAGGTTATTGCCCTCAAAAGGATAGTAGTAAAGGGGTATTTGGGATTGTCCCAAAAGCCATACATAGAGAAAGTTGTTTGAAGAAATTCAATATGCATAAGTACAATTCTTTACCTGCTCCTATTGTCAAAGGTGAAAAATATGTGGGCATCAATGTCCCAAAGAATGAGTTTGAATACGATCGCATGAAAGCAGTTCCCTACGCCTTAGATGTCGAAAGTTTACAGTATAAGTAAGTGTGCACACGACCAGACCTAGTTTTTGTAACCGAGCTGCTTAGCAGATATCAAAGTAATCCTAGTATGGAACACTGAAGTCTAGTAAAGAAAGTATTGAAATATTATGAAAAGCTCATGAAGATCTGGACGCCTACAGATGGTAGGATATTCGGATTCTGAGTACGCGAGAAATGAAAGAAAGTTCAAGTCAGGGTACCCATCTATTCGCACAAGGAGCCATAAGTCAAGTGAGTTGGGACAGGTGAATTGGCTTAAGAAATTTATACCCAGTTTAAAGGTGGTTGGTAGCATCAATGAACCACTAAAGTTGTATTATGACAACGAGCCAGCAGTACTATATCCTCACAACAATAAGTCAAGCAAGGCCACTAAGAATATTGACATAAAGTTTTTGTTGTGAAAGATAAAATCCAGGATCACGCCATTAGTTCTGAAGAACATAAACACAGAAAGATGCTAGCGGATCCGATTACAAAAGGCTTACCGCCCAACATGTTCAGAGAACATGTAACCAGTATGGGTTTAAGGGAAAGCCTGTGATTCCTGGATAGCAAGGGGCCCAAGGCGAGAATTCATCTCTAAACTGAAAGGTGCTTGTAGCTGTCGAGTCTAACGGTTATGACTGTGACGACGAAACATGCTCAATGCATCGTTTTGTGAAGAGGTGGGTTAACGAAGCTTAAGACGATAGATGAGATAAGGGGGAGAATGTTAGGTTGATCTCAAAGGGGCCCAGCCCAACGGCTGGCCCAATCCCCTTGGTCAGCCCTGATCGGGGACATCTAACCCTAATGGTTAGTGGGCCCCCATCGCCCGCGCGCTAATAAATAGAGGTGGGGGACCAGCGGCACGGGACATGAGAGTTAACGCGAGTTTCACTGTCGCCACTTCCCCTCACCGTCACTCCCCGTTACTCCACCGATCGGAGAGCGCAAACCGATGACGGAAGTTCCACGATCGCCGCCCACCGAAGGGAAGACCGTGACATAGATGAACTCCACCGGTGCCTCCACTAACGGTTTCATCCTTTCACCATTTACTATTAGAATAGTTAAATCAATTAGATTAGTTGATGTAATCTAGGATTACTACTTGTTATTATTTTTACTCTGGAAGTCACGTAAAATTCTCTCAATAAACTGATGTTATACTAATGCAAGCCAATTATTCCCCCAGCAGCAGCAACAACAACAACAACAACAATAATAATAATGATAATGACAATAATAATAATAATAATAATAATAATAATAATAATAATAATAATAATAATAATAATAATAATAATAATAAAAGCCAATTATATATAAATATAAAAAATCCCCATCCGGCCATCTCCACAAACAGTCGCTAGCTTGAGAGAAAATTGATGTGGTGTATTACGATAGGAGTACGTTCGTTTGAATGCATGCTATGGTTGATGACTTTGAATGTGAAAGAAAAAAAATGGAATTGATGTGGTCGGTCTTTGCGTGCATGGCATGCAGCGCTCTCGTCCCTTCATCACTCGGCCAGGGAAGGGACTAGTATCATGCGGACTAGTAGATTCTATTGACCGCTTGGCACGTGCTACCACTGCTTGTGTCAAGGAAAATGTCTCTCTCCTCCGTGGATCGGAGCAACTCTGGAACGTGCTGGTCTATCGGTCGACTATGGAGTCTTGTCTTTGATGGTTTCGTACATGCAAGGAGTCTTCGTCTCTAGAATTTTGACTTGACCTTGCGTCAACATCAACGCAGCGTGCATGTATATGGTAATGATGAACGCATGCTCAGCTTTGAACAAGTTAGCTATAGCAAGATCTAGATCGGCCGGCACCTTGCTCCCTTGTAGAATATTCCATCCCACATTCAGGCCTCCTTTGGAACACAGTAATAATATGAGATTTTCACAGAATTCGTCCATTTTTATAAAAGCGTAGAAAACCGAAACAATATGGGATTTGTGGAACAGAATGAACGATGAGTGGCTTAAGGGCTTGACCTTGTGCTATATTCAAGAAAGAGATTTTTAAAGAACTTTATCCTGAGAAAATTAAGAGGACGTTTCAATCCATGAAAGGTCAGAAGATGACTTTACCTGCAAAGCGGCCTCGATATATTCTGAGTTATAGGATTGTTTATGTTTCCTACAATTCTTGGCACTTTTTAACAATATTACCTCACTTGTCACTTACACATCACTAAATTTATTTAATTGCCATGTTATTTATGTTTTTTTTTCTTTTGATCATTCGTTGTATGATGAATTATTTAGAGTGGACTATGGAACAAAGGTAATCATCTTCAAACATATCTTCTATACCTTTTGTTTGTTGAATTATATATTAGAACATAATTGTTATGTGACATTAAGATATATATACATATATAGTACTTACACCGGTATATCAGCGAAGTTTGTATATGTACATCGTGATCCGTCCTAACTCATATTTTCAGCTTGGTCCGCTTGGAGATGCTCTTATACAAGTTTAGAACACAAAGTGGTTTAGTCATTCTCTGATAGCAGATCCGTCGTTGCATAATAATATCTTACTTCAGTTGTTTCTTGTCTTTTGAAGATTATATTCGTGGCACAGAATATATATAGGCCTTGGTAGCTACAGTACATAGATGGTTATTATATTATAGCCATATAGGGTTTCTGATACCGTTCATTTCATAGGAACTGGTTTTTGTCATTCTATCAGCTAGTCAAATCAAAACAGAATAACAAGGGGGAAATAAAAGGTAAAAACAGAATAAGAATTGCTGGCTAGCATGCAGCAACTAAAACAAACTTTTTTGAGAAGAACATATTTATATCTCCGTAAGTTCCCCTCCACAGGTTTATATGCAACACAACGAAAGATGGATCGATCCCTGCGGGAGGGTCTCAACATGCAAAAAGTAGGGAAACTTTCTTGTTCTAGACAGGCAGCCTACTTCTGGAAATGTCACATGCGAGATGGAGGAGACCGACCAGATGCATCAGATGCCCGCATGCCAGAAAGAATGATATAGTTTCTCTAAAGCTTATAATAGCTTGGCATCCGTATTTTAAATCTACAAATGTTAACTATGGTTAGCTAAATCTATAGTCTGATTAATTAACTAACACAAACCATGCATGCAGCTGACGCCGTAAATAATAAAATTTATTTATACCTCACAAATAAATGCCCACTTAGGTTGTCCTGTGTCAAACTTTTTCAACTTCGCTAGTAATTGTGATAAAAATATGTTATGTTAAATTAGAAGAGTTGTACAAAAGTATTTTTGTAATAAAACCGATTATAGTATCAACCTAGTGTTTTAATTGATATAAAAAAAATCATATACTGATGCACAAAATTAATAAAGTTTGTGAAGAACAAATACCTTGGACATTTGAGGAAAAGTCAAGAAATTAGTTTTAAATTCTAGTGGGAGAGAACATAATAAATAAATAAATAAATAAATAAATAAATGGATAAAAGTAAAGAAAGGTCAGTATTGGGTTGGTACAGTTTGCCTTACGTGGACGCAGACATTTTAAGAAATTACTATATATAAATGCAGGCTCACAATAAAACATATTTTCGTTTCTGTATATGAATAATGAATATTAGGTCTAATTTACTCCCTCCCGCAACAACATTGTTTAGATAAGACTATAATGTAATTTGAAATTTTTTACAATAATTGAGGAAAAATTCGATGACTCACATCGACCAAGGGCGATCGATTCGACGACAACGAATGTAGGAGGAAACGGGAGTAAAATGATGTGTCTATGGTCGGTGGGTCATATGTGCAAAATTTCCTCCAGTTTCCTCCGCAAATGTGGGGATTAAGACCAGACGTTAATTGCATTCTCCTAGTTTTTTTTTTTTTTTTTTTTGATTAAGGTTAAAACGTTAACTTCATAATTATGTTTTGAGTCTATAGTTTTGAGATCATGATTCATTTACTATAGTTAGACAATATGTTCTTATTAACTTTTTTTCTAACAAAATTCCTCTAGGGTTCCTCATGCCCTTGCCGTGGAGGTCTTTGGGGAGGGCCGTTGGATCCGGTCGGCGGGGGACGGGATCGGCCGCCGCCGCCCGGGAGGTCTTTGGGGGAGGGGTGCGCTGCCACCATGGTCGCCCCTCGCCGCCCCATGGCCACGCCGCCCTATGGTCGTGGTGGTTGTGGAGGGGCGCGTCGCCGCCGTGGAGGTGCTAGGGAGGCCGCATCATGGAGAGGTGCTGGGGAGATGGAGGGAGCGGTGGAGGGAGGAGAGAGCTGGTAGCGGCTAGAGGGAGTGAGGCCTCTACCGCCAGCCACCGTTTCGACATCGACGTCATCGTGGTGGGCGCGGGCACCATGGGAAGCCGCACGGGCGACGGGCGGCGTTTGGCGGACGCACGCGGGTCCTGCTCCTAGAGCGCTTCGACCTGCCGCACCACCTAGGCTCCTCGTACGACGAGTCTCGCACCATCCGTGACGCTTACCCCAAGGCGTAGTACCGCCGATGGTCCTCCTCGCCCGCCGCCTTTGGGCGGACGCCGAGGGAGGAGGCCGAGGCCGAAGTCGGGCTACACCGTGCTAACCCCGACACCGTAGCTCGTCACGAGGGGGTTGGCCACGACATCGTTCCGGCGGTCTGCGGCGGGACGGGCGATGCCGATGACGTGGGCAGCGGCGGTGGATTCGGCCACTGCGAGGTTGAGGGTGAGGGCTTGATTGGGGGAGGTGGTGCGGGTGCGGGAGGAGGAGGAGCAGACGGGGGTGATGGCGGCGGGGCTGGGGTGGGGGGGTTAGGGTCGGAGAGTGGAGAAGGTGCAAAATGACTAACATACCCTTTACAAAAAAAAAAAAAAAAAAGCAGGGAGGCAATGGGCAAGTATTGTAAAAGAGTTCATGTAATTTTGTCTTCTTACTCCTTCAGGTCTTTTTTCTTTGGGTCCAATCCATCCACCCTTGTCTTTTTTATGTCTCTACTTGTTAGGTGAATTTTTAAGTTAAATTTATCTATCTACTAGGGTGATAGAGAACATAATAACTTGTGTTAGAAAAATATATTTTAAATTTTTCATTATTATTTTTGATAGCTTAGCAATCCACTAGATTTTCATCTTTCTTTGCACATCCATTCTTTCTTTTATCTGTCGCCTCACTTCCAAAGGAGTGAAACATACTTAAATTTAACTAAATATATAATTAGTATCATTAGATTATCTCTAAATCTATTCTTATAATAAAATTAATGGATATAAAAATATTGCAAATATTTTTTTGATAAATATAGCTAAAATGAAAATTTTGACAAGCACACCTCCCAAGGTGACACTTAATTAGAGACAGAGAGATTACGAGTAAGGGCATGTACAACGCGGCGCTTCCGGCCGTCTGTATACGGTGTATTTTACAAAAACGTCCCTCGCAAGCTAAAAGACGGGTGGGGTCGTCCTTTCGCGAGTGAGGTCCGAACCTTAAAGTGTGGCAGCAATGGCTTGGTGGCGGCGGATTCCTCCACGCTGCATCCGGTGCCGTTGAAAGGTCCTAAATGGCTAGAGGGGGGGGGGGGGGTGAATAGCCTAATAAAATTTCTACAAAATCACACAATGTCGAGGCTAGTCAATCCAATCACCAAGGATGAAATAATGAGATAACCAAATTGAAGCCAATCACCGAGAGACAAATGGAGACACGAGATTTAACCCGAAGTTCACTTGAGCACCCTCAAGCTAATCTCCGTTGTGCCGACCTTCTCACGTGTGGGTCAAGGTGGAGCTCACTCCAAGCCAATTGCCTTTAGGCTTCTTGCACCCAATGCAAATGAGAGGTACCCAAGACACGAGCAATGAATTACTCACACTTTGTCTTCCCGACGAGGAGTGTGTGATCCTCTCACAAATCACCGGAGGTGGCCAAGAACATACACCTTCTCTTGCCAACACCTCCACCAATCACCAAGCCGGCTAGGAGTGGTGCTCTCCAAGAGCAACAAGAAAACCACCGGCTCACAACGATCCCCAAGTGCCACTAGATGCAAAGATCAAAGCAAAGTGCACTTGAATCACCTCAACTCACTAGAATGGATGCTCTCAAGCAAAGGAGTGAGGAGGAGGATGAGTGCTCAGCTCTAGAGGTGTTAGGATTGATTTCAAATGACCAAGAGAGCTCCCATGGCCGGCCAAAGGGGTATAAATACCCCCCACCATGAAATGTGGCCGTTGGGGTGCAATCCACGCACAAATCAGCCTGACCGGACGCACTAACCGGACTCACCAGTGAGTCCGGTCGGTGGGTCCCGTCACAACCGACAACCCCAACTGGACAGCCGACCGAGCTGCTGAGCGGGTCCGGTCGCTGCGTCCGATCGGTGCTTCCGGTCAGCACCGGATGCATCCGGTCGGTGCGTCCGGTCGGCCCTCGGCCGAAACCCCGAATGACATGCTCTCTGCCGGACGCGGTCACCGGTGCGTCCGGTCGATTTCCCGTGCTTCAGGTCAGAGAGTCCGGTCACCTTCTGAGCTGCAAAAATTTCGTCATTTTGTCGTCGTTCCTTCGCCTTTGCTCCAAACCGACTTCCGTCACTTGATTCTTGTTGCCGACACGTCGAAGAACACCCCGACACCATGTGTTAGCATTTTGAAAACATTTTCCATCAAGCACGGAGTTAGCTCTCTAGTTTAGAATGCATGCAAATGATTTTGAACCTAGAGGCACATGAGGACCGATATGTAAAATCAAAATGGCCCTATGATATACCTTTGCCTTGAGCCCATTTTGATCCTCGAAACACGCCCAACCGCGCACTTGATCATCAAATGGATCACCTCGACCCATCCACCATGACCATCATGCACCAACCTTGGCTTGACCAATCTCCAACTAAACAAACACTTAGCATAGAGAGATTAGTCCTAAGGATGTCACTAATTAGCCAAAACCAATCTAGAGATCTTCAATCTCCCCCTTTTTGGTAATTGGTGACAACCCGCATATTGATTTTATGATTAAAGGTTTTTGAACCTATCATGGTTGTCCAAGCATTTTTGCTTACAATCATAGGATTGGACAAACATAATAAGCTCGGTTTTGGTAGCATGAGCTCCCCCTACATGTATGCCTAGAGTTTGGTATAGGCTTTGCATGCATGTATGAATATTGAAATTAGGGAGTGAGCCATGTTACCAAAATGATGCTTAAGGTGAAAGAATGGACCTTTGAAGCGTGATACCAATCGAGTTGCGCCTTTCTCACCATACAAGCATCAAGGATAGCTAGATATTTCATCAAAAACTCAAAGTACCCCGTGAGATCATATTATGAGCATAGGTACTTGAATTTAGAGCGGAAATCAAAATATCTAGATACCACCTAAGCATGCTAGTTGATCAATCATTAATCAATGTACCACTAGCATACACCACACAAGCATGTAAATAAGGAATTTAAATACATGTGCAAGAGCAAGTCATATGTTAGTGCACAAACAAATGCAACAAATGGCTTATGAGCTTGCTCCCCCTACTTGTGTGCTTTTCAAAAAAAAAAAATTGATCCCCTTCTAATCTTTATGCACTAATCTCTCCCCCTTTGTCAACAATTGACACAAAAGGATTGATCGGGTTCTTTTGATATTGGAAAGATTAGTTTTCAAATTTGATCAAATTTGGATAGCTTGCCACACATGTAATTCGGTTTGAACCAAAGACAAGCTTCTTCACACCTCAATAGAGGGTTATCATGTCTATGTTGAACCACATATTTGACAATATATCCAAATTCAACACTTGAGATTGCAAGCCCACAAGCATGTCATATGTCATCACTAGATCAATCAAGCATATAGAACAATAGTGATGGCATACATACATTGAAATTCATTGCTTTTCCATGAATGCAACCTAAAGGACAAGTTGTATGTCTAGATGATCTAGCAAGTCCTTAGATATTATGATGACATGTCAAACAATTTCACCTTTGCTTTGGCTCGGAGGAGAGGCATGTCACATATGTGGGGTGCATTCAACTCATATTGAAGAAGTCAAGAATATTCAATTCATTTCTAAGCTTGCAAAATCTCTTCTCATCAAGTGGCTTGGTAAATATATCGGCAAGTTAATCTTCAGTACCAATTGGATGGATTGCAATATCTCCTTGTTGTTGATGCTCTCTAATGAAATGGTGCCTTATATCAATATGCTTGGTTCTTGTATGTTGCACCGGATTTTGAGTCATCTTGCAAGCACTCTCATTGTCACAATACAAAGGCACTTTGTTGAAGTCAAATCCATAATCCTTCAATGTGGACCTCATCCAAAGTAGTTGACAACAACAACTCCCCGCACTAACATATTCGGCTTCGGCGGTAGAGAGTGTCACACTTGTTTGCTTCTTTGAGAACTAAGACACAAGAGATCTTCCAAGGAATTGACATGTCCCACTAGTGCTTCTTCTATTGATCTTGCAACCACCATAGTCGGAGTCCGAATATCCAACAAGCTCAAAGTTTGACCCCTTAGGATACCATAAGCCAACATCTTGTGTATGCTTCAAATACCTCAATATTCTCTTTGCGGCCTTGTAATGACTTTCTCTTGGTGAGGATTGGAATCTTGCACACAAGCGTACACTAAACATGACATCCGGTCTTGATGCGGTCACATAGAGTAAACTTCCAATCAATGACCGAAATAGCTTTTGATCAACCATGTTGCCTTTGAGATCTTGATCTAAGGTGCCACTTGTGCCCATTGGTGTGGTTATGCCCTTTGCATCTTGCATGTCAAACTTCTTGATCATGTCTCTTATGTATTTGCCTTGACTAATGAATGTGCCATTCTTGAGTTGCTTGATTTGAAGTCCAAGGAAATAAGTGAGCTCTCCAAGCATAGACATTTCAAACTCTTTGGCCATCATTTTAGCAAACTCTTCACAATATGCTTGATTTGTTGACCCAAATATGATATCATCCACATATATTTGCAAGATGAACAAATCCTTGCCAATCTTCTTGGTGAAGAGAGTAGTGTCGGCCTTCCCCATCTTGAAGCCTTTCTTGAGTAAGAAGTCTCTCAACCTCTCATACCATGCTCTAGGTGCTTGCTTCAAGCCATACAATGCCTTCTTCAACTTGTACACATGATTTGGCTTGTGATAGTCTTCAAAACCGGGAGGTTGCTCAACATATACAAGCTCATTGATGAAGCCATTGAGAAATGCACTTTTCACATCCATTTGGTATAGCTTGATGTCATGGGCACATGCATAGGCTAGTAGAATTCTAATTGCCTCTAATCTTGCCACCGTAGCATATGTTTCACCAAAGTCAAGACCCTCAACTTGAGTGTAGCCTTGTACAACTAGTCTTGCTTTGTTTCTAACCACAATGCCATCTTGATCTTGCTTATTCTTGAACACCCACTTGGTTCCAATGACATTATAGTTGGTTGGTCTTTCCACCAACTCCCATACTTCATTTCTTTCAAAGTTATTGAGCTCTTCTTGCATTGCCAATACCCATTATTCATCTTTCATGGCATCATCAATCTTCTCCGGCTCTTCTTGTGACACAAATACAAAGTGTTCACAAAATACCGTAAGTCTTCCTCTTGTTTGTACTCCACTTGCAATGTCACCAACAATTTGATCAATTGGGTGATCTCTAGCAACACTTGTATTTTGGAGTATTGGTAGTTGATTGCTTGAACTTGGTTGATCACTTGATGTGCCTTGAACTTGAGAGGATGTGCTAGCTTGTTGATCTTGCACTTGAGAACCACTAGCTTGACCCATTGGAGATGAGAGCACTTGATCTTTGTCATCATCAACATCAATCACTTGAGTTGGCTTGATGTGCCCAATGTCCATGTTCTTCATTGCATCTACCAATTGAGTTCCACCAACATCATTGTGATTCTCTTCTTCATCTTGAGATCCATTGGTTTCATCAAACTCAACATCATGCACTTCTTCAAGTTGACCACTAGTGCTATTCCACACTCTATATGCTTTGCTTGTAGTGGAATAACCAAGCAAGAATCCCTGATCACACTTCTTGTCAAACTTGCACAATCTAGTGCCTTTCTTCAATATGTAGCATTTGCAACTGAAGACTCTAAAATAAGCAATGCTTGGCTTTCTTCCATTCAATAGCTCATAGGGTGTCATGCCCATCATTGGATGACAATACAATCGGTTGATGTAGTAGCATGCGGTGTTGATTGCTTCGGCCCAAAAAGATTGACTCACATCATATTCACTAAGCATTGACCTTGCCATATCCATGAGAGTCCTATTCTTTGTGACACCCCGGCTCAGGGCTTAATAAGGTTGATAGAATACTCATACCAACAAGTTGCAACTTCTTTTCCGGAAGCCCATCTCTTAAAAACTCTAAAGTTAAGCGTGCTTGGCCTGGAGCGATGGGTGACCGACCGGAAAGTCCTTCCTGGGTACGCATGAGTGAGGACAAAGTGCACAGAAAAGACTGGTGTTGGTCTGTGAGGGCAGTCTTGATCCTTAGAGAGCTGTCAGATGTAAGCGGGCCTGGCCTCGAGGAGGCGGGACGTTACATTCTTCCTCTCAACTAGACCATTGGATTGTGGTGTGTAGGTAGGTGAGAATTCATGCTTAATGCCATAGTCATTGCAAAGCTCTTCAATTCTTGTATTCTTGAATTCACTACCATTGTCACTTCTCACTTTCTTGATGGTAACATCATATTCATTGCACACTTGTTTGAGAAATGTCTTGAAGATTGAATATGTGTTACTCTCTTGTCATTTAGAAAGAATACCCATGTATATCTAGTGAAGTCATCCACAATCACAAATCCATACTTATTGCCTCCAATGCTAGTGTATGTGGTTGGACCAAATAAATCCATGTGCATCAACTCAAATGACTTGCAAGTGCTCATGAAATTCTTGTTAGGATGAGTGTTGCCCACTTGCTTGCCGGCTTGACATGCACCACATAGCTTGTCCTTTTCAAACTCAACTCCATCCAAGTCTCTCACTAGGTTGTGCTTCACAAGCTTGTTTAATTGCTTCATGCCAACATGTCCTAGACTTCTATGCCAAAGCCAACCCATGCTTGATTTGGAGAGCAAGCATGTACTCAATTTTGCTTCACTTGGGCCAAAATCAACTAGATAGAGGTTGTCATGCCTAAAGCCTTTGAATATCAATTTAGAGTCTTTTATGCTAACAACCTCAATGTCATCAACCATAAATATGCACTTGAAACCAAGGTCACATAGTTGTGCTACCGAGAGCAAGTTGAAGTTCACCTTGTCAACATGTGCCACATTGGATATGCTCAAATCACTTGTGATTTCAATCATGCCATGTCCTTTGATCTTGCCTCTACCATTATCACCAAATGTGATACTACCACCACTTGAACTTGTATCAAAAGAGTTGAACATTCTAGCATCTCCGGTCATGTGTTGAGTGCACCCACTATCAAGAATCCAATGCCTCCCTCCGGACTTGTAATTCACCTACAAATCAAATCAATGAGATTTAGGTACCCATCCTTGCTTGGGTCCTTGGAGGTTAGTCACCCAAAGCCTTTGGCACCCAAATGGACTTCTTCTTTGGTCCCACAATTGGTGTACCAATAAACTTTGCCTTTACACCATTTTCCCTCTTGGTAAGCAAATAGCATGAATCAAAACAAATTGAATGCACTTTGTTTGCTTTCTTGTTGGTGTTCATTTTAGTGTATTTTTGCTCTTGATGCCCAACTTGCTTGCATCTTTGGCAATAAGAACCATTGCTCTTCACAAAGCTAGGCTTTGGAGTCACAAAGGTCTTCTTGCCCTTCTTGGGGATATACCCTAGACCTTCCTTGTTAAGGGAAAATCTTTGACTACCCAAGCACTTTAGCAACTTGGCATCCCCACCATATGCCTTACCCAATGCGTGGGTGAGCTCATCCACCTCTCTCTTGAGAGTCTCATTCTCAACTAATAATGATGAATCTAAAAACTTTTCATCACTACTAGTGGAGGTAGAGTGGGTTGGTGTGGATGTGGAGGATATGTTTGGTTCTTCAACATCAACCACGAATGGTTCATCTATAATGTCACATGTTGAACCAACATTCCTCTTGGAGACCAAGACAACCTTGTCACTCTTAGCTACTAGCAAGGAATGAGCTTTTTCAAGCTTTGTATGAGCAAGTTGAAGCTCCTCATGGTCTTCCTTTAGACACTCATAGGATGCTTCTTGCTCCCTAAGGCTCTTTTCAAGAGAGGCAACTTTCTTTTTCAAGGCCATACATTCCTTTGCCTTAGCTATGAGAACAATGTTAGCTTGCTCCATTGCCTCAAACATCTCATCTTTAGTGGGTTCATTTGATTCATCATATTCTTCCTCACTATCATATTTTACTTCATTAGAGGATGGTTCATCATATACCTTAGTGGCCTTAGCCATGAAGCATGAACCGGAGGATGAGTCAAATAGAGAAGGCTTGTCTTGATCAACTAGAGCCATCATAGCCTTGCCCTCTTCTTCCTCTTCGGACTCATCACTATCCCATGTCACAACAAATGCACCATCTTTGCCTTGCTTGAAGGTAGCCTTGTTCTTGCCCCTTCTACGGTCTTTGTTGTTCTTCTTGTCCTTCCTATGAGGACATTCCTCAAAGAGATGATCGGGACTATCACACTTCCAACATAGTCTATTGTCATCATTGCCCTTGGAAGTGTCCTTCTTCTTGTAGTGCCCAAATCTTCTCTTATACTTGAGCATAGTGCCAAATTTCTTGACAACCAAGGCAAGAGCTTCATCAACCTCTTCTAGGCCGGATACATCACATTCTTCTTCTTGTGCCTTTGCCTTGCCCTTGTTTGAGGTAGAGGATGCCTTGAATGCAACGGCCTTCTTCTCCTCAACCTTCTTGTCTTCCTTCTTCTCCTTGGCATCAACATCATGATCATACTTGTCAAATGTCAACACCTCTCCAAGTAGATCATTTGGCTTCTTTGAATCAAGCCCATCTCTTTGTAGCATGAGAATCAACATCTTGAATCTTGAAGGTAGGCTAATCAAGAACTTGTGACAAAAGTCTTGATCTTGTGTCTTGTAGCCCAAGGTCTTGAGATCATTCATAATGACTTGAAGACGATGAAACATCTCAAGAATTGTTTCACCATCCTTCATCTTGAAGGTCTCGAACTCACTCTTGAGGCCATATAGCTTGGCACTCTTGACAACCTTTGTGCCCTCATATGTTTCACTCAACCTTGTCCACACTTCACTAGCACGATCCAAATTCTTGATGCCCTCAAATATCTTTGCATCGATGGCATTGTATATTGTGTTGAGTGCCATTCGATTGCAAGTCCGATTTGCTCTATCCTCATCGGTGAGCTTGGTAGGATCAAGAATGACATAATCATTCTCCGTCACCTCCAATACTCTCTCATGTATGGAACCAAGGTACATGGTCATCTTCCTCTTCCAATGATCAAAAGAACTCTCACCATCAAAGTGAGGCGGCTTTCCCCCAACATGGTTGAACACTATAGTAGCCATATCTTGCACCGAAGGGTGTTACTCCTTGCTAAAACGGTGACCACGGCTTTGATACCACTTGAAAGGTCCTAAATGGCTAGAGGGGGGGTGAATAGCCTAATAAAATTTCTACAAAATCACACAATGTCGAGGCTAGTCAATCCAATCACCAAGGATGAAACAATGAGATAACCAAATTGAAGCCAATCACCGAGAGACAAATGGAGACACGAGATTTAACCTGAAGTTCACTTGAGCACCCTCAAGCTAATCTCCGTTGTGCCGACCTTCTCACGTGTGGGTCAAGGTGGAGCTCACTCCAAGCCAATTGCCTTTAGGCTTCTTGCACCCAATGCAAATGAGAGGTACCCAAGACACGAGCAATGAATTACTCACACTTTGTCTTCCCGACGAGGAGTGTGTGATCCTCTCACAAATCACCGGAGGTGGCCAAGAACATACACCTTCTCTTGCCAACGCCTCCACCAATCACCAAGCCGGCTAGGAGTGGTACTCTCCAAGAGCAACAAGAAAACCACCGGCTCACAACGATCCCCAAGTGCCACTAGATGCAAAGATCAAAGCAAAGTGCACTTGAATCACCTCAACTCACTAGAATGGATGCTCTCAAGCAAAGGAGTGAGGAGGAGGATGAGTGATCAGCTCTAGAGGTGTTAAGATTGATTTCAAATGACCAAGAGAGCCCCCATGGCCGGCCAAAGGGGTATAAATACCCCCCCCCCCACCACGAAATGTGGCGTTTGGGGTGCAATCCACGCACAAATCAGCCTGACCGGACCGCGATCGACCGGACTCACCCGGTGAGTCCGGTCGGTGGGGTCCGGTCACAACCGACTAACCCCAAGCTGGACAGCCGACCGAAGCCTGCTGGCGGGGTCCGTCGGCGCTCCGATCGGTGCTTCCGGTCAGCACCGGATGCATCCGGTCGGTGCGTCCGGTCGGCCCTCGGCCGAAACCCCGAATGACATGCTCTCTGCCGGACGCGGTCACCGGTGCGTCCGGTCGATTTCCCGTGCTTCCGGTCAGAGAGTCCGGTCATCTTCTGAGCTGCAAAAATTCCGTCGTTTTGTCGTCGTTCCTTCGCCTTTGCTCCAAACCGACTTCCGTCACTTGATTCTTGTTGCCGACACGTCGAAGAACACCCCGACACCATGTGTTAGCATTTTGAAAACATTTTCCATCAAGCACGGAGTTAGCTCTCTAGGTTAGAATGCATGCAAATGATTTTGAACCTAGAGGCACATGAGGACCGATATGTACGATAGTTTTCCCTTCTTTATAGTACGGCTTATCGATCCTATAATCACTCACACCCTCTATGGTGTCTTGAGTGTAAAATCAAAATGGTCCTATGATATACCTTTGCCTTGAGCCCATTTTGATCCTCGAAACACGCCAAACCACGCACTTGATCATCAAATGGATCACCTCGACCCATCCACCATGACCATCATGCACCAACCTTGGCTTGACCAATCTCCAACTAAACAAACACTTAGCATAGAGAGATTAGTCCTAAGGATGTCACTAATTAGCCAAAACCAATCTAGAGATCTTCAGCCGTTGATTTTTCCCCATCCCACACTAATCGGGCTCCTTTGGTTTTTCCCCATGCGTAGCCATCGAGTGCCATCGATTTTCACCATCCGACAGCAATCGAGTATGCACTCTTAAGCTGCCCGATTTCTCCTCATCTCTAGTGTCTTCGTGCAACCACCTTGTTCTCTTGGATCGATTCCTGACTTGATGCTGTAACTTCTGAATTTTAGCATTCGACGAGTAGACAAGTGAGGAACCTGTTATTTTTTCTGCCGATTTGCAGTTAAGTTTCTCCGAGTGAACAGCATGTTTATAGGTTTATTTATTCCAATTGGAACAAATAATAATAATATTTTACTTGTGATTGCAGAGAACACATTGATAAAATTGATTTCGATTAACAAGCATATTGAAGCCATACAATAGTATACACAAATGCATTTGTAGTTGATCTTAAACTACACACAAAGCATTAAACAACATACGGACGGACCGTTTGTCTGGGTTGTATGAACTGTCTTTATCCCCGTCTTTATGCTAAATTCGAGGTTCTACAGACGACACGCCGTCTGTGGGTTGTACATGTCCTAAGAAAGAAAAGTTAACTCTAAGTTGGTGTGTGTGTCTTATATTTGGATAATGACTTGCTTGTTACAATTCCTACACTAGGCCTTTTTTTACAAGGAATTCCTACAGTATTGGATAAGGACAGAGAGGAGGGATTAGTAAACTTACCGAGTTGCCAGGTTAGGTCAACACACGCACGTATACAAATATGTGCAATCCCTATAACTATACACGTACACGCACATCGATAGTACTAAGAAAAAAGATCTCCTCTTATAAAGGATCAGTTTAGAGTGATATAGAGTCGCTACTGCTTCTCTATACTTTGACGCTGGAGAGGAGTGTGTAGACAAAAAGACTCTTAACTCCAGCTAAAAACAACTGAGAAACTTTATTCATTTGAGAGGGCACAGTAATATAATATTCGCTAAGTGGAAATTAAGGAAGAGAGAAAATGACGAAGGATCGGATATATTGATGTTCTAACAAACAGTAGTATATATTTTGGAGTTTGGATGGTGTCGTGTGTACCAGAGCATGTGGCCTTAGGAAAATCGTCATATTTTTTTATATGGTGACAAACAAAGATACTTTGCTTATGAAAATTATAGCTCTCGATAAGATTTACAAATTTCTAGTTTTTGATCTTTGTCATTTGAGGTCGCTAAGATGCTCAAAAAATTAATACAAACTTTAGAGAGCCAAACAATACTATCACTGGCATGCGGGACCCATAAGTGAGATCTATGTCACTATGTAAGCGCTAAATCGACATGTCACCTACCATAGTGGGTCACATAAACGTGTGTTTGGACCTAGATGAGACCCATTATATAACTTTATAGAGCCAAAAATGCATTTAGGAACTAAGAACCTAGATGACATCTCAAGACGACATTGAGGACCGCTGATGAATCCTACCACTACTAAAAAACGAGGTCTATCCTCGGATGAACAATACACTACGATTGTGATTCCTAACTGCAACCGGGGATAAAACTTCATTACTCCAGGTTCAAACTACCAACCGGGACTAAAGGTCTGTGGGCGAAGCGGCAAGAGGGGCTCAACCGGGGCTAAAGGTCTCCAACAGTGGACTAAAGCCCTTACTCCCGGTTGGTGAGTAGAACTGGGAGTAATAGTTTCGGGTTTGTCCAGGTTACAGTTTACAACCGGGACTATAAGTTTTTTTTAAAAAAAAAACTGTGCATACTGACAACATCCTTTTTCCACATAAGACCCCGATGATTTTGTATCTTTCCACCTGCGTCCTTAGCATGACATGTAGGAAAGCATATATAAGGAAATATGTTTTCCCTTAATTACATATTTGCCATTCGATTAAAATGCTTATAACTTTTGTGTTTTAAATCCGATTCGATTCATTCTTTTTTTAAAAAAACAAACCAAGCAGGAGAGCTGTCGATTATATTAAAAACAAGATAACTCGGACCGAGCACAACAAAACAACTAGAAGACCACAACCACCGACAACAAGGACAACTGGAAACAACGAAGACACTACGACCACCACCAAACTACCGACAACGACAACAAAAGAAACAAACAAACCACCACCACAACAAACCCCTACAACACATTACGAAGAGGCAAGGTAACCTCCGCCACCAGGTTCTAGAAGGCAGGACCCTTTAAACTCATCAAAGATTTGAGGATGTCTGGCGGCAACAATTCCTTCAAACAGTCAACAACTTCTTGCATTGCGTCATCATCGAGCTTGCCATCCGTCCCAACAATGCCCAAATCGTTTAGCACACTACGTCGTGAAAGGCGAACACTTCGGCGAAGTGACGACTTATCGTAAAATTAACGTCGACGTCTTGCTGTCATGGCAGGTGGTGAAGGGGGGTGTATAGGAGGACATGTCGTGTCCTGCTCCATCTTAGCTGTGACAGATGAAGAAGGTGTAGCCTTTGTTGGTGGATCCTCCATCTGTTGTGGGGCTCCAACATTGACCTCGGTGGTAGGATGGGTGCCTTCAATGGTGATGAGGAAGATTGGGTCAACTGCCACATGAGAGGCAACTTCCTCATCATTGGATGTGTCCTCCACTAGAACAGAATCCTCAAGGGGTGACAACATCTAGTTGCTCAATTGTCTTCTCACCAATCATGGAATCTGCAATGACTGCACATGTTTCCCCTCGAACCAAGGAGTCCGTAGACATGCAAGCCTCTACGAGAGGTGGGAGGATCACTCCCTCTGCGGCTTTCTCCATGGGCACCTTTTGGCGAACCTCTACATCAACTACCTCATTACTGATAGGGTTCAACACTGTGTGAGGCTCCAACTCATCGGTGACAGGGTTTGTTGTGTTCACATATGCCTCCTCAGGCCCCAAGGAGTCCGAAGGCATAGATGCCAACGCCGGAGATGTGGCGACTAATGGTGTTGGCGAGCGACGAACTGGAGAACATGGGCCGAAGAGCTCAGGCATGTTGGAAAAAAAGTATGTTCGGCATGTGGCTCCACAAACTCCAAATGGTTGGCCAAACGTGCCAGCCACAACTTGATAGTAGAAGTCTCCTCCCTGATGGGACGCAACACTTCCTCCAAACACCCTACAACCAATTGTTGAAGCTCCGATCGCAAAGACTCTATCAAAGGCGCAACTATGGACTGAGCCACAACACTTGATGACAGTGAAGAGTGACAATCACTTGGCGAAGGCATGGCCACGACGTTAGCCCAACTCTTCGACTGCTGAGGGGCGGAGCGAAGACTGCAGTGTGCCGCTCCCTATGTCCTGGGCGACGACATCGAATGCATCGAAAAGAATCCTTGCAGGAGCTAACTTGGTGATCTCGTGCGAGGCAATGATAGCATCTACCTCGAGCCCATCTCTTGAAGGCGATGCTCTGCTCTGACTCTGAAGCCCGTGCTAGTGGCGATGAATGATAGTCATCACGATGCAAGCAACTCTTTTGCTGATCCATGGACTTCTCCACGGAGGCGCAAACTGGCAGTGGCGAAGGAGTCATGTCCCTGCGAGACAAAGCGGTCTGATGAGGTGCTTGGACAAGAAGACCGTACTGAAGTGGCGAGGCAGTGGAGTCCTGGTGGCGACAGTGGCGACAACAACGGATTTATTCTAGTTCTATTGGATTCGTATTTAACTTTAATACACGCTCGTGTCATTCTTTTAACTAATTAGAAATGTTAAAAAACAAAAGAATGTTATTCGGTTGGTCTCACCAACCGGGACAAAATGAGCTGACCATGTGGCTGGTAAAGTATGCAAAAGCCCCCCCCCCCCTCCCCCCATTTTTGTCCCGGTGGGTATCTAGAACCGGGGCTAATGGGTTGACCACGTGGTGGTGAAATGCAAAAGCCCCCCCGCCCCCAATTGTTGTCCCGGTAGGTGTCTAGAACTGGGACTAAACCTTAGTTTTGGTTCGGTGCTACAATGCAACTATTAGTCCCGGAAGCGTAACCCCGGTTGCCCAACCGGGACAAACGGCTACCACGAACCGACGGATAGACCTAGTTTGTGCACCATTGTACTCTACAACCATAATCGTAACAACTACAAGAGTCTACTTTTAGGGTAAACAAGTCACTTGTTCATTAACTAATTAACGAGTGTATTCATTCTATTGCAACCCATACCACATATTTGATAGCTTTTATTGTCGATTCGGCTAGATTGAACGGAATTGACACGCGAATTGGGGGATTGGGGAAGGAGATGGGGCGGCGGCGATGGTGGCGGCGGTGGCGGGCGGCGGCGGGGGCAGCCGCGCGCCTGGGCGGCGGGCTTGGCGGGGGGGGTGGGCGGTGTTGGCGGCGGCGGCGGACGGGGCGGGGAGGGGCGCGCGGGGGGGAGAGGGAGAGGAAGAGAGATTGGGATAAAATTTCTTTATTGCTTGTTGCCCCGAAAGATTACATGGACCCCTTACTTATATAGCCCGGCTATTGGGACTTGTATCTCAAGCAATCTCTCTAAAGGTTTCCTTATAGATTGGAATACCTTTTACAAGCATGTCCTATTTATTTATTTCCTAATAAGGGTCTCCCTTATAGATGAGATAGCCCCTTGCACACCAAAACACCTAAAGATAATCCTAGATATTTTCCTCCTTTATCTCTCGAATTAGTTGCCGAAGAATCCGCGGAAGGGAGGGGGGCGGGCGGGGGCGCGTGCGCGAGCCTGGGGGGGCGGTGCCCGGCGCCCCTTGGGCCAGTCGGGCCTGTCCTCCTGGGCCCTATTTCCTGGGTCGTGACATCTCCCCCCCTTCTCCGACCGGCGCGTCCTCGCGCTGGATGAAAGTCCATTCAGTGACACCTGGGTGGAGATCGGCTGCCCCTGGAACGATGAGCTCAACCTGTAGCATGAGTCGCCCCTGTACCGGGTTCCTGAGGATCATATTCTCCCTGGTTCGCTTGGGATCGAACTCCAGGAGATAGTGAAGGTTGTCGATGTAGCCGTGGTAGATGTAGCGGTGAACCGCACGTCCCTGCTGTGAAGCTGTCTGACGACGGGCCGCCAGTAGGAGCTCCCTTGGAATGCCCACATCAAGGTGCTGATGCACCATGTCGCGGGGAGGGCTCTCCAGGAACAAGAAACGCTCATTGGGTGGAGCGTTGACAAAGAGCGGCAGGAGGCGCCAGATAGTGATGTCGCGGCGAGTAGGAGGAGTGGCAGCCAAGTTCAACATCGTACCGTACATGAAGGAACCAACGTCGAACAGAGAGGGCGAAAGCTAGTGGACACCCCTCTCTGCATCATTGAAGGGTCGAGATGGGGACTAGAGGGGGGGTGAATAGTCCCTATTAAAAACTAATCGAACCGGCTAACCGAAAAAAATGCGGAATTAAACTTATCGGTCTAGCCAAGACTTCACCCCTCTAACTAAGACTCTAAATCACCTCACAAAAGATCCTACACAAGAAGAGTGAGGTGACAAGCCTAGCTTGAGCTCCTAATCAATTTTAATGCAAGGTCACACAAACCTAAGCACTAGTACTTCAAGCATAAGAGAGCTCCTACACAATTCTAGTAAGCGCAAGCACAAAGCCCCTAAGCTCACTAGATGCACAATGGACAAGGCAACACACGCCTAACCCAAAGGCTCAAAAGACCTAGCTACACAAGCTAAGCAAAGTAACTAAACAAGCTAGATAGTTACAACTACTCTACTCAAGCACAAACACAAGTATATATGAATGTAAGAACAAAGCTTGAGATGAAGAGATTGCAAACCACCGTGAAGTGTGGACACAAGATGACACCGGTGATTTTTTACCGAGGTCTCGGGAAGCTTGCCAACTTCCCCCTACTCCTCGTTGTGTCGACCAACACTTTAGTGGTTCCACGGTTTGGCGAATCACCCAGTGATGATTCTCAACCTTAATGGCCAGTGCCAAATCCCACAGCTGGGAGCTCGATCGAGACCCTCACACAGTGTGAGTTCTCTAGCCAATCCCTCAGAGGGCACCGTGTGAACCCACACACAAGTGTGGTAGCTCAATGACACGCTCCACTAGAGTTGCTCTTCACGATCCCTGCGAGGTGAGCACGAACCTCTCACAATCTTTTCTTCGGAGCACCGCACAAGCTTCCTTGCGTGCTTCACGAAGTCTCTTGCCACCAAGCCGTCTAGGAGGTGGCAACCTCCAAGAGAAACAAGCACATCGGCTTGCAACACGATCACCTAGTGCCACACGATGCAATCTCTAAAAGCAACGCACTAGAAATCGATCTCTCACTCAATCGGATGAACGATATCAAGCATATGTGAGTGGGAGGGCTCTCAAGCACCACAATACAAGCCACCAAGGCTAGAATGTGCTCAGCAACCGACCAAAGCCGGCCACCCCATCTATTTATAGCCACAAGCCAAAATAGAGTCGTTGGGGTGTTTTTTGTACGGCCCGGGCCGCCCCGACCGGACTCACCGGCGAGTCCGGTCGCGAGTCCGGTCATAGCGCCCCGGCCGATGCATCCGCAAAATTCAGGCTGCGAGCTCTCGCGGACCGACCGGCCCGGAGCCTCCGGTCGGTGCGTCCGGTCGCACCATCGTGCGTCCGGTCACCACGTCCGGTCAGACCACTGCTCGGTAAAACGGCGATATCTCCTTCATCCGAACTCCGTTTTCGATGATCTTGGACTCTATGGAAAGCTTACTCAGAGGGCTACACAACCCACATGGTTACTTGATCCAACTCACAATGGATCAAAGCAGTATTCCACTCTAAGAGCAGTCCAAGTGTCCGAGAAACACCAAAACAACTTCTCCTTTGCAAATGTGCCAACACCACCAAGTGTACATCACCATGTGCATGTGTGTTAGCATTTTCACAATCATTTTCAAAGGATTTTCTCTTGATCTCACCACGCCACTCGATCCTAACACATCATAAAGTTAGATCGCACAAGTGGCACTAGATGACCGATATGCAAACAAGTTTGCCCCTCTTGATAGTACGGCCATCTATCCTAAACCCGGTCATAAAACTTCTCTAAGCACCTCATGACCGGCGAAATGAAATGCCCTATAGGTTATACCTTTGCCTTGCGCATTTCCATTCCGCTCCATCTCCAAGTGCCGATGCAACACATGCACCAACACGATCAAGAATGATATGATCCATTTCATATCATCACATGACCTTCTTGGTCCATCGATCTTGACCTCGCTTGCTCTTCACCATTGCGTCGGTCCTTCGGCGCCAAGTCCCTCGACTTGCCCTTCACACTTGCAACCGGTCCATCAAGCCAAGCCTTGTCTTGATCTTCACCACCTTGATCACATGACTCCATGTCATGTTTCATATGCAATAAGCTCCTTTATTGCACCATCACATGTGAACTAATTTTCTATGTATAATCTCAATCACACATATTAGTTCACCTAATGTTGACACTCAATTACCAAAAACCACAAGGGACCTTTCAATCTCCCCCTTTTTGGTAATTGATGGCAACACTACAAAGATATGGAATTGAAGATTAATTCACACTTGGTAGTGGTAACTCCCCCTATATGCGTGCCCAATTGATTTGAATTCAAGGTTTGCACACATACAAAGATATGAAACTTTTGGGAGGGTTAACACTACAAAGTGATGCTAAGGTATATAGGATAAACCTTTGAAGCGTGATACCAATCGGAGTTGCAAATTGAAGTTCATCCTTAGCATCATCTATGTAACTAGACATACACCAAAACTCAAGATACCATGTGAGATCAACATTATAAGCAATGGTACTTGATCCACGTGAAAACTATATATGTCTAGCTACAACCTATGCATGCTAGTTATCAAATCATCAATCAAGTTCTATGACTAGCATACATCACACAAGCATTGCATATAGAATCTAAAAACTTATGTGAATGCAAGCAAGCACATGAATATGCACATGTCAAATGCAATCAATCAAGTTCATGAGCTTGCTCCCCCAACTTGTGTGCTTCTCTTTTGTCCAAGAATGTTGATCCTCTTCTAATCTTCAATCTTGCTCCCTCTTGTTCTATGTCTATATTCTCATCCTCCTTTGTCATATATCCAAAGACACTTACATATCTTTGTCCAATTTCTCCCCCTTTGTCATCAATTGCCATAAAGGGTATGCCTCTATTGATACAAAGGTTGTGACTAGGGATAGATGGTTGATTGTTGAATCTTCATTTTTGATGGACACCACCATATATGGGAATGACACCACTTGTAACAATCACATGTGAAAGCTTTGAAGATCATTTTGAAATGTCACATGTAGGTTACTTGTAGGATCCTTGACCTTGATACCTTGAGGTGGGGCACCTCCCCCTATGTCAAAGCATATGTCAATCCATTTGAACAATTTGAGCACTTGTTGGTGAGGGTAGCTTTCTTGATTTGAATTGATCGCTTAAAGTTGAGGATCACTTGTGGAACCACCATTCATACCATGTGAAGGAAAGATACCATGTGTAGGAATATGATATATCTTGCAATGTGGTAGCCACTTGAAAAGATTTGACAATTGTATCCAATTCTTGAACTATGTTGTTTCCATGAGCTTCTTTCTCTTTGTCTTGATCTAGATCACTTGCACAAAATAATCTAACTCGGTTTGAACCAATGACAAGCTTCTTCACACCTCATGGTAAGGGTTATCTTGACAATGTTGAGTTGAAGTACTTGAATGCTCATTCTCTAGATCAAATACTATGGGTTCACTTGCTCATGAAAATATCATATGCTACCACTAGATCATACAAAGCATAGAAGCAATAGTGGTACCATATAAGCATTAAAAACGTTTGATTTTTTCATGAATGCTCACTATGTATGACTATATGCACTAGCAAGTCCTTAGCAAAGTATGAATGCATATGTCAAAAAATTTCACCTTGCTATGTTGGAGTAGAGGATAGTCATTAGATTCCAATTTAGCTCTCCAACTAGCATCATGAAGTCCAATTTAATAGCTTGGTGAAGACAAAATATACCAATATGAATTCCATGCTTCACCCATATGAATAGAAAACCACTAATGATCAAGTGCACTTCTTGTTGTGGTTGCCTTGCTTGCTTTTGATCTTTGCTTGCATGAGAGAAAACCATTTGAATCTTGCATGAAACATCTCTCTATTTGGGTGTTGCTTGCTTCTCTAGATCAACCCATTAGATTGCATCAACTAAGCATCTCCAATCGTTCCTAGAATCTACTTCCATGTTAGCCATCCAAGCACGGTGCTCGGTTTACCTCAGTAGGCGGCATGCCCCTAGCGGGAGAAGTGACCTCTCTCCAAGAACCATTCTTGATACTCACTTGATTTGACTTTGGTTGATTGATCCAAAAGACGGACTTGATATGATGAATAGACTCGATTCTTCTTTAAGTCCTTTTCTTTCTTCCAAAGATATCCAATGATCAATTTGAACTCAAAATTGCTCTCTCTTGAGTTTGGTCTTGATCTTCAACTAGAGTACAAGATGTGTACAATGTACACTCCCCCGAAATCAATGGCTTTTGTACTCATTGTTTGTCATGCTTCTAACTCAATTCAAAACCAAACTTAGGTGCCTCTCAAACACTTATCAACATGATTCCAACTTGAGGACCTTTCAATGAGAGTGACTCTTGATCAAACCAATAATTGTCACTTTTCTGGTAGATTTTGTACATCTCAAAGAATAAACCATAACTCTCAATGTACATGTTGAAATGCCACGAAATTTGGTGGAGATGTGCAACACTAAGTCATCTAGCAGCCACAAAAATTTGAGCTTCAAAGTCCTTATGGATTGCTACCAGATTTCATACCTTTTCACACTACCACATGCTGAAAACTGCTGCAACATATCTCACAAGTTCTACTCCAAAACCGAAGTATCCCTTGTTCTATCATTATGAAATTTCTACAGCATCTTGTATCATAAGTATAGAGCATGCATATCAAATTTCAAGTCATTCCAATACGATTTGATCATCCAAACATGGCTATCATCACAGCTCACACAGATTTTGTAATAGTGGACAGATTTGAGCAATTGAGCTATGCTTCAACAATTTGAATCAAATTTGATGTCAACTTGTTTGAATACCATCACAAGACATGTATCAATTGAAATCACATACTAAGAGTCATCTCATGATCATATCCATTCAAACCAACTTAAATTTGACTACTAAGCATTTAATCCATTCAAGCATCTCATAGCAAGCAACGTATGCATATATATCCAATTCAATCAACTCATATGCATCCAAATATGTATGATCAACTAGAAGTATACCTTTGTAGATCATGATCATCAATTAGCAAGCTTCAACTTGAATTATTTTGCTAGCCTTCAAATCTTTCAATAAAACACCACAACTAGGATCATTGCACTTGTATGTTGTAGTACTTGGACTTCACTTGTCTTGACTTGGCATTGGGATATAATTGCACTAGGCTTCATTACTTGACTCAATCAAATGATGTACAATGTGAACTCAATTGAATCAAGCCTCCAATGCCATGGTACCTACAAACAATCATCCACTTTTTGATGGTACACAAACTAGTTTGGGTCCTCTCAAGTTAGGTGCAACATACTTTGGCAATGCCTTAGTATGAGTAGCGGGATGTTTTGCAATAGCAACCGAGGAGGTACCATTGTCATCCTTTCTAAGCACAATATCATCATCAATTGAAATAGGCTTAGAATTGTTACCTAGGGGACATGAATGAGCCATGTGTCCCCTTTCCCGGCATAAGTAGCATCTTTTCTTTTGTTGAGCCTTTTCTTTCTTGCTCATGTGATGCTCCTCATTGCCTTGCTTCACTTTGTTTGCTTGATCCTTCTTCTCAAGCTTGTTTGGACAACCCGAAGCTAGGTGGCCCAATGTATCACAACTATGGCACTTGATGTGAGCCAAATCTTTCTTCCAAACTTGATTCTTGCTCATCATCTTGGCATCTTGGATATGAGTTGGATGCCTTGCATAAGCTCTTCCACCCCTTCTTGTTCTCTTCTTCATCTTTAAGTCATCAACTTTAGCTTCATGGTTGATCTTGACTTGCTCTTGGGGCTTCTGTTGAGGCTTTTCTTGTTGCTTCAACTTGAGCTTTTCTTTGTTTGGATAAGCCTTTGCAAGATGTCCCTTTTCATGGCATTGATAGCACATGAAATGAGATAGCTTCTCCTTTTCTTGCTTCTTGGCCTTCTTTGCTATTTTTCTTCCACTTTTGGTCAACTTCTTCTTGATGAACCCAAGACCACTCTTATCATGTAGGCTTCTTGGATTCTTCACTATTTGCTCGAAGAGGACCTTGGAGTTGTAGCACCTCTCTAATCGGTTGCTCAAATTCTTCACTTTCTTTTTGAGCTCATCATTCTCCTTCAAAAGGTTAGTCTCACAAGACATAGGAGAAGAACAAACATCTAAATGTGAAGAACATGGCATATCCAACAACATATCACAAGAGGTGGATACATGCTTCTTGCCTACATCACAAGGGTTAGCACAAATATGTGATTGATCAATTGACCCAAGTGATGAGCTCTCACTAGTTTTAGATTTTTCATTTAAAAACATCTTAGTGAGAAAAGCATGGTCTTGTACCAAGTTATCATGAGTAACACTAAGTTCCTCATGAGCCAATTTTAGCACCTCATGTGAACAAGTAGTGACATAAAGTAGATGCTCTTGTTGTTCACATGTGTTCTTTAGAAATGAGTTTTCGTTTTCCAAATTTAAAGATTTAGCTTTCTCATTTTCTAAAGACATGGTCATGCTAGCAAGCCTACTAACAAGCTCATCATAAGAATCATCATGATCAATCACATTGTCATTTGATACCTTGGTGTCACCTAGTGACATGAGACAATATGTTGATGTAGTGGATGGACTTGTAGTAGCATCATCAACCAAGCATGAACCATCATCATTTGCATCAAGTGTGCTTGAGGTAGTATCATCACTTGCATCACTTGAAGCATCATCATCAACCTTGTCAAGTGAACTTGTGGTAGAGCTTGCATCATCTTCACTTGACCATGAGGTGGAGCAATGTTGCTCATCATCCTCATGAACCACCACCTTTGGCGCCTCATCCTCAAACTTGCCATCATCCCAAATGGAGGCATCGCCGAAGGTGTGCTTGATGGACTCCCACACCTCATGTGCGGATCCCTCATGGTTCACCTTGTCAAAATCATCAAGTCTCAAAGAATTCATTAGAAAAAGATATGCATGTGCATCAAGTTCATACAATGACCTTTGAGCTTTGGTTAGATTTCTATGGTCCAAGACACCAGTGAGACCACTAGTGACAACCCACCAAACCTTAGGTCCCATGGCACGAAAATGATCAAGCATATGGTGTTTCCACCGTGCAAAGTATGTGCCATCAAAAATATGTGTGTCACTCAAACAAACATCACTAAACCCTCTAGTTTCTATCCTCTCGGGCCGGTTAAGACCACTAAATGAGAGACCTCGCTCCGATACCATGTGAAGGGTCGAGATGGGGACTAGAGGGGGGGTGAATAGTCCCAATTAAAAACTAATCGAACCGGCTAACCGAAACAAATGCGGAATTAAACTTATCGGTCTAGCCAAGACTTCACCCCTCTAACTAAGACTCTAAATCACCTTACAAAAGATCCTACACAAGAAGAGTGAGGTGACAAGCCTAGATTGAGCTCCTAATCAATTCTAATGCAAGGTCACACAAACCTAAGCACTAGTACTTCAAGCATAAGAGAGTTCCCACACAATTCTAGTAAGCGCAAGCACAAAGCCCCTAAGCTCACTAGATGTCCAATGGACAAGGTAACACACGCCTAACCCAAAGGCTCAAAAGACCTAGCTACACAAGCTAAGCAAAGTAACTAAACAAGCTACACAAGCTAGATAGTTACAACTACTCTACTCAAGCACAAACACAAGTATATATGAATGTAAGAACAAAGCTTGAGATGAAGAGATTGCAAACCACCGCGAAGTGTGGACACAAGATGACACCGGTGATTTTTTACCGAGGTCTCGGGAAGCTTGCCAACTTCCCCCTACTCTTAGTTGTGTCGACCAACACTTTAGTGGTTCCACGGTTTGGCGAATCACCCGGTGATGATTCTCAAGCTTAATGGCCAGTGTCAAATCCCACAGCTGGGAGCTCGATCGAGACCCTCACACAGTGTGAGTTCTCTAGCCAATCCCTCAGAGGGCACCGTGTGAACCCACACACAAGTGTGGTAGCTCCATGACACGCTCCACTAGAGTTGCTCTTCACGATCCCCGCGAGGTGAGCACGAACCTCTCACAATCTCTTCTTCGGAGCACCGCACAAGCTTCCTTGCGTGCTTCACGAAGTCTCTTGCCACCAAGCCGTCTAGGAGGTGGCAACCTCCAAGAGAAACAAGCACACCGGCTTGCAACACGATCACCTAGTGCCACACGATGCAATCTCTCAAAGCAACGCACTAGAAATCGATCTCTCACTCAATCGGATGAATGATATCAAGCATATGTGAGTGGGAGGGCTCTCAAGCACCACAATACAAGCCACCAAGGCTAGAATGTGCTCAGCAACCGACCAAAGCCGGCCACCCCATCTATTTATAGCCACAAGCCAAAATAGAGCCGTTGGGGTGTTTTAGCGTGTGCCCGGCCGGGCCGCGCCGACCGGACTCACCAGCGAGTCCGGTCGCGAGTCCGGTCATAGCGTCCGGTCGATGCGTCCGGCAAAATTCAGGCTTGAGCTCTCTGCCGGACGCCGCGACCGAAGCCTCCGTTCGGTGCGCGTCGGTCGCACCATCATCGTGCGTCCGGTCACCGCGTCGGTCGGACCTTTGCTTTCGGTAAAACGGCGATATCTCCTTCATCCGAACTCCGTTTTCGATGATCTTGGACTCTATGGAAAGCTTACTCAGAGGGCTACAGAACCCACATGGTTACTTGATCCAACTCACAATGGATCAAAGCAGTATTCCACTCTAAGAGCAGTCCAAGTGTCCGAGAAACACCGAAACAACTTCTCCTTTGCAAATGTGCCAACACCACCAAGTGTACATCACCATGTGCATGTGTGTTAGCATTTTCACAATCATTTTCAAAGGATTTTCTCTTGATCTCACCACGCCATTCGATCCTAACACATCGCAAAGTTAGATCGCACAAGTGGCACTACATGACCGATATGCAAACAAGTTTGCCCCTCTTGATAGTATGGCCATCTATCCTAAACCCGGCCATAAAACTTCTCTAAGCTCCTCATGACCGGCGAAATGAAATGCCCTATAGGTTATACCTTTGCCTTGCGCATTTCCATTCCGCTCCATCTCCAAGTGCCGATGCAACACATGCACCAACACGATCAAGAATGATATGATCCATTTCATATCATCACATGACCTTCTTGGTCCATCGATCTTGACCTCGCTTGCTCTTCACCGTTGCGTCGGTCCTTCGGTGCCAAGTCCGTCGACTTGCCCTTCACACTTGCAACCGGTCCATCAAGCCAAGCCTTGTCTTGATCTTCACCACCTTGGTCACATGACTCCATGTCATGTTTCATATGCAATAAGCTCCTTTATTGCACCATCACATATGAACTAATTTCCTGTGTATAATCTCAATCACACATATTAGTTCACCTAATGTTGACACTCAATTACCAAAAACCACAAGGGACCTTTCAATCATAGCTGATGTGGACGTTGTCGACCATGAGGAAGAGGCGATCCATGCCGTCGAGGAAGACGACCCTGGCCGGGCCGACATGGTGGCGCCGTGGCTACATACCGCCTAACAGGATGGCGGTTGGTGCGGTGAAGTTGGCTCCGTCGTGTAGGCGCCCAAAGGCGAGGAAGTTCGTTCGACGAACTCCGCCACAGTGCAAGGCCTCGGCTGGTGCCGAAGCGGTGGAGAGGAAGCCGGGAGGTAGAATCGGCCGTCGAAAAGTAGGAGGCCGTCCTCAGCGTCCATCTTTGGAGCCGCATTGCCCGTGGTGACGTCGAGGGCGATGCGGCGTAGGTGCTGATCCTCGGTTAGCCCGGCGTGGCTGGATGAAGACTCCGGCGGACGTGTCATAGAGGTCCAAGGCAGTCGCATGCCTCGAACGTTTCCCAAGCCGAGTCGTGGGCGTCCGGATGTCGGCGAAGATGCCGGATCTGAGCAGGCCAGGACCCGGGGCGCCCCTGCGCTGAGGAGGTGGAGCTGATGTGAACGTGGTCGGGCGACCGTCGCGGTAGTATTGAAGCTCTTGGGTCGCGAAATCCCACGTCACGCGTCCCAGGCCTGCCAACCAAGGCATGCCAAGGATGACATCGACGTCGTCGCCCAGTTGCATGACGTAGGCATCGATGTCGAAGGTGCTGGCGTCGAGGCGTAGAGGTATGTCGAAGGTGGCAGCCCGACATGTAGAGGTGGCGCCGGTGCCAGTGGTGATCAGTACACGCACTGGCTGAGTACGGAGGCCTGCCGTGGTCACCACGCGGGGGTCGATGTAGTTGTGCGTTGCTCCCGAGTCGACGATGATGTTGACGCCCGTGCCTGAGATCATACCGACGAGGTAGAGGGAATGAGCACCACGTACCGGGGAGTCGGGGTCCCCGACGAGGACCTTCAGATCAGCTGGCTCCTCCTTGACATCCGCTAGTGGGGCGTCGGTGTAGTCGTTGAAGATTGTGATGTCGAAGAGGTGCTTGCACTTGTGACCCCGGGAGAACGGCTCGTCACAGTTAAAGCAGAGTCCAGCCTTGCGTCGCTCCGTCATCTCCTCTGGTGTCAGCCGCTTGAACGGCCGTGTCTGTGCAGCTGAGGAGGAGGGCGCCTGGGGGCGGTCAGCAGGGCCACGGGTGTTGGCGCCCTAGCCTTCGCCTGTGCTGGCTTGCCGGTATTGTAGAGGATGGCGAGGCGTCGCTCGTACGCCCTGGCGAGAGACATGGCAGCCTCCATATCCTTGGGATTTTGCATCTCGACGTCCGTCTTGAGCGGTTCGCCCAAACCTGCTGTGTAGATGTTTACCTGCTGCTTGTCGTCGAGGTGGCCTGCCCGTGCCACGTGTGCCAGGAACTGCTCGTGTACTCATCGGCGGTGCTGTCTTCCTTAGTGATGCCGGCTCACCCGGTAGTTCCGCCGTTCATTTGGGCCAAAGCGCTCGTTGGCGTATTGGGCGAAGCTTGCCCAATCGCCACCGGTTTCTCCCGGGACAGCCTCATGTACCATTCTTTGTGCTCCTCCCCGTGAGATGATAGGAGGCGTACGGACCTGCATTCTTCTTTGGCGTACCTTGTCCCCCTGAAGAATTGTTCGCAGCGGTTGATCCATGGTAGGGGATCCTCCTTGCCATCGTAGGTTGGGAAGGACGGCTTGTGCTTGACGGGGAGCCAGAGGCGAGAAGGTGTCAGCCGGAGGTGGAGGGGGCGCGCATGCGCCCATGGCGATGGCGGCGCCCTGGCGGCGCGCCTTCGGCCTCAAGTAGCCCTTCATCGGGTTCTCGGATCAGGTTCTTTGTGACCTGATTGTCCTGGTTACATTTGCCATCAGTCCGCTTCTTGATGAAGTCGCGGGCTCTTTGTTTCGAACATCGCCTTCATCTCGATCTCGGCGTCATGGAGTTGTTGACGGTGTTTGGCGTTGTTGGATCTTCGCCGAGAAGATAGCGAGCTTATCGTCGATCTTGTCCATCCCGGTGTTGATCTTGGCGAACTTCGTCTCCCAAGTTCTTCGCCAGGCTTCTTGGATTCGGCGTCCATGGTGGTGGGTGGATCGTAGTGGTCTCCGGATACCGGTTGCCGATTCGGCTAGATTGAACCGGAATTGACACGTGAATTGGGGATTGGGGGAAGGAGATGGGAACGGCGGCGATGGTGGCGGCGGTGGCGGGCAGCAGCGCAGCCTTGGCGCCGCTGTGGCGGGGCGGCCTTGGCGCTGAGGCGGCTTGGCAGCGGCGGTGTTGGCGGCGGCGGGGACGACGAAAGGGCAGGGGCGTGGTGGGGAGAGGGAGAGGAAGAGAGATTGGGATAAAATTTCTTTATTGCTTGTTGCCCCGAAAGATTACAGACCCTTTACTTATATAGCCCGGTTATTGGGACTTGTATCTCAAGCAATCTCTCTAAAGGTTTCCTTATAGATTGGAATACCTTTTACAAGCATGTCCTATTTATTTATTTCCTAATAAGGGTCTCCCTTATAGATGAGATAGCCCCTTGCACACCAAAACACCTAAAGATAATCCTAGATATTTTCCTCCTTTATCTCGAATTAGTTGCCGAAGAATCTGCGGAAGGGAGGGGGGGGGCGGCGGGGGGGCGCGGCGAGCCAGAGGGGGGCGGCGCCGGCGCCCCTTGGGCCAGTCGGGCCTGTCCTCCTGGGCCCTATTTCCTGGGTCGTGACATTTATATTAAAAACCGATAATTTCTTCAGTTTTGCTTCTCGCCTCTTTGATCAGTCTGTCACTCACTCCTCCTCGATCCATCTGATCTATCGTTAACCTTCACATTTTAAACTTCGAGCCGCAAAACGTTCATTTACATTGCATCAATCATATCACGTGACCTCCAGAACCAGTTCATGTTGTGGTGCGCCTTCTATCCTTACTAAAGTGATAGACAACAACTACCTATCTAAGTTAAGTGAATCTTCTATCGGTTTCTCATACAAGATTAATCCTTTATTTTATTAGCGTTCATCGGGCTCTAAATTTATTGGATTTGAGATTGTACCTACAGTACACTTAAATACAAAAAAAGTTGCTAGCTCATTATTGGCACAAGCACCATGTAAAAGATTGTATTTCCCAATGCGTTGTAGGTTTTTTTTTTCATTTTTTGCGGGATTGTAATGGTAAATCGGTGAAGTGGAGAAAAATCAGCGATTGCTTCAGTCCTCGCAGCTATAGCTAGTCCCGGCGTCCAGTCTCCATCGCTACCTCGTCTTCGGTCGGTCGTCCTTACCAGTCCCACACCACGCGCGCAGTCCCCCTCGCCCTCCCTATAAATACAAGCTCCCTCCATCCTCCTCCTCCTCCTCCTCCATATATTGCTTCGTTCGCTCTGTACACGGCAGCTAGCACGTGTTTGCGTCATCATAGCCAATCTATCCAGGTTCTAGTTCATTGAGCCCAGGCTCTCCGCACTCGGATTCACACATAATACATGGCGATCCTCGATGTCGACCTGGCCACCACTGGTCAGCAGCTGGCACACGCAGACGAGCAGCAGGACGCGGAAGAGGAGGAGGAGCAACAGCTGCTCATCAAGGGCGTGCGACACCTGTGCGAGCGCGGCACCATTACGAAGCTGCCGGCTCGCTACGTCCTGCCGCCCTCCGACCGTCCATCACCCAGAGGCGACCAGCCGCGCAGTAACATCATCTTTCCCGTCATCGACCTGGCCCGGCTTCGCGCGCCCTCGGAGCGCGCCGCCGCCCTGGCCGAGCTGGACGCGGCCTGCAGGGACTACGGCTTCTTCCAGGTGGTTGGCCACGGCGTGGACGGCGCCGGGATGCTGGACGTGGCGCGCCGCTTCTTCGACCTGCCCTTCGAGGAGCGCGCGCGCTACATGTCCCCCGACATCCGGGCACCCGTGCGCTACGGCACCAGCTTCAACCAGCTCAACGACGGCGTCCTCTGCTGGCGGGACTTCCTCAAGCTCGTCTGCCGTGACGACCTCGCCGCCGTCGTGCCGGCGTGGCCAGACGCGCCCATTGACCTCAGGTACGTACTGTACGGTGATTGCTAAGTCATTTGTAAGGTTTTAAATAGCGGGCAGGTGTTTACAGGTCTGTCTCTAAAACAGTTAATAGCGGAGCTATATCGAACTATAACGACTAAATTGTATATAAACATAAATAGCGACACTTTATCTCAACCATTTGAAATTACGATCATGAAGGACGGAGCTGGCAGGCAGGCAACAAGAGCTAGAGCCCTGCCTACCGATGCCAGCAAAGTGGAGCCCCTCTAAGCCCCACCTTAATTTTATCTCCATAATTACAAAGATTAGCAGGGCTGAGATGTATTAGTGCTGAGATTAGCCCATCCTAAATTTTTTCTAGGCTTCCTCGCTGACTGGAACCAATGCAATACAATTTCCTTTTCACTTTATTTATTTTTTGTATATGTAAATAGTGCAAGCCACAACATAGTGCAGCAAGATTTTTAGAATTACCATTACCAGCAGTGACAGTGAGTTCCTGCAGCTGCATACTCTGCCGGTGCATGCACGCGCATATATGTTGGGTCCCTATCAGATAACAACATAAGCCAGGACACACACAGATTAAAAGTGCTAGCACGCACATATACAGTGAAAGGAATCGATGGAGATAACGCATGCATCCGCGGGTTGAATTGGACACCACTAACAGTCAGCAGGGGGCAATGCAAAGCGCAGTGCTTGCTGGTCCGGTAGCTACTGCACACGTGTGCTGTGTACCCAACAAAATCTAGAGGCCCAGATCTTTAGCACCCAACCAAATCTCTCAGTGGCAGGCACAGGCACGGCACCGATGCATATCTCAATTCAGGGCTAGCAGAGGTCACCATAGGCCGGCGCCGAAAAGACAAACGCCGGCCGGCCAGGATAAAGTCGAATCAATCCATCCCTCTCCTAGTCTCCTCTCTTGGTTTCGGCCACTGATGCCCTGACGTAGTATGCGAGTGCTATACAGTTGGCCAGAACTCACTAGATTTCAAGTGGCTGAAATGAGTCCACGCGTCAAAGTAGAGTTTCACTGAGTTTTGATTAGATTATTATCAGATTCAGATTCATCTTAACCATATCGGTTAGTACGTGTAAACACATACGATTGACAGAAACCGCATGTGTTTTTTTACACGCTTCAAATTCATTTTGTAGGGAGGTGGTGTCAGCGTACGCGCGGTCGAGCCGGCGGCTGTTCAGGGAGCTCATGGAGGCGTCGCTGGAGGCGCTAGGGATCCGCTCCTTTGCCGCCGCCGAGATGCTGGCGGACTGCGACGCCGGGTCGCAGATGCTCATGGTCAACTGCTTCCCGGCGTGCCCGGAGCCGGATCTCACGCTGGGGATGCCACCGCACTCGGACTACGGCTTCCTCACCGTCCTCCTGCAGGACCAGGTGAACGGCCTCGAGGTCAGGCACGCCGACAGGTGGGTCCTCGTCGACCCACTCCCAGGCTCACTCGTCGTCAACATCGGAGACCACTTCGAGGTACGCACGCGGACGAACACGTAATGACCTACGAATGATAGTTTACCATATAACGTACGTGATCCATCGGAGACGAATTAGCTGATGATTATATTCGACGCATCCATGCTTAACCTGCAGATGTACAGCAACGGGCGTTACAAGAGCGTGCTGCACCGTGTCCGCGTGAACTCGTCTCGGCCGCGCATCTCGGTGGCGTCGCTGCACGGCCTGCCGCCGGAGAGGGTGATCGGGCCGGCGCCGGAGCTGGTGGACGACGAGAAGAACCCGAGGATGTACATGGACACGGACTTCGCAACCTTCCTCGAGTACCTCAGCTCGGCCGAGGGAAAGCACAAGTCCTTCCTCCAGACCAGGAGGCTCATCGGCAGCTCATGATCGCTCGCCTCTGAGCTCTCAACTAGCTATCTACCAGATGGACGCATCGTAGCCGCACGCTTGTTACTACTTGGATCTCATCTGTCCGTCCGTTCTTCTTGCCCCGGTGGAGTGGTCAGCAGCAACAGAAAAGTCAACATGTTGTGGCCGACCAAGTTGACTAGTCAAACCCATTTAGCGTCAGAAACTGCTGGGTGACTTTAGGATTGCTGCTTTCTCTCTACCCTACCCAGCCAGTTAATAAATTAGAAAGTGGCTTTGACCAAATTTAAAGCTAGGAAGCCTCGTCATCGCGAGAGCGTTGGATCAGCAGATCAAGTACGAGCAAGGTCAACCAAATTATTACTGTATGGTACTCCGTAGTAGAGTATTACGAGCAGTATCTATATAGGTACTAGTAGAGTATATAAAAGTAAAGTAATATAGATATTTCAAATGATAAGTTGTTTTAGTTTTTTTTTAACTATTAATGCAAATATCAGTCATACACTAAGACACCATAAGGAGCTAGAAGGCTCAGCAGGGATGTAATTTTTCCCGTCATTTTCCTTCTTTTATTTTTTTATTGTAATAATTTGACTTGATTCTACTCATGGTTAAAGCCGGATAGTTTCTATCCTTTAACTAAAAAAAGGAGCTAGAAAGCTCGACAAGTCACAAACAAACCCAAGAATGTTGCAGATAACCGACACACTTTCACGGACCAACACGATTTTACAGTGAAGAGCAGTAAGATCTTACTTGTCCTTTTATTTATAAATTCACGCCATGCTTTTATGTAAATTACCAATTAATGCCTACGGTTTCTTTTGCATCCACTTAGTAAAACAATTTTATGGTAAATAAGATTGTTAGGTTAGTATAAATTTGTACTTATAGCGCAATACTCTTTGTAACGGCACACTTAGCAAAACTGTGTGCACAATTAGATACAATCTTACATAGATTTCAATATTATGTTTTTTTTTAAAAAAAATAAAAACTCGGTCGGGTGGGGAAAGACCGCCCCACCAGCATTGTTCTTAAGAAGAAGCCTCGATTTCCCCAACCGAGAAAATCCTCGAACCCCAGTCCCGCCCTGACATTAGGAGTCTTTAAGCCCATGGGAACTACGATCCTCAATCCTTCGGAGAGGACCTGGGCTGGCTTTTAATTAGTGGGTTGGCTCTTAACTAGCGCTTTGGCACACGGGATTGACGAGGGAATTTTTTTAACCACAGCCTGAAATTCGCACCCACGGGGAGTCGAACTCAGGATTTGTAGAGTGCCGCTCGAGTGTCCTAACCATTAGGCTAGGACCCCTTTGGCAATATTATGTTTTTATAATTCATACGTTCAGTTTTAAGTTGTCGAATTCACTTTCCCTTTTATGCATTACGATTCTCTTAAGAGAAACCGGACAAAATCACGTTGGGGGCCAAGGGAGAGTGAAGATCTCTAGATTGGTTTTGGCTAATTAGTGACATCCTTAGGACTAATCTCTCTATGCTAAGTGTTTGTTTTAGTTGGAGATTGGTCAAGCCAAGGTTGGTGCATGATGGTCATGGTGGATGGATCGAGATGATTCAAATGATGATCAAGTGCATGACTTGGAGTGGATCGAGGATCAAAATGGGCTCAAGGCAAAGGTATATCCATAGGGCCATTTTGATTTTACACTCAAGATACCATAGAGGGTGTGAGTGATTATAGGATCGATAAGCCATACTATAAAGAGGGGAAAACTATCGTACATATCGGTCCTCATGTGCCTCTAGGTTCAAAATCATTTGCATGCATTCTAACCTAGAGAGCTAACCCGACCTTCGAAACTATTTGTGAAAATGCTAACACACGAGCACATGGTGATGTACACGTGGTGGTGTTGGCACATTTGAGAAGGCGGTGATGGTTGCAGGGTTGAGATGGGTTTGGGTACCGCTCACCCTCCCGCCGAGCTTGCGAGGCGGGATTCGGCGCTTTTGAGAAAATGAAACGTCTATTTTCTATTGCGCCGGATGCATTGTGGTGGTGAAAACATGCTAACTCTCGTGCTCAAGTTGGTATACTTGTTGAGTAGCATGTCGGAGTCGAGGCGACGCAAAACGGAAACCTCAGCGCAAAAGTGACCTGCGCCGGACGCGGCATACGCTGTGGCGCTGGCGCGTCCGGCGTAGTGTTGAGGGGTTGGCCGGGACGCCGACACGCCCGGCGCCTAACGCGCCGACGCGAGGCTCGATGAGTCCCGGCGTCCGGCGACACTGGCGAGGTTTCGGCGGCTTCGGCTTTGAACGGGCGCTGACGCGTCCGGCGCGCGCGGACGCGGTCCGAAGAGCATGTCACGGGAGGTCGCTCGACGCGGCGCCGACGCGTCTGGCGCGTTGCGCTGGCGCGTCCGGCGATGTTGTGTCGCGTGGTGCCCGGTGCCGGTTGGCACGGCGCCTGGCGCGTCCGGCGCTGTACGTTTTTCGACGTGTTTGAAAGTAACGGCTCTATTTCGAATGGGGGTTTATAAATATGTGTTTGGCCGGCCATGGGAAGGTCTCTTGGTCATTCTTACACATTATAACACCCTTTGAGCTGAGAAAACATCCTCCTCCTCACTCCCTTTGCTTGTGAGCATCATTCTAGTGAGTTGAGGTGATTCAAGTGCACTTTGCTTTGATCTTTGCATCTAGTGGCACTTGGGGATCGTTGTGAGCCGTTGGTTTTCTTGTTGCTCTTGGAGAGCACCACTCCTAGCCGGCTTGGTGATTGAAGGCGTTGGCAAGAGAAGGTGAATGTTCTTGGCCACCTCCGGTGATTTGTGAGAGGACCGTGCATCCTCGTCGGGATGACGAATTGCAAGATAATACATTGCTCGTGTCGGTGGGTACCTCTCATTTGCTTTGGGTTCAAGAAGCCTAAAGGCATTTCGCTTGGAGTGAGCTCCACCTTGACCCACACGTGAGAAGGTCGACACAATGGAGACGTAGCTTGACGGGTGCTCAAGTGAACTTCGGGGTAAATCATTGTGTCTCCATTTGTCTCTTGTCATTCGTTGGTGATTGGCTTCATTGTTCATATTGATATTCATCCTACGGTGATTGGTCGACTTACCTCGACACTTTGGTATAAAACCTCCTCTCTACCTTGCATTTACTTTGAGATATATATTGTGCTTGTGTAGCTTGTGTAGAATTGCTTAGTTGCTAGAGTATCTTAGCTCTTTCACCTAGTGGTAAAGTAGAGACTTAGCCCTTGTGTGTGATTTAGAGACTATAGCAACTAGAATTGTCAATAGGAGGCTTGCCGACAAGTAGAGCTAGAGCAAACGCATTTACGCTTTGTTATTTACTAACAAGTTGCTCTAGTGATTTTGTAGAAATTTTATTAGGCTATTCATCCCCCCCCCTCTAGCCATTTAGGACCTTTCAGAGAGTTGGTGGTGTCATTGGTTGACACCTAGAGGCTCCATTGCAGAGCCAGTAAGCATGTACCACCTCATGCCCCTAAACCCCAAAGGCCGCCACAAGACTATCTGCACTCGTCGACCTTTAAATGCATCCTCTATCCGTCCTAGTCATCAAAATTCTCTCCTCTATTCCACTTTCTCCTGCACTCATCCATACTTTATATTTCTGCTCTATACCAACTATTCAACATTTTATTCAACCATCCTAACTACCATATCATCTCTTCGTACCTTTTCTTTTCCTTTCTTTATTTTATCTCCTATTCTTTTTCTTTCATCTTTTTTTCCTTTTCTTTTTTCATTCTTTTTTAAAACTTTTTTTTTTGTTTTTTCCTTTTTCCCTTTTGTTTTTCCATTCCATTCCCCTCCTCTTTTTCGCCGCCACAAGGTGGATCCCTATCGACTACCGGACCGGACCGACGAGAGATATCGGCGAGGGAGAGCCGCTGCGACCAAGAAGAAGGAGATGGCCTCGATGTGTCGGACCTCGCGCCTCGAGTCGCCCGGGCTGTCGGTCGGGGTGCCGCACACCGCCGGCAAACAATGTGCAGCGGCGGAGGAGAAGAAGAGGAGGGTCCATCAAGATTAATACAAACGTCCTTGCTAACAGATTATAGGTGGTTCTACCTTCCCTAATTCATAAGAATCAGTATGAATTCATTAAACATAAAACCATACGAGGATTGCTTAGCTTGGTCCCTTAAATATTTGCATATGCGACGTCAATCAAAAAGGAACTCATTATTCTTAAATTATATTTTCAAAAGGCATTTAACAAGGTTGAACATCAGTTAATGATTCAAATAATTAAAGAGAAAGGCCTTCCTAATCGGTGCTATCGGGGGCCTCCCTTGATTTTAAAAAATCAATGGCTATCTTTTAGCTCACCAACTTCAACACTCCTTTTAGCTCACCAACTTCAACTAAATTAGTCCTTTTGAATGGTGTATTGGATGTGGAATTTGATTGTTGACATTTCTTACACAATCTAAAATTAGTAAGTTAATCTCACTAGGAAGAAATATATAAGGTATCTATCTAATCATGTTAGCTTGGATGTGGAATTAATCTCACGATCCAACAAAGGCGGAGCTAGGCGGTGTTAGTTGTGGGATGTAATCTTAGTATCATTATCCATAGTGGAGTTAATCTCACTAGGATATGTACTCAAGGTATACCACTCATTTCTAGGCATTACCTAAAACACTAGAAAATTATATCACCCTTGCAATAGATAGCTCTAAGAAATGCGGGTATGAGTATTCTTGATAAGCCTTGATAAAAGAATGAACATGATATCACACCTACAGTTTGACAAGTTAGGGCCCGAATGGCATGGATAGCAAAAAATACCATCGTAGCACTTCACGAACTTTTTATAATCCGGTATCGTAATTATATTTTATGAATATGGGGGAAGGGAAATCATCGTAGCACTTGGAAAGTAATTAGACCACGTGGGAAGGGAGAGGGGTATATAATGGTTTAGTTTATGATTTACTTGAGATCCACTTGCAGTTGTATAATGCAGAGTAGCCATATGCATCTAACAATACTCTTAACAGGATAAGTCACAAGATAAAGATAAATGAATAATTGATAACTACCCAAGTCTAAGATCATCGTATGCCACTAGTATCATATGAGCAATTAACATAATATAGAAAGAATATTCCTAAGTTACTCCTAATCATATGTCAATGAATACTATAATTAGTGCAAATACATCTAACTATCATGGTAAGATTGCAATACATCTACACATGGCAAAGCATTACCAATGACAATCAAGGACGAAACTTGATCATCATCGTAATTATGGCTCAACTTGGCCTATCATTCAGAGGGTGGACTCCAAAGGACTCAACAGGACTGTCACTCCTGCGATCTGCCACACGTCCCGGAATGTAGGGTGCAATCGCAGATAAACGTTGTATAAACACCACATTTACACATTGTTTATCACCCACATAGTGATCATCTAAGTGGATGTTATACGATTCCATGCATAAGATATAAGACAAACTCACTAAACTAAATATATAACTATAGCATGCATGGATACATATCAATAAGAATATAATCATAATATAGATCAAAGTCATATCAATTGTATTCCGACAATAATACTTACGGATCGAATACAAGAGAGAAGCCACGAGAATCTCTCGCTCCCGCTACTTCTTGACTATCGGGAATCCAAGATGAACTTGACTTCCTCTAGAACTAGCTAGGTAGCTAACTACTTCTAATATGATGAACTAGGGCATAGGTCTAGACTTGGTTGGACTTGATGTGAGTTGAGATGAACTCAGTATGAATTGATAATGAATTAGGGTTTAGCCCTGGGGTCAGGTGGTCTTCTTATATAGCACTTGGCGATGAATAGGGACCCTTGGATCAAACCGACCTCCAATAACGGTGTAGATACAAACTCAAGGTCGGTGGTAAACCGACATAAAAATCTGAGGCCGACAGGCGACCCCCACCGGGCGGCCGGCCTAAATCTCTCTGGCGCCGCCAGGAGGATGAGATCACAACGTGATCTCCCTTCTCCTGGTGTCTTCTGGTATCTTCTAGAGTGTTTTAGTCCACATTTTGGGTTGAGTTACTTCACGGTTAAGTCTTGTCATCGTATGGGATGTAAACTCTTATGTTTCTCACCGTTCTTCTCTGCTTTTATCTGTTAGTCCCTGCAAAGTCATGAAATACCAAAACTCGTGGAAATATATTAGTTAGACCCCTAGACTTATGTTGATATTCATCTTAAGCCCTTATTTCATGTTTAATTGACTAATAATATTATGCTATAACAGGTGTCAACATGTACCAGGTATAATGTTCCATTGTAAGAGAGGAGTAAGACAAGGAGATACACTCTCCCCACTGCTCTTTGTTTTGGCTACGGATATTTTTTGAAAAAACAAACTATTTTGAGTGCTCCATGCATAGATGGTGATCTTGGACTACCACTACCATAGAAAAACTTTTGGAAGACGTTTAAGATTTATTAACTGACAATTTTTGAAAACACCATGGTTAATTGAGGTCGGGCAAGCGAGTGCCAGCCTGCACACCACGGTTAATAGATTAACTATGGTGCTTTTTATAAAATAACAACCACAGTTAAAGGATATTTAATGTGACAATTTTATTAATGTCACCACCACGGTTAGTCTTAGTCCATTTCAACCCATCTAGGCCGGTTAACTGGTTCCTTATATAAATACACGGCTAGGGTTTCATTCCTCAACACCTTACTACCTCATCCCCTCACCCCCTCTGCTGGAGCCCTCCCATCCTCTCCGCGTTCAATGCGTGAGCCCCTCGCCTCCTTCCCGTGAACACCATCTCCACCTCCCCTCCCTCTCTCTCTCTCACATGGTCCTCCTTTCCCCGGCGGCTGGTGGGAGGCGGCCCTCCCCTTCACGTCACTCCTTCCCTTCCCTCCCTTCACAGCCTCTCCTTGCCCCCCAGGTCCTATTCGGCAAGCTAGTGGAGGCGGCTCGCGAGTGGCGGTGCACCTCCCGGCAACAGCGCGGGGCAGCATGGTGGCGGTTCACCTCTCAGTAGCAGCGTGGGGCCACGCTAGTCACCTCTCGGCAGTGACGGGCGGAGCTCACTACTACACGGGGCTAGGGTTAGGGGATCCTTGCTAGTCCGGGCCCAGATCAAGGCCCGTTTAGGATTGGATCTGGCCTTTATCTATACTAGTAAATATGCCCGTGCGTTGCAAAGGGGAAACCCAATATATATAAGAATCGGATTCAATATCTCTGCTAGATATGATTTGTTCTAACTCTTATGCATAATTTTGCCTTTGCCCTTGTGCGTCGCACGAGCGCTATAAATTTCGTTTGCACCTATAACAGTACGCGTGTCTGTGGCTGAGAAAATTTGCCTCTACCTGTGTGCCTGGCACAAGCAAGCTTAGACTAATATATTTAGAAATTTAGAAATCTAGTTTTATTTGTATATATAATAAAATATAAAGTAACCTATGTGATATAGATTAGTTCATAGAGAGCTGATGAAATTGGTTCCACTTGTTTTTTCCATATACATTATCCAAAGCCTGAGGTTCTCGCATGCTGCCATGGCTCCATCCTCCTCCCTGCTTGTCAGCCGAGAAGTCCACCTTCCCTTCATAGCGTCCATGCGGCAGGCAAGAACACCTCATCGATGGTGGCGTTCAAAAGAGGCCAAGAATAACGGCCGCTTCTGCGGAGCTCCACGGCGTCTGGGTGATGTCTGACTCCCTCTCCCTCCTGGCAGGTGCGGACCTCCAAATCAATCACCTGTGCGCGGAGTTCGGCATGCGAGCAGTGGTAGGTCGGACGTTACCGACGTTCACGAAGAGCCGCACGTCGCTCCGGTAGAGACCTCATATCTACATAGAGAAGGCGGCTGATGAAGGATTAGTTTCCTTGTGCGGATTCGTACAGGAAGTAGCAGAAAACTAAAGAAAGGGAACTCGGAACCGGAGGCGTGATCTACGGGTATCCTTCTGTATTGCTTCCTTGGACAGTACGTAGGACACGGGTTTGACCGAGGAAGGAGCTGAGCTGAGGTACCGTACGGGAAGCGGAGACACACGGGCGGAGAGAAGGGCAGCCAGACGGGCGCACAGAAAGTTTGGCAGATTGGCAGAAATTTTCGTGTTTTATTATTAGGTATAGATTTTACAGATTAATCATTGTGGCTTTATTACAAAACCGCCATTGGTTGTTGGAAAACTGTCAGGTTACTTTGTTGATTAACCATGGCCTTTCGTTCGTGGCGGTTAAAAATCCACCACGATTAATTAAAAAAAAACCCAACATGATTAATAATTTGTGTAGTAGTGTACCTATACCTTTAAGAGGTGATCAAGATTTTCCTATCTTATGGTACTCTCATATTTATGAGAGGAGACAACCAAATTATGCTTCTAAAAAATCTTATTCGAAGATTTGGTGAATCCACTGGCCTTAAGGTAAACTACTACAAATCAATCAAGGTGTCCACAAATATTAATCCGAGCAAGTTTGATGAACTAGCAACAAATCTTTGGATGTACAAATTAAGGGCTCTCTTCCTTTCAGTTACTTGGGTTTATGACCCTGTGTTGGCAGATAAATCCATTGTTGAAGTTTGCCATATAAATAGTGAAACATGCTCGTGGGCCTTGTCAACGGAGAAGGCCCAATATACATGAGCTTTTCGGAACCATAGTGCGAGTTTACCATATAAGAGCAACTCCAACCATCCCTCCTAAAAAATAGCTAAAAATAGATAGCTATAAAACTTATAAAATTTGAGAGCCCAAATTTAAAATTAACTCTAGTGGAATGAAATGGACTCTCATTTTCATTTAAAAGGTGGATAGGAGGCTCCTATATCTAACTAGCTATAGGGGCTTGTGAGGGAATTTTAAGAGGGCATGAAAAATTTAGAAGTTCCTTATTCTCAACTAGAGAATAGAACGCTCCACTGGGGTTGCTCTAAGTAATGAAACATGCTTGTGGACCTTGCCAACGGAGCATGCTCAATATACATGAGCTTTCGGAAGCATAGCGCGAGTTTGCCATATAAGTAGTGAAACATGCTCGTGGGCCTTGCCAACGGAGAAGGCCCAATATACATGAGCTTTTGGAACCATAGCGTGCAATGCGCCAGTTAGTATAATTTTTCCAGCCAGCCAATAAATGTTACTACCTCTATTCCAAATTATAAAACTTTCTGGCTTTTCTAGATATTTTTTTTAATTTGTATCTAGACAGTGTATAACTCCAACTAATAAATATTACTGACCTCATTCAAATTATAAGACTTTCTATAACTCCAACTAATAAATGTTACTGACCTCATTCAAATTATAAGACTTTCTGGCTAACTTTCCGGCTTTTCTAGATACTTTTTTTTAATTTATATCTAGACATAGTGTATAATTCAAATTATAAGACTTTCTGGCTAACTTTCCGGCTTTTCTAGATATTTTTTTTAATTTATATCTAGACATAGTGTATAACTCCAGCCACTAAATATTACTAACCTCCATTCTAAATTATAAAACTTTCTAGCTTTTTTAGATGCATTTTTTAATTTGTATTTAGATACAGTGTATAACTAGATACATAGTAAAGAAAATGCATCTATAAAAAGTCGAGAAAAGTATTATAATTTGAAATGGAGTGTATAACTAAATACATAGTAAAGAAATGCATCTATAAAAAGTCTAGAAAGTATTATAATTTGAAATGGAGTGTATAACTAGATACATGGTAGATGAAATAGTAGATGAAATACATCTATAAAGTGAATTATAATTTGGAATGAAATGCATCTATAAAGTCAGAAAGTATTATAATTTAGAATGAAATGCATCTATAAAGTCAGAAAGTATTATAATAGGGAATAGTATATATAAGTAATGAGATAGCCAAACGGCCAAACATACGTACATAAACAGTAGAAATGTACTAGCCTGGCGACACATGGATGATGGTCGAGGGATCCAATCGAAGAAACAAAGACAGGACAGGACAAGGCACAAGCTGGACTCGAAACAACAGATAAAGTTGGTCGCGTTAAATAACGAAACATACACCGGCGCACCGCGGTGCACGCTAAGTCGCTAGGTACGAAGTACGTCTACGTACAGTAGCTAAGCTAGCTCTAATACACAGACACCTACCCTGAGACTACACTGACTACTTAACTACTCCCTCTGTCCCTTTTTTTAGATGTCGTTTTGGGTGCGCGTGCGGCCAAACTTTCTTAACTTTGACTAGGTTTGTAGAAAATACGTGCAACATTTATATCTCCGGATAAATTTATTAAAAAACTAGGCGTAAAGATCTTTTCAATGATACTAATTACTTAGCATAAATATTTATATATTTTAATATATAATTGCCGGCAGTTTGAAAACGTTGACTTCCGGGAGGCGAGAATGGCATCTATTTAGGGGACGGAGGGATGAGTACGTTTAGATAAGATACAAAATACAGTAGCTAGCTCGTTGGAATAGGCATACTGGCACTACTACTAATACAACTACCTGACTTCAAGGCACGGTGCAGCAAGGCACGATGGACACGCCGCACGCACGAACATGAGATTACATATCAGCTACCCTTCCTAGGCGTAGGACAAGTACTTGGAGATGGCTTTGGTGCCTTCAGAGATGGCGTGCTTGCCGAGCTCCCCAGGGAGCACAAGCCTGACGGCGCTCTGCACCTCGCGGGAGGTGAGCGTCATCCTGCCCGTGGCCTTGGATAGGCGCGCCGCCTCGTCCGCCAGGCGCTCGAACATGTCGGCCATCATCATGTCCAGCACCTGCATGGCGTGGCCCGACACCCCGAGGTCCGGGTGCACCTGCTTCAGCACGCGCCACACGTAGCGCTTGTACCCTCCGATGCCGCCCATGCCGGCGTCGCCTCCGGAGCTGGCCTGCCCCAGCCGCCGGCGCCGAGCCTTCTGCCGCTTATTGCCGGCGTCGCCACCGCCCGGCTGCTGCTGCGTCTTTGGCTTGGGCTTCGGCTTCGGTTTCTTTGTTGTTGCTTTGCTCTCCGACGCCACCTTGGGAGTCTCCGGCTGCTCCTCCTCGTCGTCTCGCTGCTCGAGCTTCTTCTTCTTGAAGGCGTCCTCCTCCTGCTCGTCATTGGGGTCCTGCGCTTCCTCCTGACTCTGCGGCACGGGTGTAGAATCCTCCGGCGGAGCCGGCGGCCTCTCCTCCTCCCGCCGGCCACGGCCTCTCTTGGCGCCGGTGGCATTGTCGCCACCGTCCGGGGTAGTGACCTCGACGTGCACCACCTTGGAGCCAGAGACGTCCACGACAGGAGGTGCCACGGCGAGAGCCTCCGGGACCAGCTGCTGCTCCGCCACCTCCGCCGCATCGTCGTCGGCGACAATGACCTCCACGGTCTCCTGCACCACTTTGGTCTTCACCACCGAGCCCACCACCTTGTTACCTCGCCGCTTGGGAGCCATGCTTACAGTGCCTAGCCTGCCTAGCTACAAATCAGCTCTGCTGCACACTGAGTAGCTGTTGAGCGGAGGCTCCTCCGGTCCACCCTTTATGCAGAGGACAGGAGGGACACGTGAGAGGAGGGCGGGTGGACACGCGGGACACGCGGCTGCCTGGATAGGAGACGTGGTAACTCGTGGTAACTTGGACCGCCTGGGGCTCAGTGAAGAGGCAGGGCAGACGCTGTTGCATCGTCGTGTCCTCTCGTGACCACTCCATGTGTTTCCAGACGGGCCTTCAAACCTCAGGGGGAGACACACAGGATAAGAGCAGACAGAGTCGAGAGATCGAGAAGACCATCAGGGCTTGAATATGCACACGCGCGCGGGCTCTCTGTTCTACTATTTGAATCACGCCTTCAAGATTTGGTTACGACGCGACTTTGTAGCACTCAGCGGTACACGATCAAAATGTCGGCAGTATTCCCTCATTCTAAAACATTGCACTTTAGTTTTGTCCTAGATTAACTAGTGATCTTTTATATCAAATTTGTAGAAAATGCATAAAAACGTAATCTATGTAAGACAAAAATCAATTTCATTAAATATATATTTATAGTGCATTCACTTGGTCTTATGAATGTCGTTCACAACCTACATCCATGTGAGTTTGACGGGGTGCGGAGCGGACCGTTGCTCCCCCCTGGCGACGCCCGCTGGCCTCGCTCCTCCGGCACCGGCGGCCTCCTGGCCCCCGGCGCCCGCCTCCTCCCAACCCACACCTCCCCCTCCGCACTCTCCTCCACCTCACCGCCCGCCTCCCGGACACCCCCAGCTTCCCCCACGCGTCGCGGGACTTCGCCCGCCCGGCCGCGCGGCCGCCGCCCGTCCACCACCGCCCGCGGACCGCTGCCCCCTCCTACGACACCGCTAGGGCGGATCCGGCCGCCGGGACCGGATCCGGCCTCGCCCGCGCCCGCTTGCGCCGAGCGGCGCTCCCCTTTGTCGCCCTCACCCGCCGTTTGGGAACCGCGCCCCACTCCGCCCGGGGCGCCGCCTGCGGCCGTGGTGGGACGCTGGGCGGTCCTCCAGCAGCCGTGGCCGGCCGCCGATGACCCCTCCACGCTGCCGAGGCCGGCTGCCGTCGACCCTTCCACGCCGCTGGCCTCTCCTCTTCGCGACCGCCCGCGCCGCCGCAGCCCGCGCTTCTTCGCCGTCCTCCACCGCCCGCGCCGTCCGCCCGGGCGCCGCGCTTCACCACGCCCGGCCGCCGCCTCGCGCCCATGGTGGATGCGGCAGGCCTCTCGCAGCCGAGGCCGGCCGCCGCCGTCCGCCCCGCCGCTCCGCCTCCCCTCGTCGACCGACCTCTCCTACGCGGGCGGCAGCGCCCAGTCGCCCTCTGCTCGCTGGCCCAACCGGTGACCAGCTCGTCGGGGGACAGGGGGCCGCCGCCCTGTTCGCCGGCCCCCCTCGACGCGCGGGTTGTCGGAGGCCGCCCCGCCCGGTCCTCGCCCAGGACGGGTGCCCGACGGGCTCACCCGACATTGCCTTCGCCCCGTCCGTCTGCGCCCTCGTTCGATCTCGCCGTCGCGCCTCCCTCCACTCCGGCGTCCTCGTCGGACGGATGTTGGCGCTTGTTGATATTTCTTACACGATCCCAATTAGGAAGGCGCGAAAAGAAATATATATGGGATATCTATCTAATCATGTTAGCTTGGATATGGGATTAACCTCATGATCCAACAAAGCGGAGTTAGGCGGTGTTAGTAGTGGGATGTAAACTTAGCATCATTATCCATAGTGGAGTTAATCTCACCAGGATATGTACTCAAGGTATACCACTCATTTCTAAGCATTACCTACGTACTAGTCTGTCACCCTAGCAATAACGCTCAAAGAAATGCGGGGCATGGTATTTGTTGATTGGCCTTGATAAAAAAGAATGAACATGATATACGCAAGCGCCGCGGATAGAAATACCAATTGTAGCACTTCACCGGGAGTAATCCAGGTATCGTATTTATATTTTACCACAGGGAAGGGAGTCTATGGAAAGTAGAGAGAAAAGGACATCTAATGATTTATATTGTGATTTATTTATGAGATCCACTTACAGTTGTACAATGCAGAGTAGCCATATGCATACTCAACGGGATAAGTCACAGGATAAAGATAAATATATATAAATGATAAATACCCAAGTCTAAGATCATCATAAGCCACTAGTATCATACGAGCTATTAGCATGTTATAGAAAGAATAGAATGAATATTCCTAAGATACTCCTAATCATATATGTCAAATGAATACTACAATTAGTGCAATATATCTAGCTATCATGGCAAGGTTGGATTACTTCTACACATGGCAAGCATTACCAATAATAACCAAGGACGAAACTTGATCATTACCGTAATAATAAACTCGACTAGTCCTACATTCGGAGGGTGGATTCCAAAGGACTCAACAGGACTGTCACTCCCGCGATCTACCACACGGCCCGGAATATAGGGTGTAATTGCAGATAAACGTTGTATAAACACCACGTTTACACATTGCTTATCACCCACATAGTGATCATCTATATGGATGCTATACAATTCCATGCATAAAATATAAAGCAATCTTACTAAACTAAACATATAATCATAGCAATCATAAACACATATCAATAAGAATATAATAATTAATAAGATCAAAGCCATAACAATTGTATTCTAAATATAATAGTACTTACAGATCGAATACAATAGAGAAGTCTCAAGAACGATGATCCTTGCTACTTCTTGACTATTAGGAACTCAAGATGAACTTGATCTTCAACTAGAACTAGCTAGATAGCTAACTACTTCTAGTATGAACTAGGGCTTAGGTCTAGACTTGGCTGGACTAGATGGGTATGAGTTGATGAATGAGTATGATAATGACATTGTTATCAGCCCTGGGGTCAGCTGGTCTTCTTATATAGTACTTGGCGATGAACGTGAACCCTTGGATCAAACCGACCTTCAACAACGGTGTAGATACAACCTCAAAGTCGGTAGTAAACCGACCTAGAAAGGAGAGGCTGACTGGATGGCCCCACCTGGCGGCCGGCCTATGTGGCACTGGCGGCCGCCAGGGTGGCATGTCACCTCAGCTTCCCGTCTTTTCTGGTGTCCTCTGGTATCTTCTAGAATGTTTTAGTCCACTTTTCGGGTTGAGTTACTTCACAGTCAAGTCTTGTCATCATATGTCTTGTATATTCCAGAACTTTCTCCATTCTTCTCGGCATTTATCTATCAAGTCCCTGGAAAGTTACAGAATACCAAAACTCGTGGAATTATGTTAGTTAGACTCCTAGACTTATGTTTGGTCTTTAACTTGAGCCCTTAATTCATGTTATTTAACTTCGTAATATTATGCTATAACAGGTGTCAACGGCGCTATCTCCGGTAGTGCGGCAAGGCCCCTCCCGAGGAGGCGGCCCCCTTCTTCCCCTCCGCGCATGATGCGGCCTCCGCTGCAGTACCCGTCGAGCCCGATGACGCCTCCGATGACGACGTCGACCCCGAGGTCGACCTTCTTCCCCCCTCCCGGCGGGGGCGAAGCACCCGCGGTGGTGTGAGGCCTCCTCCGATGACGAGGAGGGGGTAGAGCTAGAGGAACATTGCGAGACCAAGCCAGGGGCCGTGCCGCCGCGCTCGTCCCGCCCATGGCGCGAGCCCCTGCACCGGCGCTTCGCCCATAGTCTTCGTGGTTGCCCCTTCTCGTGGAGGGTACCGCCGGTGCTCGGGCTCCCACCCGCCGTCGTCGGCGCCGGCGACGTGGTCGGGGGTCCACGGCGGTCGCGCGCCGTGTGCTCGCGCCTCGCCGCCTTGGTCCGTTGCTCGTAGCTAGGATCCCGGCGCGCGCGTTTTTTGGTCCTCCACCCCTTCGGCACCACGCCCCTCGCGTAGCCGCTCCGGCCGGCCGATGGCTTCACGCTTTATGGTAAGCCCGTCGGCTGAGACGTCGTCGTCGGCCCGCGCCACCCTCGTCTTCCGGCGGCCGGTGCCGAGCTTCGCTCGTCGCCCCCTTCGCTTCAATCGCGCCTGGCGAGGGGGCACATCGCCGCCCAATGCACCTCCCGCCGCGTTGCCTCGTGCGCGGCACGACGCACGGCAAGGGGCGCATGCAACTTCACCACCGCCGTCCACTCCAAAGACCTTCGGCGAGGCGTGCGCACGCGCATCTACGCCTTGGCGTCGGCGGTCGTGGCCGATGGCGTGGAGACCCGCTTTGCGCCACGGCCGTCGTGGCTCCGATTCACGTGGGAGAGATTCTTTGCCCGCCTCCCTCATCACCGACTACCACGGGCGCTGGGGCATCTCGCACGTCGATGACGCAGCGGCGGCAAGGAGCGCCATCACGGTGGGCACCGGACGCGGCTTTTGAGGGCACACGGTGGACGCCGGCGAGGCGCCGGTCACGTCGGCGGGGGTGGCCACGCGGCCACGCGAGTCCTCCGCCGTTGGGCCCCTTGCCCCCGACCCGCTGCTCTCGACGTGCGAGAGGGAAGGGCCTCAGGTTTGGGTTGACCCAATGCTTGACGAGCTCGCTGCCTCTCTCGTCGCGCACTTGTCTACTCCGGCCACTCCTCGTCGACAGGCTCAGCCGTTGCTTTCGGAGCCGCTGTCGCCGCCGCAGATGATCCGACTCTGCTTCGTAGAGGGGGAGCCGTCCGGGGAGGCTGGCGATGTCATGGCCACTTGCTCCTCAATGGCCACCCCCGTTCTGTCGAGGCACTGGTGGCGGAGGACGGGGATGCTACGGCACCGCTCGTGGTGGCTGCGGACCCCCACCACCCAGCCCACGCTTGGCGGTGGGGCTGGCTCCCCTCCCTTGGCGGCCCACCGGTTGTTGAGGCACCGGGGGCTGTGGATAGTGTGGCGGCAGCTCCGTGCGCCCACGGCGACCGCACCTCCCGACGCTGCCGCTCCTGTGCCTGACTCGCCTACAATGGCTTCGGTGGAGGCCTTCGTCGAGTCCTTCAAGCTCCCTCTGGAGCCGCCGCTCATCGACTCACCGCCAAGACTCCGTGTCTCGCGTGTGCCTAGCCATTGGACCCCCAGGCGGAGTACCCGGCTTGCTGCCAAGAGCGCCTTCAGAGACCCCGTCCCGGAACGGCGGGCCCAATGCGTCTTGGTCCACAAGTGGGAGGGCAGGTCGGAGGACCCAAACTCCCAGACTCCGGACCCTGCGATCGCGGAGAGGTTCCTTAGCCACTTCGTCGACCCGGTCCCGCAACACAAGCGCGACGTGCTAGACCGGCTCATGCCCATCAGACGCCCGCACCGTGGACGACCCTCTAGCGAGGGGGCGCCGATCGATGCCGCTTCTTCAACGTCGCTCATTTGTTCCATCCTTAGTACACCGCTCTAAGCTCCACCGTTCAAGCCAGTGCTCTATGTAATGTGTGTCAACCAAGTGCGCGTCTAGGCATCTCGCCATGGAAACGTGCTTGGTAATGTAAACATTCTCGCTTCTCTTAATGAAATACATGCCAATGGTACGCCGTCGAAAAAAAAATGTCGTTCACAATATAGAACGAAGGGAGTAGAAAGAAGTTCAGTTTGTAAAGTAAAAATTTTCTAATATAATGTATCTATCTATACTATTTGTATTTGTACAAAGTCGTGTTATAAATGGCGACGTGATAAACGATGAAGAACACAAACCAAACCACAGCGAAGATATAAGATTTAACATGAAAAACCCTCCCAATGCGGGAGAGAAAAAACCACGTACGCCAGCTACCAAACACTCCTCACTATTATTGAGAGTCGGGTTACAACGTCGATCCGGCGGCTTACAAGAATGAATCGGTAGTGCGAGTGGAAACCCTAGAAGAGTATATGTACTGTACCGTGCGGAGGGGGGTGGCCTCCGCTTCGCTCCATCAAAACTGTCCTTCATAATGGGCAACTGAATTTGGAACACATCTAAGAAGTCGTGCACATTAGTCTACAATTTGCAGTTACTACGTTACTACTCTGAACCTCTCATCTAATTGCAGTCTACCACGAGTCGTCTTTTGGTCCGTTGGACCATGTAATGTCTTAGAGCCCATTAAGATGTTTGCTCTCATCTAATTGCAGTCTACCACGGCGTCTTTTGGTCATATAATGTTTTATTAGACCAGTCTCAACACATAGTTTCATGGTTGCAAGCTAGGTAACCGAGCCAGATGAGTTTCATGTGGATGAAACTTCTCTCTCATCTGATGAAATTCTATCATTCAATGACCCTACCAAGTTAGCAATTTTGTTAATGTAGTACCCTATTTAATATTTTTTGACCAAACCTTTAATATTTTTTGACCAAACCGGTTGGGGAGCCTCCGACCTCTCTTTTTTTTTAATTAAATGGAAAGAATGGTAAAAGAAAGATTACAAGGCAGCTAGGCCCAAAACAGAAAAAGAGCAGAACCTATACATAACTATCTCTCCAAGATTGCAAAGCAAGACGCCTGGACGGTTTGGCCTTAAGACAAACCAGACTAAATTCTTGAAAGAACACTCTTTTCCATTCATCGAATTCCTGCCGTCCATTTTGAAAGGTGATGGCATTTCTTGTTTTCCATAGGGACCAGCAAGCACAGATCACTATTTCTCTAAAAATGATGTTGTTAAAGGTCTCTTTAGCCTTAATAAACATTTCAAAGGGCCTCAAACTGCTGTCCTAGGTGATGTTCAGAGAGTCCCAACATTGTTTGATGAATGGACAACTGAAGAATAGGTGGAGGTATGTTTCCTAACTGTCAAGATTGCAAAGCACACAGCTGTAGCTCGGTAAGAACATGTTTTTCCTTTTCAACATGTTACGAGTGTTCAATCTGTCTCTTACCAGCAACCAAAAGAAGAATTTTTGATTTCCCAAATTCTTGCCGGACCGGATCCATTTGAAGATGGGGGACGTTGGGACCGAGTCGAGTTAATACTTTGTAGGCCTTCTTCTTTGTTGTAGACCTGAATTCCCCAAGAATATACCCAAGAATCATTGCAATTCTCATCCATGTCCAAGTTCTGAATAATAGCATTTATTTCATCTAGTTGTTGTCTAGCCACCAAAGATAGAGTTGGGCTGAAGACTCTCTCAAAACTTTGGTTTAGATAAAATCGAATACAACATTTTGGCTTCTGGTGAAAGAGAACGGATGAGGAAATCTATCTTTTAGAGGTTGATCCACCCATATATCGACCAAAAGGAGGCACTCCTTCCATTCAGGGGTGAGCGGTGGCGATGCTTCTAAATTTTGGAGAGAGTTTCATAATATCTTTCCACCAAAATGAACTAGGCACAGATTACGTAGGTGGGGTGGGTTCTCACCATTAGAGTAATGGTTATTCCAAGTCAATCTCACCCAGGGGGATGTCGCATTATTGTAGAATTTATCAAGATGTTTCATAAGAAGAGCATCATTACATTTGTTGGATATCAATGATACCAAGACAACCCCTGTTCTTTGGTTTTACAAGCTTCTTCCCAGGCCACAAGGCATCTGCCTCTTAGATCTGCTTCCCCCTTGCCCCACAGATAATTCTTTCTGAAATGATCAACTGGCTTTACTACCTGTGGTGGCAATTTGAGACAAACACATGTAGAAAGTTGGGAGAGCTGAAAATCTTGAGTTTACCAAAATTAGCCTCCCATTGTAAGATAGGAGTTTACTAACACAAGACAATCTTCTTTCAATTCTACTAATGAGGGGTGTGAAATCCTCTATTGTTGGTTTGGTTGTCCCTAGAGGTAAACCAAGGTAGGTGAAGGGCGTGGCTCCAATCGACACCGGAGAATGTATGCGCAAGGTCCACGGGCCCTTGTGTTGCTCAGGTTTATAGGGACTAGATTGGATTTCTTTGTAGTTGACATGTAAACCCGAGGATTTCGAGAAAACTTTAAGGATTTCCTTAAGATTGATGAGTGTAGAATCATCTGCTGGCAAGCACTAATAAAGTATCATCGACATCTTGTACAATTGGATAATCGGCAGGAAAATTATTGTTCGGGAGGGTGATCAATAAGGCCATTACCGCCAAGCTTTGTTGGTCATAGATTGAAGCAGTGTGCAGGCTAAGACAAAGAGAAGAGGTGATAAGGGATCTCCTTGTCGACCCCCCCCCCCTAGGCGGTTGAAGCCTTTTCCCGGAATTCCATTTAGGATAAGCGAGGAGATGCCACTAGCCAAAATATTGTCGACCTGGGGCCAACCCATTTATCGAGAAGCCTTTGTGCCTAAAGATCTCTAGAATGAACTGATGCTCTATCTTATCAAAAGCCTTCTCGAAGTCCAGTTTTAAAATGACCATTTCCTTCTTTGGTGGTGGCAAAGATGTAGGAATTGGAAAGCCCAAGCCAAACAATCTGGATGGTTCTCGCCTTTTATAAAACCATATTGATTCTCATGTATTAGATCTAGTATCACTACATCTAGTACCCTATTTAATATGCATAACACCCCTATGAAACATGCATTATATTGAAACTGCACTCGTTAGGGTTTGGTTTTTATTTAGCTCTCCTTTTTTTCGTGAAACGGACATTATTCAAAAACACTTGTAATGTCTGAGTTCAATTTTCGTGAATTCAGGGCCTTATTCTTGTTTGTGTGTTTATTTGTGTTGACTAGTCCTTTTCAAAGGAAGACTCTACCCTAATACCAGATTGATATACTTCATCTTGAAAAGACTCTACCCTAATACGGATTGATATACTTCATCTCGCAATGTTCGATTTTGTTCTTCATATTCTTGCATGTGTTCTCGATTCACTTCTAGAAAAAAATTTCTATCTTTGAGATGAATCACGTTGTGTATGGTTGGTAACCAGCCTAGATTCTCCACCAATCAAATATACCATATCACGTCTCTATCAAAGGGTGAGTGTTGTGAAATCAAAGGAAAAAAAATCTGAGAAATTACGACATGGAAATAGTGGCCAAATTAACGAGAAAGTGTAGAAGCTAAGGGCCTGCTTGGTTCACTTCCAAAGTTTCCTTACCAAAGCTTTTGACAAGCCAAAACATGGACAAAAACTTGCCATAGATTTAACAAGTTTTATGTGAGGTTTGGTAAGTTTTGGTCGTTGTTAGACCGAGAGTTATCTGAGGATGCATGTGTGTGTTAGACTAAGCATCGTGCGGATGCATGTGTGTGTCATTGTGTGTGGATGCATGTATGCGTTGCTGATCTATATGTCTCGACACTCATGGAATAGAATTCATCAAGCATTCCCATATTCCAATCTTTCATGGTATCACGAGGCGGTTCCTTTCGGGACCTCTCTCGCTTCCGCTAATCCCAAAGCCAATCGCACCGCCCGCTGAACCTCTCGTTCGCCGGCCGATCTGTCGCGCGCCGTCGCTGAAGCTGCCGCTTCGCCCCGGTGTGTCCTTTCTCGCGCGTCGCGAGAACCCCCCGTTCGCCCGGCCCCATCCATCGTCAGATGCGGACGCGGCGTCCGCCGCGAACCACCGGTCGCCCGTCGTGAGGCGTCGCGACGGGTTTTTCGCCCGATCGCCGTCGTCGCGCCGCCCCGACCCGTCCCGATCGCCGTCGCGCGCCACGCCGCGTGGCGTCGCGGCCGGCGTCGCGGCGCGGCTCTCGGCGTCGCGGCGGCTCTTCGCTTCGATCCTTCCTCCGTCGCCTCAGCGCCCGGCCGGTCGCCGTCAAATGGCGCGTGCGCTCGGCTTCCGGTCCGATCTTCGTGATCGCGTGTGCCCGTCACCGAAGTTGAATCCGTGGCCAACCTCAAGGGTTTCGTGCCGCGTGTGAAATCGCGCGTGGCGCGTCAAATGCGGCGTGACGCTGGCCCTTGGAGCCGCGGGTTTTCCGTGCCGCGTGATTTGGTCTTCACGACCTTGTGTGGTATAGTTGATTCCATCAAGTAAAAAAAAAGAAAGAAAGAGAGAAAGAAAGAAAGAAAAAAAAAAAAAGAAAAAAAAAAAAAAAAAAAAAAAGGAAAAAATTTGCTTTCCCGATCCGCCGCGCCGCCAATTCACATCCATGCCGCCCGATCCCGATCCTCGCCATGGTCGAAACCCCGAACAACACAGCGCACGCGCACGTGAGGTAGGAGCTGCGCGACCAAGAGGCCGCCGAGGCCCGCTCCAAGGCCCTCGACGAATTCGAGGTGAAGCACGCCGACACCCACAGCGCCGCCATCGCCCTCAACAACATCAAGGTCCTCATCCCGGTCGTTTTGGATCACGCCGCGAACAACTACAATCGTTGACGCTCCCTCTTCCTCATCGTCCTGGGTAAGTACATCCTCACCGATCACGTTCTCACCGATGTGGTGAACGTCGATCGGCCGGCCCTGGCCGCAAATGGACACCTTTGTCCTCATGTGGATCTACGGCACGATCAACGCCGATCTCCAGCCATCCACCATCTTTGAAGAACCCCAACGCCCGCACCGCCTGGCTCCATCTCGAGGCGAATTCCTCGGGACGGCGCGAGAAGTCACGCGGGCCGCCGCCGTCCGCGGAGTTCCGCGACCGTGAAGCAAGGCGCGCCCTCCATCACGGACTTCTCGCATGGCCGGAGACCATGGTGGCCAACCTCAGGACTTCGGTGATCCGGTGGGCGCCAGGACCCTCGTCTTCACGCCGCCGCGGGGCCTCGGCCGACAAGTTCCGCCCCATGGTGACCAACATCAAGGCCGCGCCAACCGTTCCCCCCACCTTCGCCGAGGGCCCGCACGCTACTTCTTCTAGAGGAGAACGACCTCGACGACGTCGGCCGGCACCACCAACCCGCCCGGCTCCCACCACCGCCGGCCCCTCCTCACCGACTCGGGTCCAACCTGGCCGTGGTCCTCCTCGGGTGGCCGTGGCTCTACACGGTGGCGCGCGCTGGCCTAGGCGGCGCCCCGGTGGTCACGGAAACCATGGTGGTGGCGAGGGAAATCCGCAAGGGTCGGCGTGGCCGCGGTGGCCGGCGAGAGCGCCCGGCGGTGCGCCATCCGGTGGCCGGCGTCCGCCCCGTTCCTCTACAACACGTGGGGAGGCACGGTTCGATTCTGGCGAACCCCCGGCGGCCGGCGGGCATGGCGGTCACTATCGCCCACCGCGCGAGCCCTCACGATGGTGCCCGGCGGCCGCGGCGGCAGCCCACTTCCGGACACCGTGCGCGGTGCGGGACCCGGATCTGGGGGCTCCCTCACGCTTCGGCCCTCCTCCGGGCCGGCTATGGCGGCCCGGCGCCTCCACCACAAAGCGGCGGCCATGGAGCCCGATGCACGGTGGGTCTTTCGACACGCGTCGTCGCTTCGCCCGGCAACCCAGCACCATGGACGACACCGCCCCGCCCGGCGATTGGTATGTTGACTCGTCTTTGGCGCCCACATGGTCAATAATCTTTGGTATAATTTCCTCCTCTCACCCCCCTTGTCATCCAGTCCTTCATCTATCATTGTCGATAATGGGGCTACACTTCCCGTTACCTCCGTCGGATCTCACTCTTTTACCACACCGCGACGTCCTTTAATTCTTTCTAATGTTCTAGTTTCCCCTGGCATTATTAAGAATTTAATTTCCGTTCGTCGGTTTACCACTGATACCAACTGTTCCATCGAGTTTGATCCTTTCGGCCTTTCTGTGAAGGACCTCCAGACAAGGAACGTGATCGCCAGGTGTAATAGCACGGGAGATCTCTACCCATTCTTCTCGCCAGCACCCACCAGCACCACCGCCCTCACTACTACCGCCGGCTCCACCACCCTATGGCATCGCCGACTCGGTCACATCGGTCATGAGGCTTTGTCCAACCTCATTAGTTCACATGTTATTTCCTGCAATAAGCGCGATGACACTCAAATTTGTCATGCCTGTCAGCTAGGCCGCCATGTGCGTCTTCCCTTTAGCATGTCAAATTCCCGTGCACCTCGCCCCTTTGATTTAATACACTGTGATCTTTGGACATCTCCAGTTGTCAGTGTTTCTGGCTATAAATATTATCTTGTCATTCTTGATGATTGCACTCACTTCAGTTGGACTTTTCCTCTACGTCTCAAATCCGACACCTTTACTACTCTTACTAATTTCTTCTCGTATGTGCGCACGCAGTTCGACTCTTCCATCAAGGCAGTTCAGTGCGACAATGGCCGTGAATTTGACCATTCCTTGGCCCGCACGTTCTTCCTCACTCACGGGGTCGTTCTTCGCCTCTCGTGCCCATACACCTCCCAGCAGAATGGGCGGGCTGAGCGCATTCTACGCACAATCAAAAATATTGTGCGCTCCCTCCCGCTTTCGGGCCGTCTACCTCCGGTTTATTGGGCGGACTCCTCCCACCGCCACCTACCTACTCAACCGCCACCCCACAAAAACCCTAGATGGCCGAACACCCTACCTCGCCCTCCATGGCACGCAACCCTCTTATACGCACCTTCGTGTGTTCGGGCCGTGCGTACTGTTATCCCAACCTTTGTCATCCACGGCTCCACATAAACTATCACCTCGCTCCTCCTTGTGTGTCTTCACGGGTACTCCTCCGATCATAAGGGCTATCGGTGTCTTGACCTTCATTCCAACCGCATCATCATCTCGACATGTCGTCTTCGATGAGACGGTGTTTCCCTTTGCCGATATGTCCACCTCGCCCGGGATCCCACCACACTTGATTTTTTGGACAGCACCGATGATTCCTCTTTTCACTATGGGTCAAGAGCTATGTATGCGGGTTCACGCCTTCCCGGGGGCATGGATGCCGCCCCCGGCAGCCTCGGCGGCGGTGGCGCGGCACCCAGCTCCCCCCCCCGGCCGGTGCCTCGGCGGCGTCCTCCAGCGCCCGGCGGCCGGCTGCCCCTAACGCGCGCCCTCTACCGGGCCGGCCGGCACCGCTTGCCCTGCGCGGACGCCCCGTCCCAGTCGTTGCCGGCGGCGCCGACCGTCCCCGGCGCACCACCTCACGGTGCCCCGAGCGATTACTCCCGTCACCAATACGCATGGCATGCGCACACGTGGCAAGGGCGGCATACGACAACCCGTTGATCGCCTAAATCTTCATGCGGGTACACTATCTCGGTGCCATCTTCGGTTCGCTCCGCACTTGCGGATCCGGCGTGGCTCACGGCTATGCACGGGGAGGAGTTTGATGCCCACGCAAGCAAATGACACTTGGTCACTTTGGTTCCTCGGCCTCCCGGTGTCAACCTTGTTCAGCAAGTGGATATTTCATCACAAGTTCAAGGCGCACGGCTCTCTTGACCGTTATAAGGCTCGATGGGTACTTCGTGGTTTCACACGGCGTCCGGGTATTGACTATGATGAAACTTTCAGTCCCGTGGTCAAGCCAAAGAAGTTGAGGCGGGCAGTTCTCACTCACGGCACTCTCTCATTCATGGCCTATTCACCATTTCGATGTGAAGAATGCATTTCTCCATGGCACCTTGAATGAGACGTCTTCTTCGTGCACCGACGACCCGGTTTTCTCGACACCTCTAGACCGACCTTGTCCGCGCCCCTGAACAAGTCCTCCCTGTATGGATTGAAGCAAGCTCCCCGCGCTGGCACCATCGGTTTGCCTCTTACCTCATCTCTCTTGGTTTTGTTGAGGCAAAGTCGATACTTCGGTGTTCACGTATCGTCATGGCTCGATATGGCTATCTTGCTTCTCTATGTTGATGACATCGTCTTGACGGCCTCCTCTTTGAGTCTTCTTGACAAATCATTTCTTTGCTCTCCGCCGGGAATTCTCTATGACGGATATGGGACCTCTTCATCATTTTCTTGGAGTCGGTGTTCGGGCGCCAACATGACGATCTGTTCCTCTCACGTCGGTATATCTGCCGGATATTCCGGACCGTGCGGTATGCTCAAGCGTAAGCCTTGCGGTACTCTGTGGATACTCAAGCCAAGGCCGTCTGGCGATGGTGTTGCCGTGGCCGACCCCACCTCCTACCGCGGCATCGCCGGCACCTTCTGATTACCTCACCTTCACCCGTGCGGATATCGCCTACGCTGTTCAGCAGGTATGCTTGTATATGCATGATCCTCGAGAGCCTCATTTTGGTGCTATGAAGCGGATTCTTCGCTATCTTGTGGTACTTTGGACCTCGGTCTTCACCTTCACCGGACCTCATCGGTGATCTTATTGTCTACACGGATTTGATTGGGCGGGATGTCCCGACACGCGCAAGTCCACCTCTCGGTTATGCCGTGTTCCTCGGGGACAATCTCATCTCCGGTCATCCAAGCGTCGGCCCTTTGTGTCAAGGTCCGGCGTAGGCGGAGTATAGAGCCGTGGCGAATGGTGTTGCCGAAGCCTGGCCGGGTTGCGCCAACTTCTGCGGGAGCTCCATTATCCTCTTCGCCCGCGCCCACCGTGGTCTATTGTGATAATGTCGGTCGTCTACCTCTCTAGTAACCCGATCCGGCAAAGGCCGAACAAAGCATGTCGAGATTGATCTACGCCGTCGAGAGCGAGTCGCCCTTGGTGAGGTCCGCGTCCCGCATGTTCCCACTACGTCCCAAGACGCCCGACGTCTTCACCAAAGGTTTGCCGACGTCCGTGTTCACGGAGTTTAGGTCGATCTTAATGTTTGCGGTGCTCCCGGTTAAAGGCGTGGGGAGTGTTAGACCGAGAGTTATCTGAGGATGCATGTGTGTGTTAGACTAAGCATCGTGCAGATGCATGTGTGTGTCGCTGTGTGTGGATGCATGTATGCGTTGCTGATCTATATGTCTCGACACTCCTGGAATAGAATTCATCAAGCATTCCCATATTCCAATCTTTCAGTCGTCAACCAATTAGAAGTCAAAATCTTGGCTTGTCAATTCTTTGGCAAGGCAAATTTTGAAAGCGGGCCAAGCATGCCCTAAATAATAAAATTGAAGTAGCAGTGTTATGCTTCTTCCTTCTATAAAAAGGATGGATGAATAGCTAAAAGTAACACCTCTATATACACGTTCATGTTTTGAAATCATCCAGAAATAGAAGAACTCTCAATTCCAATTCCATCTACCAACATCTGTTCTATGTGTTTTTGTGCTTCTGTACCGATCAGCAGGAAGAACTCAATTTCGAACAAAGATATAGTTCTTGATCATGCTTCAATATATGTATATACATCGGGGATGGGCCGAACTGAGGTATCCTAGTGTATGTTCAGATAAATAATCAAAGATTTCATACTATTGTGTCACTGAATTAGTTCAAAACCATTGTATTTAAGAGACAAGTAGAGATCAGCTGCTGCTTTTTACTTGCACCAAATATGTTAGTTTCTACAGGAATACTAACAACAACGTTTCAGAGGCACGGCAGCAGTGTCATTAGTCCCACCCCATCAGCATGTTGGTGACTGTATCCACAATCCTGCTCCGCAGAGCAGACGAGAGATCATGCTCCTCACCAAAGTGTAATCTGTAGACTTCCCACTCCCTATCTTCCACAACATGCCTCCCAATCTCAGCCTACAAACATCGCAATGTTCCATCACATGTGAAGAGATGTGTATCGGTTAAAGAAAATCATCTATGATCAATCACTGTTAAATATGCACGGGAATAAACAATATATAGTACAGTACCAAGAAGATTCGTTTCTGAAGATTCTTGAGAGCAAGGGTGATGTCAAAGAACACCAGCGGCCTACCCTTTCCAGAAACCTCAACCGGGTTTGCTACCAGCAGCTCCGTGTCAGGACCTCGGTTCACCAATGCCACACGCAGTGGTTGGATGAGCTCCATCCTTAGGCGACAGCACAGTGCTTTCTGCCTGTGCTGATCAAGGATCTTCTTCCCATCTGATTGCACTGCGAACAAATCAATCTCGCACCTTCCATTTTGGCTTGCATAGAATCGGCCATACGAAATCTGATAGCAAACAAAATTCCACCCGCTTTTTCTTCACTTTTTTTTTTTACAAAAAAGGAGAGTGAGTACAGTTGCCACAAATTAAATTTGCTTGAATCTTGTGGTTACCTGAATGTTGCAGTCTTTGACCGTCCTCATGATATCATACAAGAGGCCCTTATGGTCAACACACTGAATCTGAATAAGGGTGTGGACAGAGCTAAGTGAGTTATCCATTGTCACAGAGATGGTACCCCTTGTGCTGATCGATTGCTCCTCTATGCGATTTGTGTTAAACATCTGTTCCATAATAGCAGGCGTCAGCGGAAGCACAGGATTGGAGGCAAGACAACATGTCTTCACCAGCAGGATCTATTTCACAACTTGTCAAGGAGTCGCCTAAGACACTCTCGAGTTTGTCCTGAGTTTCTTCTCTTCTGCTCTTTGTGTGCAGAAGCTCCCTGAAATCATTCCAGATTGTTCATTTATAACCATCTAAAGGAGGGCATGGAGCTAAAACCTATTCGTAATGGTGGAACTTGGTACACATTGCACGGTACCACATTATGATGTAAAAGAAAAGAATGGATAATTGTCGATATCTGAGCCAAGATGCTCGATGAATGAATAATACAAAACTATATTTTTATCATGTTATCACAGAATAACAATAGTTTCTGGAATTTAGAGGCAGAAAAAGAGATTCTCATAAGGCACTGAAAAGGATGTATTTGGAGATAAACTGACCTGGCATCTGTGATGAAGAAAAGATCTAGCACACTCCCATCAGGCGTGGTAGAGACCTTCACCCTCCGTATCGTGAGCTCCAGCTCGCACAAAACGCGTGTCACATCTGTGGAGCACAGAATTCCCAGGAGGAAGATCCAAAATTTGACCTTTTCGCGCAAGATGTATCTCCAATGAGGCTTTTTTTTTTTTTTTTGTTAGTAGTAGCAGTCCTTCGGTTACATTAAAAATCAAATTCACTGACCATACCTAATTACTAGCAGTATTATTGCAGCGTTATTATAACCTTATTATTGAGAACGGAAGAAAAAGAACCCCTAAAATCTCCTAGAGACACACGTGCAGTGCAACACAATCATGGACTGGAATGGCAAAGAAATGCATGCTAATGGGTAGGGGAACACTAGAAAAGTACAGATCAATCAGGTAGGCTAGCGAACTAGGCATTACTGAATCTATCTGGCACTTTGCAAAGAAGAGAGCAATAGCAGGAGATGCCCGGAGTGGAGGTGTTACCATGCAAGAGCCCCATCCGGTCGAAGCAGCACAACTTGAGCAAGAAGAGCTGTGGTGCTGGAGGCGCAGCGTAGTCCTGTAGGCCAGCCGCCGCGAGGTAGGCGTTGTCGAATCCGAACGGCGTCGCGACGGGGCAGAGCTGACGCAGCCTGTCCTTGAGGAGGTCCCATGGCACGGCCACAGGCCGCCGCCCCCCGCGCGGCAGCACCCAGAGCACTATGTAGCACCACCGCCCGTCCGTGCTCATGTCTCCCTTGACGACGCTGAGGCCGAAGAGGAGGACGACCCGGCACAGGTCGCAGCCGAGGCCCGTCTTGTCGGGGCAGCTGACGGTGACGACGGTGGGCTCGCCAGCGGCGTCGGCGTGGCGGATTTGCACCACGTCGTCGCTGGGTATCCCCATCACTCACTGCTGGGGGCCGGGGTGTCAGCAGCAAGCCAGCAAGCGGTGGGAAATTCGCCGGAATCCCCCGCCGTGCCGGCGATGTGCTTTGCAAGGGACGCAAGCAGCTGTCCTCCTCCTCCGGCTAGGCTGCTAGGCTGCCGCGGCCGCGGGGACAGACAAACAGACAGACAGCGGAGGCGGCGGTGGAGGTGCACGGAATCTTGGTGGATGGATTCGGTGGTCGATGCGAGATCCCCTCTTTGGTCCTCTTCTCACTCATCTTCTTGGCTCGGGGAGAAAAGGAAAGTGATCTGCGTGTGGTTGACAAGTCAACAGCAAGGCAAACGGGCGGCAGCCCAGCATTGGTTGGTCGGTGAAATTGGTTTCCACTTGGCTCCGTTCCTTTCTCCACGTCTTTATTATAACTTAATAACTACCCCTTTCTTGCGATTCTTAACCTAATTACCTAACCCTAACCTAATTAATTGCCAAAAGAGAAGAGTGATCGACCAGAGCGGGTAATTTTGTAACCTGACAGCTAAATCGAGACCCTCCCGATTTAAACTGTATATAATGTGATTGCAAATAGAAATTTGAACTGTTTGGATTCCATGAAAGAAAATTGAATTTTCACATTTTTGAATGAACAAATCATACACTCCTTCAGACCATGGAGAGTGCACTTCCTGTCCTTTTGAATACAGAAAAAAGCAGCACCACACAACATAGCACGTGCTCATTTTGTAGACTTTGGAGAGTTGCACATCTCTCATCCTAGTTGCTATCACCAATCCTTTAGTGGTAGGAGGTGCTTTTCTTTCTATGGAGCTAAATTATCGCCGTTGATCAGAAAATGAAGACGAATTCATTTTCCTTGTCCACCCAACACGGGGGCAAAGGTAGCCTATCCCAATCATCCTAAAAGGAAGCAATACACAATTCTATTTAGAATGGACGAGCCACATATATTCATGAAACTTTAACATGGAATGAGGTCGTATGCAAAAGACAGTTCCATATCGAGACCAAAAAGAAAACAATACACAATTCTATACGGAACGGAGACACATTTATTCCTGAAACTCTAGCAAGGCAGGAGGCCTTGTGCAAAAGAAAGGTCCATATGGAAAGAGAGATTTTTCCAAAGATTGAGTGAAAATGACCTTCGTGTTGATTTGATGTATCTATAATCTATTTCTAGAAGAGCAATTAGGCATATTCATTTATGCAACATCAAAGAATGCAAACAATCAAATATTGCAAGATCAATTTCGGTGGAGAAACAGTTTGCCCAAAGCAGTGCTCAATCCACTTAACACAACTCATGCGACTATATATGTCTACCTTCGCTAACCTAAATTTGCTCCATGCTTCTAGGTAATCTATTTTTATTGGTATATCAAGTCATAATTAATTTGTGGTTTTGATATTAAGCATAGAACAAATCCATGGAGAACTGCATTGGTTGTCACAGTACAAGATCGGGCCGGCCCAGAGGAGGCCCAGCCGGCGCGGCCAGCCCCTAAGGGGGGGATGGGGGCTGCAGCTGCCCCCTCCTCGCTCCCTTGCTCCACGTCATCATCAAATCGTATTAGGATTAGGACTTTTGGTGTGAATGAGATATTCTCAATCTATAAGGGAGTCTCCTATTAGGAAAAGAATAAGATATTGCTTGTAAAAGGTATTGCAGAAATATAAGAAAACCTTCAGAGATTGCTTGAGATACAAGTCTCATAGGAGTGCTACATAAACAAGGGAGATGTAATCTTTTAGGGGCAAACAATAAAGGAAAATATTCCAGCTCTCTCGGCTCGAGCGTCGCCCCCCGCTTGTGCCGCTGCCGCCCCCCCCCCGCGCCCGCCCCGCTACCATAGGGCAGCCGCCGCCCGCCGTCGTCACCGTTGGCCCCCTCTGAGCTCGGCTGTGACATTGGTGCTATTAAATATTGACGGCACTCACATTCGGCTATAAAACAAAAACAAAAAAAAAGGGGGTCTACCACAAAAACATGATGGTTGCACATGACTTTGATATAAAGTTTGTCCATGTGCATGATGGGTGTGCTCTGCTTGTGATGCAAGAGTTCTCCAGGATGTACTCGGCCATGGATTTAGTGTCCCTCCCAATAAATTCTAACTAGTATATGTAGACTGTGACACCCCAAAATTCCAAATTTGGGTTGTGAATAGAAAAAAACATTAAATGAGATGAAAGATTTTATGGATTTTCTAAAATCCCTAAGATTTAATTAGGGTTTTAACAATTTAAATTGGGCAAATGTGATTTTCCTAGTTCTTTAGAATTCAATATGATTTTGTTGCATTCATGCCATTGCATTTATTTTATTGAGTAAAAAATGATGTCACGACCCGGGAAATAGGACCCGGGAGGACAAGCCCGACGGCCCAAAGGGGCGCCGCCGCGCCCCTTGGGATCGCGCGCGCGCGCCCCCGCCGCCGTCCCCCTCCCTTCCGCGGATTCTTCGGCAATTAATTCGGGGGATAAAAGAGGAAAATATCTAGGATTATCTTTAGGTGTTTTGGTGTGCAAGGGGCTATCTCATCTATAAGGGAAACCCTTATTAGGAAATAAATAAATAGGGCATGCTTGTAAAAGGTATTCCAATCTATAAGGAAACCTTTAGAGAGATTGCTTGAGATACAAGTCCCAATAGCCGGGCTATATAAGTAAGGGATCTCGTAATCTTTCGGGGCAACAAGCAAATAAAGAAATTTTATCCCAATCTCCTCTTCCTCCTCTTCCCCGCAGCGCCCCACCCCCACCCCGCCGCGCCCAAGCGCCAGCGCCCGCGCCCTCCTCGGGCGCGCGCCTCCGGGCCGCCGTCGCCCGGCGCGGCCGCGCCCGCCGCCGCCGTTGCCTCCTCTCCACTCCCGCCTCCTCCTCCCAATTCCCCAATTCACGTGTCGATTCCGGCCCAATCTAGCCTGGAAACACGACAACCGGGTATCCGGAGACCACTACGATCCACCCACCACCATGGACACCGAATCCAAGACGCTCTCGAAGAACTTGGCGGACGAGGTCGCCAAGATCAACGGCCGGGATGGACAAGATCGACGATAGGCTCTCTATCTTCTCGGGCGAGGATCCAAAGAACGCTCAAACACCGTCAACGGCTCCGTGAAGCCGAGATCGAGATGAGGGCAATGTTCGAGACAGCGAGCCCGCGACTTCATCAAGAAGCGGACCGATGGCAAGCGTAACGAGGACAATCAAGTCACCGCGGTGATCGACGAACCCGATGAAGTGCTATTTGAAGCCTCGGGCCGCACCGGCAGGCGCACGCGCCGCCCCCACCTCCACCTCTAGGTGACACCTTCTCAGCTCTGGCTCCCCGTCTGCACAAACTGTCCTTCCCAACTTATGATGGAAAGGAGGATCCCCTCCCGTGGATCAATCGCTGCGAACAATTCTTCAGAGGACGTGGTACGCCAAAGAATGAGCAGGTCCGTACGCCTCCTATCATCTCATAGGCGGAGCTCAACAATGGTACATGAGGCTGTCCCAGGAGAAACCGGTGGCAGATTGGGCCAGCTTCGCCCAATATGTCAACGAGTGCTTTGGCCCAGCTGAATGGCGCAATCTGCTGGGTGAGCTGGCATCACTAAGGAAGACAGGCACCGTCGATGAGTACACGGAGCAGTTCCTGGAACACGTGGCACGGGCAGGCAACCTCGACGACCAGCAGCAGGTCAACATCTACACAGCGGGCTTGGGCGAACCGCTCAAGACGGACGTCGAGATGCAGAACCCCAAGGACATGGAGACAGCCATGTCTCTCGCCAGGGCGTACGAGCGACGCCTCGCCATCCTCTACAACACCGGCAAGCCAGCACTGGCAAGGGGCAGGGCACCTGCGCCCCTGACCCTGCTGGCCGCCCCCTAGGCGCCCCCTTCGTCAGCAGCCCCGACTCAGCCGTTCAAACGGCTGACACCAGAGGAGATGACGGAACGACGCAAGGCTGGGCTCTGCTTCAACTGTGATGAGCCGTTCTCACAGGGTCACAAGTGCAAGCATCTCTTCGACATCACAATCTTCAACGACTACACCGACGACACGACAAACGCCCCACTAGCTGACGTCAAAGAGGAGCCAGCTGATCTGAAGGTCCTCACTGGGGACCCCGACTCCCAGGTACGTGGTGCTCATTCTCTCTACCTCGTCGGTATGATCTCAAGAACGGGCGTCAACATCATCGTCGACTCGGGAGCTACGCACAACTACATCGACCCCCGCGTGGTGACCACGGCGCAGCCTCGAGACTCGGCCGGTCGTGTGTGCCGATCACCACTGGCACCGGCGCCACGTCTACATGCCGCGCCGCCACCTTCGGCGTGCCACTACGCCTCGACGCCCGGCACAGCCGACATCGACGCCACGTCATGCCATGCGGGCGAGGGCGTCGGCGTCATCCTTGGCATGCCTTGGCCGGGCAAGCTGGGGGCGTGTGACGTGGGACTTCGCGACCCACGAGCTGCAGTACTACCGTGAGGGTCGCCCGAGCACGTTCACTTCAGCTCCACCCCCTCAGCGTAGGGGCGCCCCAGGTCCTGGCTTGCTCCGGTCAGGCATCTTTGCCGGCATCCGGACGCTCACGACTCGGCTTGGGAAACGTTCGAGGCATGCGACTGCCTTGGACCTCTACGACACGTCCACCGGAGTCTTCGTCCAGCTACGTCAGGCTACACTGGAGGATCAGCACCTACGCCGTATCGCCCTCGACGTCACCACAGGCGACGCCGCTCCAGCATGGACGCTTGAGGACGACCTCCTACTCTTCGACGGCCGATTCTACCTCCCGGCTTCCTCTCCACTACTTCTAGACCTGCTGGAGGCCTTGCATCAGGGCGGAGTTCGAAGGACGAACTTCCTCGCCTTGGGTGCCTACACGACGGAGCCAACTTCAGCTGCTCCAACCGCCATCCTATTAGGCGGTATGTGGCCACAGCGCCACAATGTCGGCCCAGCCAGGGTCGTCTTCCTCGACGGCATGGATCGCCTCTTCCTCACAGTCGACAACGTCCACATCAGCTATGATGCAGAGAGGGGTGTCCACCAGCTTTCGCCCTCTCTATTCGACGTCGGTTCCTTCATGTACGGTACGATGTTGAACTTGGCTGCCACTCCTCCTACTCGCCGCGAATTCACTATCTGGCGCCTCCTGTCGCTCTTCGTCAACGCTCCACCCAATGAGCGTTTTCTGTTCCTAGAGAGCCCTCCCCGTGACATGGTGCATCAACACCTAGATGCGGGCATTCCAAGAGAGCTCCTACTGGCGGCACGTCGTCAAACAGCTTCACAACAGGGTCGTGCAGTTCACCGCTACATCTACCACGGCTACATCGGCAACATTCACTATCTCCTGGAGTTTGATCCCAAGCGAACCAGGGAGAACATGACCCTCGGGAACCCGGTCCGGGGCGACTCATGCTACTGAGGTTGAGCTCATCGTTTCGGGCGGCAGATCTCCACCCGGTGTCGCGAATGGACTTTCATCCAGCGCGAGGACGCGCCGGGTCGGAGAAGGGGGGAGATGTCACGACCAGGAAATAGGGCCCAGGGGAGGACAGGCCCGGCGGCCCAAGGGCGCCGGCGCCGCCCCCTGGGCTCGCAGCGCGCCCACGCCCGCCGTCCCCTCCCTTCCGCGGATTCTTCGGCAATTAATTCGGGGATAAAAGAGGAAAATATCTAGGATTATCTTTAGGTGTTTTGGTGTGCAAGGGGCTATCTCATCTATAAGGGAAACCCTTATTAGGAAATAAATAAATAGGGCATGCTTGTAAAAGGTATTCCAATCTATAAGGAAACCTTTAGAAAGATTGCTTGAGATACAAGTCCCAATAATAGGGCTATATAAGTAAGGGGTCTGTAATCTTTCAGGGGCAACAAGCAAATAAAGAAATTTTATCCCAATCTCCTCTTCCTCCTCTTCCCCGCGCGCGCCCCACCCCTCGCCAACCGCCGCCGCCGCCGCCCGGGGCGCCCGCGCCCTCCTCGGGCGGCCGCGCGCGCCTCCAGCGCCCCGCCCGTCGCCGGCGCGGCCGCCGCCGCCCGCCATTGCCTCCTCTCCACGCCGCCTCCTCCTCCCAATTCCCCAATTCACGTGTCGGTTCCGGCCCAATCTAGCTGGAACCTGACAAATGAATTCATAGAATTTGATATAGAAACAAATTGATTTTGATCTATTTATTAAATAAACAAATATTTAGAAGTTTATTGACAAAAAACAACTTCAAAAATTTATTTCCAATACTCATAAACACTTTCAAAATATTTTGCAAATTGATGTTGGTTTAAAAGGAATGTAGCTATTGCTCCCCTTGATACGCAAAATGTACTGTCGGACCAAGTGGCCGGACCCTTACGTGCTAGGATCTGAAGCCTCTAATGGTTAGATTGACTCAACTGACAGTTGGGCCTATCGTTAGACTGGTTCAACGCTGCCCAAGTCCGATGCCGTTTTGCTCCACCGTGGGCCACATTTGTCTGGGTCTTTAGCAGGGTCCGACCATTGCAGCCCTGCCTACTCCGTGAACAGTAACAGCGGTTGGTATGCCCTGAGCTCATACCGCGTTAGACTGGTCCGACACCTAGGGTCTCAAGATGGCAACGGGTATGCACCCGGCGGGTACTATCCACCCATACCTGCACACGCGAAGCCAAAACCTTACCCGCACCCGTACCCGTAGACGGGTAGGAACTTTATTCCATATCCGCACCTGACAATTCCACCATGGCTAGAGGCCATCCGTAGGAGAGGAGGACGGAGGCGGGAGGCGGGAGGTCGGAGGTACAGGACAGAAGCTGTGTGCTCGCAGTCGCGGCTCTGCCCCCACGCGACGAGATGATGTGGATGCAGCGGACTGGCGGAGTGAGGACAGAGGTGAGAAGTTGGAGGAGCAGGCCCGACGGGCGCGTCTCGCGGTCGCGGCTCTGCCCCTGCGCGACGAGATGGAGTGGATGTGGTGGACTGGCAGAGTGGAGGACGGAGGCGGGAGGAGCAGGCCTGATGGCGTGTGCTCGTGTTGCGCATCACTTGCGGAGTCGCAGTCGCGGCTCCCACCCCACGCAACGAAGTGGATGCAACGGCGGCCGCCTGGGAGAAGGGAAGGGGGGAGTGAAGTGAAATTAGGGTTTCACTGAATGAGATGTATATATACTTATAACCTGAACAGATGTGGGCCAAATTTATGAGCTATTATAGGCCAAAATGGGCTGCAATTGCGGGTTTTTTTACCCGCGGGTATGGATAGTATGGTTCCACACCCGTACCCGTCACACCTGATGGGCAAAGGATTTCATCTATTAACATACCCACGAGTAGAAAACTCCTTCCACACCCGCCTTCTTATCGGGTAAAACTCATCAGGTTATCGAGTTTTGAGTACCCATTGACATTTTGACTAGGGTCGGCGATCTACCTCCTTCACTCATTTCCTCGTGATCTTGCGTCGAGGCTTGGACTCAAGCTTGATCTTCTATGTCTTCATCATCTTTTAATATCCTGTGGTGTTGATCATTTGGATCACACGGTTCCCTAAGTCCAAGTTCCAAGCCACTTTTGCACCATATTGAAGTACAAAACAAACAATTTCAAATTCTCATTAGTATAACTTGGTCATGTTGATCATCAAACACTAAAATTCAAATTAATAAATGGGGGCGAGGATCCATTTTCCTTACATTTTCTTCCTCAATTCAAGGGTTGCCGGGCAGGCTCTTATTGACAAACTCTTGAAAGAGTTGAGGACAAGTCGTGTGTCACTTTTATAACAATCCACACATCTGGGTGATCGTCCGGTCCACCAAGGCTCAAAGGGGTGCGTGAGGAACACAAGATTAGTAATGCTTGGGGAAATTCATTAAAAAAAAGAGTGCATGGAAAATGAAGAGGATACGTGAAATTAAAGGAAAGCAATCAAGCAAAATGTCCGTAGCTACCTAGCTGGCTAGCTAGGTGCAATCCTCGTACATCACGGACTCGACGCAATTCCCACTTTAACATTTGCCGCACCGCCTTTACCTGCAGGCACACACCGAACATCATACGTACGATGGTCGAAGGGTGCTGACGAGATTGGTTGGCCAGTGTCTATCTTGCTTGCACGGCATGCATATATGCCTCACGCAACCACACCAACTTCTCCAATACTACGACACAGCTCATGAACTCATATGCTCATCTGAATCTGATGCCAACCGCAAATATCTAGATGCAGACTGCAGGGCAGAGCAGCTTCTGATTGCCCTGCCACCAGCAGCTCTTCTTCCAGCACCACGTCCTAGCTGCGTGCCTGTCTGTCATACAACAAGAATAAGTGTACTCGTGTCAGTTTTGGATGACTTCATGCCATGGGAATCAAATCGCAAGGAGAAGAGAGTCTCCATTACCATTGGGAGGGATGTACGTAAGCATGTAGCAAGGTGGCAGCCCCTTTATCTTTTTTTTTTAATCTTATCTTCCTAATAAAAAAAGATAAGAGAATAAGATGGCACCTTTGATATTATACTACACTGCGTCTCATATCATGTGAGCAGTGAGGCAAAAGGTAGGAAAGAAATAAAGCGAGGGGCGAGGAAGAGATGCAAAGGCATGGAAAGCTCAAGAAAAGCAGCTGGACTCACTGCACGGAGGATGCCAGGATGGATGGAGTAAACTACTGTCTACTAGTACGTATAAGTATTAAACTTGCTCAACACTCGGTAAGTAAATATAGTCCGGTGTATAGCGTCCCAACCAATCCAATTGTTCTGTACTAGTGTACTATACTCCTACTATAGTCCTGCTCTCGTTATTACTTTCACGTACTGACGTACCTGCACGGTATGCATTGCCTGTGAGGACAGGCCAGTGAGATCCATGTGAGTGCTGGTAGCAACCAGCACAGCAGCAGCTAGATCACCCGTATCCATGCCTCCTGCTGGCCGCCGCTGCTCATACAAGCATACTCCTTACAAGCGAAGCCCAGCCTCTCATCTTGCTGCACATGCAAAAGATTCATAACCACCTTATGAGAAGCAAGGGTAAAAAAGAGCAGGCAACAACACTTACATAAGTATCAGCCCCAGGCCTCCACACCCTCCTGTCAATCGCATCGCTTTGCTAGCTTCTTCACCACCACTTGCTTCTTTTAAACACAAGGTAAGGAAGCTCCATTGACATTCCCTGCTGCAGATAGCTAGCACCATTCTGTTTCTGCAACTAAGCCCTTGCTTCCAAGTTGCTTCAATCAGCCAGTATAGAGGGAACGGCAGAGAAGACACCATGCCATCCGAGGAGGAAGTGGCAAAGACGGAGGGAATGGCACCAAGGAGGCGCTTCAGCAGCCCAGGCCAAGGTGGTGTGCCTGTGACGGTGGTGTACTACCTGTGCCGCAGTGGACGGCACCTGGAGCACCCACACATGATGGAAATGCACCTCGCCTCCCCAAATCAAGCCCTCTACCTCAGAGATGTGATTCATCGGCTGGACGCGCTGCGAGGAAAGGGCATGGCCACCATGTATTCATGGTCCTGCAAAAGGTAACTTACCGTCCAGATCATTTGCTTCCTTGCTTCTGGTAACTGACATATGCAATACAATTCAGGAGGTACAAGACCGGATTCGTGTGGCATGATGTGATGGAGGATGATATGCTGCTCCCAGCCCAGGAAAGCGAGTATGTCCTCAAGGGATGCCTCTTGCCCCTCCGCCACTCAACACCACCTATAGTTGTAGCTGCACCACCACCGAAAGCAGGTACGATATACAAATAATATATGTTCTGCATTGTTGCCAATTGACACCTCTCAATTAGTCAGCATGTATGCCAAGCTGTTCTTCTTGACTAACAAATTATTGGATTTACTTACTTATGGCATGCCTCTATATTATTCTCTTGCCAGATCATGACCAGCTGAACGTTGATACAACCATTATTCCAAAGGTCCCATGTGTCAAGCCGAATCCTGATGAAGAGTCACCAACTCATTCGCAAGAAGGCTGGACTGCTAATTCATCATCATCATCACCTCCCACGGTTGAGGTTGAGAATGAAGCACCACCACTAGCTCTGCACCAAGGGTCACAGCCAGCACTATCATCAATATCACCATCATCTTGTTGCACCATTGGGGATGGAGATGAGGAGACAGCATCAGCACGTTCAAGCTGTTCAGGCAGCTCCTCCTCCCCTAATAAATCAACAACAAAAGGATCCTCAGGTGGCGCGAGCTCTCCCACTCCATCTAGCCTTGCACTTCATAACAAGCAGAGGGTGCCAGGGTGCAGCTCTGACATCACAGCAGCACAAGACTTGGCGAAACAGTCCAAAGGAACATCAACAGGGAACGAGCTTCATAAGGACACTAGTTGCAGTACTGATAGCACACCGGCCAAGGCAACCATACCTACCAACGACAAGCAACCGGGAAATGCAGGATATATCTCCTCTGGCAGAAGTGGTAGGAGTGGGACCTTGGAGTCCCTGATAAGGGCTGAGGCTCATGGCAGAAGGGTTGCCACTGCTAAGAGGATCCTAGAAGAGGATGACGACAAAGAAGCAGTGCCGTCATTGGCCACAAAGTTGAACCCTGCCAACCTGCTGATGCGACTCGTGGCTTGTGGGTCAACCATGTCTGCAAGGCAGCATCTCCCTGCCTGTGGTCTCATGCGAACAATGCACAAGCCTCAGCATCTCCCTGCCTGTGGTCTCATGCGAACAACGCACAAGCCTCGGTACTTGGCCCAAGATGTTGAGTTCCTGCCTTCATCTCCAGTCTTGTCTCCCCTTGGCACACTCATCATGCGTCCTAGAAGTGCTGATGGAGCCAGAGGAGCTTCAGACTCAGGAGACTGCAACCATTGCAGAGGGAGACTGCTCCAAACTGCAGAGAACAGGTGTGAGTCAGGCAAAGTGATGTCCACCATTATTAGGCCCTCATTTTGTGACCATAACAAGTAAGTTTCCTACTTCCTTTTTCTTGTTCTGCATATCTAACCTTTATGATGAACAACTAGCTCAATCTTATGCAAGTGAGAAACTTATGCCCATTCTTCTACTTCACTAGCTGATAGTATTATAAACAAACAAATTCCCTCATGTCCATCACTATCTTAATGGCTGTCTCCTTCAGCATGATCTCTGTGTACAAAATTAGCTTTCTGCCTACAATTCATCTGCATAAATTGTAACCGTAGAAGGAATATGTTGCAGTGTTTCTGAGAAAGAAGGATCCTTAACAAATTTGGATAATTTGGAGGACAGAAGTAAACTTATCCCACAAAAAATCAGAATGGCTCCATGTCAGCAACCCACAAGTGGGACATTGGTAACCATATGCACAGATTTAAGTGGCGATCAAGAATCCAAGACATTGTCAAGAAGTAGGAGCAAAAAGGTGATCAATCCATCATCACAACCTTCAAGAGTAGTATCATTCCGTGATGAAAGGGAGAAAGTGATCAAGATTGAAGAAAGGTGAGTAATACTCTCATGGTTTGCAATTTACTCAAGAAACCAATATAGATTTTTCTCTGTTTTCCCTTAGTGAGGGGTCAACCTTATTTCAATCATTGCAGGCTCGCGTCTGGAGCTCGTGTCATAATCCAGTGTGCACCTTTAGTCACAGAAACATATATCAGTGGCAGTGCCAAAGCAGTGTAACGGCGGCAGTATCCTCATGTCTTTCCCCTTTATTTATAGTTCAGCAGCTGTTAGAACTTAGAAGCGTGTGATTGTATTGGATTTCTGGCGAAGGTAATAATCAGATGTCAATTTCTGTACCTTTCAGAGGAATTACCACTGTGATCAATGTCCATTGTCACCAAAATACTGTGTCATGATATCAGGAAAATTGTTTACACTTGACACTACAGCAGTAATAGCAGTGTTTCAGTTTTCCGTTCATTCTCCTGCTCCTGTAAGACTTTCCTCTTCCAATACCACCTTTAAGCAAAGGAGTCACAAGCTAGCATTGTCAGCTGCCGTGCAGAACAGCCTGACATAAACGTCCATCACTGAGGAAGTTCATGCCCTGTATATTATTACTACACCCTCCTTTTTTGCCAGAAACAGGATTGAGTACCTTGCCAACACCAATAAAGCCCTGTGGGGCAGAAAATTTCCTCCCAAGCCTGTACTGTGTACATAATTGGTTGCACTGCTGTTACATCTGAGTCATGGATACTATCATACGGGCTACAATCCGTTGATATTACAAAGTAATAGTATCAGTTTGTGTGTACTGCAATTCCTCCATCATTCTCTGGTATTTGTACATGCAAGTGCTTCCAATCTCCAGTTGTGCTTTACTTCATATACATGCTCCATTGGTTCCTGTTTGTATCCAGGTCTGCTGTGTATGGCTTGCTGTCCAGTAGTAAATATTTTTCCATCTTGTTTCTAGTTCCTCCGTCTCACCATTTATTAATGGCCTTTCATCAGGTGACTGATTTTTTTTACTCGTCATTCTTGAAAGAATTGAGAGTGCATGGTCACACAAAATCGACCATTGATCTGGCATGTTTCTTCATACACCTAACTCCTACATTACCGTATTAGATAGTGTTATGACTGCCAGGCTCCCCTCCTGAATCCCCATGCTGCAGTTTCCCTTCTTCCATGGTAAACCCTGGCTTGTGAAAACAAGACAGATGAGTAGCCCATAAAGCAGGTCCAGTGCTCACAAACAGTACTGAGTGTTTCACTAGATCACCAACCTCTTTGAAGCAGACCTTATCAAAGTCCACAGACACCCATTTCTGCAACAGTTATTGTATAGTGAGTTTTGTATTAGCTCAATTTTCAAACAACACTCTGTGTCACTGAGCAAAACTATATACGCAAAAAAGGGTCTGTTATAAGACATTAGCAGTCTCCAACAGAAAAGGTGGCCTATCAATTGCGAAGTTATGTCTCTAACTCTATATCAAAACAAACTAGCACATAGCCACTGGAATAAGCATGCTGTACCATAGTTGCCCATACCCTACCTTATTTACTCTAGCAGGTAATTAATAGTGGTAAACACAAAATATGCTAGTCATAATGTAACAGACCTTACACCTGACTAGTGGACATGCACGTGTCTATCTATAGCAAAAAGTGCATACATAATGGAGAGATCATATGCACAATGATATACATAATTGAGCAAATATTATAGAAAGCTTAGTAGTTGACATGGATTTAGGGCAATTTTAACAAGGCTATTGATGACGCTGCAATAATTTATTGATTTTTATTCACGGTACTAAGTAAAATAACCTTTTCAAGTAATTAGGGTGGATCCAACATATAGGCTCTGGAATAATTTATCTTCTCATTATGATAAGGCACAAGTATTGATCAGTCGCTACCAATATCAATGACTGACTCAAACATATTGTGATATAGAAACATGTCCTCTAGTGGCAGACTCTAAAATAATTGCGCCAACATAGGCACATTGAGTTCTCAAACCACTTGTCATGCACCTTCTGTGCTTGTGGAAACCGTGCACGGTGCACTAAACTTGCCAGCCATGTAGTCTTCACTCCTGGAATTATATAAGGCTTCAGTTCGAGCTTATGAAATGGACTGCACATGAAGAGGAAAAAAAAATGTTTACACCAGCACACCTCCATTATTGCATATAAGCCCATGGCATTAATGTAGACATCGCTACCAGAAAAGCAGACATGGTAGAAACCAGCGATTGTTAACGCACAGTCACCTCCAACATTGACAAAGTATTGCTCTTCCCATCTCTACATGTAGCTTCACAGAAAAGGTAAATAAGATGCTTATATACATAAAAACAACTTATGACACATACTCAAAGTGGGATCACAGAACTCCTGAAGATGAAACTGAGCCGCATTGAGTAAATTTAGGCACAAGCTACAGCAAGGTGTCTTACAGACCGAAAAAGACAATGGGTCAAAAACACAGAAACATCCAATCTTAAGATTCCATGATGTCACATGTAAAGTATAAATCAAGTACTTACATGCAGATCCTTGACTGCTTGCCCCAGTGATGTCGCTTTCTGCTGCCTAGAACGTTTTAGCACACCAATGCACAATATCCCCTACATATTCAAAGTTTTTTAATTAGAAAAATACTCCCTCCATACCCAAAAAAGCTTGACGTTTAGGACAAGGTTTGGGTCAAACATTGGGAATATAAATCATCAATAACTTTTACGTTGTTGAGTTTGCAAATGTGAAACCTATATGAATAGATTTGTCTTGAAAAATACTTTCATAAAAGTATACATATGTCACTCTTCGATAAATACTTTTATAATAACAAGAGGTCAAATTCTAGCCACTCGTCGTGGGCTTGGGCTCTGCAGCCCGACTCCACATGACAGTGTCGCTATCCTAAACGTCAAGCTTTTTGGGTATGGAGGGAGTAGATTTGTGATGATGCAATAAAAGAAGGCAATGCAAACCATTTGTTTCATCGCACATATTTGTTTCATTGCACATCATAATATCACTGTGTTATAAACCTACAATGATAGACACAGCTGGTAGGGACTTCATGAATAATCTTAACATTATTTTGGGGACCGTTTGTATGAAAATTTTGAAACGTGCTACAAGCATTTTAAACGGGTTCATAATGTTGTGCAGCCTATGAAATAAGGTTGCATAGTAACTTTACTATTGTTCCCCAACAAAGATGACTGAAAATTATGAAGGCGTCGATTTCCTAAGAGCTTTAATGTTTAGCCATTTTACAGTGTTGTGTCCAAAATTTCAGAATTATTTCTGCCATTACAGTCTTTCAACACAGAGGGACATCCACAATTCTCTCTCACTGAGACAACATAAACAGCTCCACATGCAAGAAGCATGTAGTTAGTAATCTCCTGTAGCAAAATTAGATTATTCCTTTCAATTCAATACTTGGTTATGCTTTCGCCATTATAGCAAAACTGCCAGGAACCAAAATGAAAGGAAATCAACAGGAATAGGAATGTGATACAATTCAGCATGTGCAAAGAATAATCTATATCTACATAAAGCCTATAAAGATGGAACCCACTAAAACAACATTAATGTAGATTGCAGCCAGACACCCAGAGGGCAAGCACCCAGTAGCTCAGCAATATTTACTATTGTTTTCAGTCTCAGGAATTATATGAGTTCATATGGGCACACATGTCGATTAATGCATCATCTTGAAACCAAAATGAAATAGGTAACAGGTCCATGTTCCAGTTCCAGCGCTCCAATTAAATAGCGAAAATGCAGTAACCAATAAACATGAAAAATGGTTTATCTGACCATGGCAAAAACAAAATACTTGGTTTGTTCCTGCAGTAAGCTCGTAGCTCCAGTTCCATCAAGTCATAATGCAAGGTTTTTCACTACAGGATTCTGGCCGAGCTTCTTCAGCACAGATTTTCGGCCATCTTTCAGCTCTCCAACGAAAAATTTAGCATGTGACCCCTCCCCTATTATAGTACCATCACTGAAGTTCCTAGTTATTTTCCTTAGTTCAGCCAGGTAGTATTTGAAGACAAAAAATACAGTGAACAAAAAGTGCAGAAAATACAGCAGTCTAGATTTATGCACAAAAGAGAACTGAACTGAAAATACTTTTTTTTTCCAAGTTACTTGCTTAAATTTGCTGAAAATATCATGTCATAGTTAAAAGTTTTCAGATACAACTATATCCTGTTGATCCTATTTATCGGTGAGAGTCTATTTCCAATTCGTTCACTCCTCCTTTATAGTATAGAATAGAATAGATAGATAGAAAAGGCACAAGGAAAGAAATTCATGGTCAGAGAATGTTCCATAGAATGAAATAGTTATCAGTGTCAGGTTGTTGGTAAAGCAAACAAAATCTCTGCACGAACTAGGATATTGATTGACAAGCAGATCATCTCCCGATTGTCCCAATGAAATATTTGGGTACTCCCTCCACCCGATATATATGGACTTTTGAGTTTTCCCTAAGTCAAACTACCTTACATTTGACCAAGTTTATAGAAACAAACAATAATATTACGATTCTGAACAGCACAAATAGGTCCGTTATGAAATTTAGTTTCATATTTTACTCTTTTGATGACTGATAGATGTTAATACACTTCTCTATGGATTTGGTCAAACCTAGAATAGTTTGATTTAGGACAAACTCAGAAGTCTTTATATTTTGGGAGGAGTGTAAGGGAGAATACATAATTTTAGCTAGCAAGCGAATGCTCACAAAGGTATCCTTATTTTGTATACATAGTAGAATTTTGTTGTCAGAAACATTACTTCCTGCAGGAGAGCTGCATATCATTGCATTAAGAGAAGAGGAGTTAGGCTAAAGAAGCCACACACAAACAAACAAATAAACACCTGTTATGACCGGCATCCCCTACCTGCGCCGTCAGCCCAATAGTGGCTAATTAGAGGCGCCTAGGGAGGCTCAGCCGGTCATGTTAGATGGGCTAGGCCCAAATTATCTTTTATAGCTTTATTTGAGAGAGAACTATAAATACTTGTAAACATTGGATTATTGGAAATTAAGCCGATTTGCAACCTAATTGTTGCCGGCTTCCCCCTGGGAGCCGGTCTCCCCTAAACACTAGCCGCCCTTCTCTTCTCCCTTGCAGCAGCGACGGCGCCCCAGCGCCGGCCATCAAAGGTTCAAGCCTCATCCTCCGATCAGCCACAGCTATAACCTACGCACCATCCGAGGTAAGACTAGGGTTCCTATCAACACCAGACACCACTAAACACGCGCCACAAACAAAACATCACGACCAACTGCCTGCCTGCCACTAAAAACTCTAAACAGGGAGCCTAGCAGCGACCACAGCACTTAGCCCCTTTGCACCTGCAAGCATCCAGGATTTTGTTCTCAGAAACAGGACTCGGAACTGTACTTCTGCCAGTGCATCACTCAAACTTCAAGAACATAGACGCCCAGAAGCCAAAACCCCCCATGCAAATGAAACAAAACCAATAACCATATGTTTAAGTGTAGTGGAAACTGATAAATTAAATGGAATAGTGCTATCAGAAGCACAAAACTATGTATACAATGAAGGTTACCAAAATTTCCATGGAAATGATAGTGGCTAGCAAAATAAATCCCCTAGAGACGAATCTGAGAACTAAATTCAGATATAGTGAGGTTTAAAAGACTAGCTTCACAAAAGCACGCCTGTGCTGTTCAACAACTTCTCTAGGATGTATCAACAAACAAGTTATCTAGGTGAGAGAAGAAATCAAATCACCGGAGCACCTCCACCTTCTTCTTCCCCTTGAGGAAGACCTCTCTATCAACAACCTCACGCATGTACCCATCAAATTCCACAGGAACACCGCCATTGAGCCTCTTCATCTCCAAGAACCACTTGCTGTCTGTCCCCCACAGGTCCTCAAATTCATCCAGATAATGTATAATGTGCTTTGCCTTGAGTGACTCCAGCAATGCACTGTTGACACCCTCCCCTGCAACATACACCTGCCGCCCTCCACCAAGAACTTCCTCCACCCTCTGTCTGAGGTCCTCACCCTTGGCATTGATATGGATCGAATCAAAGGCTGGTTGCATCCTTGAGATGATAACATCAACGATGTGCATCAAGCTTGGAGTCCAGCGTATCCCCCAGCGCAATGTGTGGAGCAAATGCTTTGCCTCACCCTCGCAGACATTGTACCAGTAGTTACCTGGCTCGACGTCTCCAAATTTCCTGACGATGAGGGTGTCCCTCACCTTGGAGAACTTCATAGGTGCAAGCCTGGCGTCCTCAATGAGGCGTGCTCGGAGTTGACCCTGCACCCCCCAATTGTCCCAGTCCGCCCAGAACTGTCTCTCCTCAATGATGGGGACCTGGGAGTTTAAGTGCTCGACGTCGATGTAGAAGGCAAGGCGCTTGCCTTCCTCAGGCATTCCACCCGTCCCGGGGGCGGCATAGGAGGCAGCGAGGCAGAGTGTGAGATCGAGAACGAGGGTGCGGTTTAGGTAGCTAGCCTCGGCGAGGGCGCAGAGGAGGCTGCGCAGGTAGTGTGGCATGGGCTTTGCAGCGGTCGCCGCCGCCGAGGTAGGCGAGGTACGCGCCCTGGGCGAACTGCGAGCGGGAGAGCGCGGGCGGCGGCGGAGCGGCGATGGTGGCATTAGTGGCGCCGCGGCGGGGCTTGCGGGCGTTGGGGCCGGAATGGTAATCGCCGATTGAGAGGACGGAGTAGGCGCATGTGTGGGGGTCGCGGGCGATGGCGAAGCGGCGGTAGTCCTTGGTGGTGGCCTTGGAGGGGAGTCGGAGTCTGAGCGGGCGCGCCAGGCCATGTCGCAAGATGAGGATGGGGGTCACCGGAGACGGGGCGGCCGAAGCGAGCAAAATGGACGGCCGGGAAGGCTTCAATGGCGCTGCGCATCATGAGATGGAACAAGCGCGGGTCGGCGCAGTCGAGCGGGGAGGTGGGGTCGCAGGTCTGCTCCTGAGGTTTCTGGTCGGTGAGTGTAGCGGCGGCGTGTGGGGAGGTGGAGAGTGGGAGGCGGAGGAGCGTGACGAGGACGACGACGACTAGGAGGAGGGCGGTTGCAGCGTGGAGGGAAGAGGAGAAGAAGGCGCCGCGCCCAAGCAGAGGGCGGCTCGGATCCATCGCGGGCACCCACGCACCGCGACGGCGATGAGCCCGACGGCGGCGAGACGAGAATTTGCTTTGTCTAGGACAAGCGAGGACGGTGGGGCGATTGGGAGATAGCCCGACGGCGGACCGACGAGATCTTCGGCCATGTTTAGTTCATGAACCCAAAAAGTGCTCACATCAAATCTCTTAACGCATTTACGACGACGCATTAAATGTAGGTGAACAAAAAAAATTGCACAGTTTGGCTGAAAAGTGCGAGACGAATCTTTTAAGCCTAGTTAGTCTATAGTCGGACAATAATTACCAAATACAAACAAAAAGTGATACAGATTACCCAACCCAAAAATATTTCACCAACTAAACACCCCCTTCGCCCATATTTCTCAGTTAGCCACGGTTCGGCCAGTAAAAATGGTCGTTTTATCCTGACACGTTACAATTTTTGAACTTCAATTGACATCATCATTATTCGTCTATTTAAAACTTACCATTATTTTTTTCTTGGCTTTGAATCTTGCTATTTTCTACGTATTCGACACCAGTGGTCTAGGATTTTCTTCAGCTCATGCTTTTTTTTTTTAAGAAAAGGAGAATCTTTCCTTGCTGATTCTATAGTAGAAAGCATAGTTTGAAGTTATAGTTGAGGGAAACTATTGTTTTTTAAACTATATCATTAATCTTATAGGATATAAAAGTATGATTGTTGCATTCATATGTTGTACCAAAAGTTTGAAATGCGGTTAAACATGTCTCATCTTTCTAGGATTTTTTTTCAGATTTTTCTTGAGGTTTTTACAATCTTTCTTGGGCAAAGTCCATTTTTAATTGCTCTAAAAAAATTCATGAACTCAAAATATTTTCTTTGATTTTTCATGTCCTATAGTATCTCATAGATGATTTTTTTTTTTGGTTTTTTGGAAGCTTTGAAATATTTTATTGCTATTATTTTTACTGAAATAAATATCTGGAAATTTTAAAAAATAGAAAATAGACCCTAACTATTCCATACATCGTGAGCTGTAACCCTTAGCGATCTAGATCCAAAGCCAAAGTTTAAAATGAGCTTTCTAGTGAAACTTTGCAATCTTCTCTACACCAATATATTGTTTTGTTTCATCAACCTATCACCGTATGGTATAAATTTAAATAGACGCTAAATTTTTATTATTTTTTTCCCGCTATGTCATATATAACCACTATGTTACGCTTTAACAGTACTAAATTGCTTAGTTGTAGCTTTGAAATAATAGTGCCACTATTTCGGTTTAATTTAGTTACTATCTACTTATCTTTTGTTGTTAGTTTTTTTTTATAAACACATATATTAATTAACAACACAAAGTTGTTAAGTGGGTAAGATGTACTCACTGTACAAGATCAAGAGCAGTTGGTCTTTTAAAAACTGAATACTTGAGTTTCACGAATAGATTTGAAAAAGAAATGAATGAAGTTTTATGCTCTACCACCTAGCTCCAGCAAACTTTAGGGAGTAATTACTTTGTTTCATTTTATCTACTGTCCTCACAACCAACCGATATCAGTGTTGTAGTGTAAGACTGTTGGTTCTAGTGACTTTTTAGAGTTGGGGCTAAAATAATCCCTTTTAGTCCTAGAAAACCAAATATGAGGAGACTTTTCTCTAGAAGTACCTCATGGAGGGACTTTTTTCAAAAGTTCTAAGACAAAAAAAGTCCTATCCTAGAACTTTTGGAATCAAACAGGGCCTAAGTTGCACGTGTAATGGCTACCCTTTTCTTGCTGATACAAACTAGTACCAATCTAGGTCTTTTTTAAAAAACATAGACAATTAGACTTAAAAACAACTACAAGAGATGTGTTATTCTTTTTAGGTACTCCCTCTCGTCCCATTTTAATAGACGTTCTGGCACATATGTGAAGTATCTGTATTCATGCCCTTCTCTATGCACGTGGACACAAGCAGAATCTAATGCAAAGCATCTTCACTGCACCCAGTTCCAAGCTCAAACGACCTTTAATACGGGATAGGAGTAGGCTATATATGGCTTTTTTAAGAAAAAATTGAATGGATCTCTTCTTTTTTAGAAGCCTTTTGTTTTATAAAATGGCTAAACAATAAAATTTGGCTATTATGTTTAGCCAAACTGTTGGAGTTGGTTTAAATATTGTTGTTTCCTTAAGGTTAGAAATCGATTGTCCCTCGTATATCTCACTTCAAGCTCTACAACTAATCTTAAGTATTATGGTGAACGTTAGTTTTGACTTAATAATATATGGGTTAAAAAATTATAACGGCTAATAAGATTAAAATTAAATTAAATTTTAGATCCATAATGTCAAAAGACATGTTTCAACAGGAGCAACAATAATTAACACAAGGTTTCAACTAAATATATGTTAAAGACACCTAGAGATGCCACACATAGTGAGTAAAACTATATAAATATCAATAGAAAAACACTTACGGCAATTTAAATCCCTTCATTTTGGAAGAATTGAAATCTACTCAACGGATTAATCCATTTAGCTTGAAATTTAACATTCTTAAGCTCACAAATAAGCCTATCTCAAATTCATAGGGTAGAAGATGGAAATCGATTTATAGATATAATCATGCTATATTTCTACTTTGCAACCTATGGGATGTTCTTCAACTCACTTCTCAGTAGAAATGTATCATATAAGTATCTCTTTTGTATGTAACATTTTCATATACAAACATTTTAGCTTAATTAATCTATCCCTAAGTTATAATTACTAAAATAATACACAAGGATCCAACTGTGGCTTAGTAACTGATAAAAGGTAGCGTTATAAAAAAAGAGACGTAAAAAAGATGAGTAATTTCGATTAGTGTAAAACTTGTTATATTTATGTCTTCTATCTCTTCTAAGATGGTTTGTGATCGAAAACCGGCCGGCAATGCCGACCATCCCCTCTTCCATCCACCATGTCTTCCATCCACCAGACGAGAGCACTCGACAATCACAGTCTGTTTTGCTTTGCACTCACATTACGTTACGCATGGCTGATGGCTCATCATCACCATCGCAAGCCGCAAGGGAGTACACCCTAAATCCACTGATGATGAGTATGATCGAGAAGGACACAAAACTCTTGTCAGCAGATATTAGCAGCCAGTCTCAGTCCACTGAAGGACGCAAAAGGAAAATGAGGAGGCTTTTGCGCCGTACAACAAGAAGAAGCACGGGCAGAGCTGGTGCTAAGGCGCCGTTGGTGTTATGGGCAGCATCGGCCATCTGCTCTGCGCTTCTCGCCGTCCTGCTCGCCTCCAGATCATCGTTCTACCTCCAGCAGCCTGCTTCTTCTCCCTACACCTCCCCCGGAGCAGAAGCGGAAGCGGAAGAGGGCCGGCACCACCACCACCGGCGCCGGGCGTGCGACGACCAGGCCAGGTGGGTCGCCAAGATGGCGTCCCTGCACAACGCCACCCTGGTCCTCAGCGTCGACCGCAAGGGCTGCGCCAACTTCACCAGCCTGCAGAAGGCCGTGGACGCCGTGCCCGACTACGCCTTGGCGCGCACGCTGATCGCCGTCGACGCCGGCGTGTACGCGGAGAAGGTGGTGGTGTGGAGCAACAAGACGGGCGTCACGCTCCAGGGCCGCGGCAACCTCAACACCACCATCGTCTGGAATGACACCGCCAACTCCAGCGGCGGCACCTTCTACAGCGCCACCGTCGCCGTCCTCGCCGCCAACTTCGTCGCCTACAATCTGAGCGTCCAGAACACGGCTCCCCCGCCGACCCCGGTGGCGCGGGCGGCCAGGCGGTGGCGCTGCGCGTCGCGGGCGACCAGGCCGCCTTCTACTGGTGCGGCTTTACAGCTCGCAGGACACGCTGCTGGACGAGCAGGGCCGCCACCTGTTCCACGGCTGCTACGTCGAGGGCTCCATCGACTTCATCTTCGGCAACGCGCGCTCCCTCTACCTCGGCTGCACCATCAGCTCCGTCGCCAACGCCGCCGCGGACGGCACCGTCACGGGGAGCGTCACGGCGCACGGCCGCGCGTCGCCCGCCGAGAGGACGGGCTTCGCGTTCGTGGGCTGCACCGTCGTGGGCACGGGGCAGGTGTGGCTGGGCAGGGCGTGGGGCGCCTACGCCACCGTCGTCTTCGCCAGGACGTACCTCTCCGCCGTCGTCGCGCCGGGGGCGTGGAACGACTGGAACGATCCCGCCAGACAGCAGTCGGTGTTCTTCGGGGAGTACGACTGCACGGGCCCCGGCGCCAGCGGTGGCCCCGTGCAGAGGGTGGCGTACGCGACGCAGCTGGACCAGCGCCAGGCCGCGCCGTTCATGGACGTCTCCTACATAGACGGCAATCAGTGGGCGGTGACCCCTCTGCTTCCGCCCATGCAGGGCGCCGCCGGCGAGGATATCATCATATCTGCCGAATTCGATCATGGCAAGGACGGTATCATGTAAATTAGTATAATTAATCGGTCTGTAATGTATGGACCGTTGATCCTCAGTCAGTCAACTACGAGGATGAGCAACGAGGAAAGGCCACTGCTCTGTCGCGTCTCCACTGCTGCCGACCTCACCACCAGCAAACCGCTCGCCGGCGGCCACATCTGCGTTACTGCCGAACACAAACTCGCACCCGCTAGTGGCCGCCTCATCATCATTTGACTCGTCCTTGATGGGGACGCGCCCACAATCACTGTGCGTTGTCACCCAGTGCTGCTGGTGCATGTTCCATGGTGGCGGTGACGAGGAGGTCGATCCTGGGGACACGAGGACGGGGCTGCCCGGCTGCAGCTGGTAGGCGTGGAAAAAGCCCTCGCTGGGCGTGCCGGTGCCGGTGCCGTGCCGCTGCTGGTCTGCCGCGACGGATGACCATAGGAAGCGGGCGAAGGGGACCTCCGGCGACGACGGCGTGGTGGCCAGCAAGTTGAAGCCGGACTCCGGCGGAGGCGTGACCGGCGCGGTGGACGGCTCGGTGATGCCCGCGGACGCGGAGAAGGCCGGCGGCGACACCAGCTGCTGCGGCTCCCTGGCGTAGGGGCCGATGGCGAAGATGGAGGCCGTGGGCGAGCTGTAGCTGCTGATGCTGGCGTTGAGGAGCACCACGGGCGACGGCGACTCCGAGGTGAGCACGGACGAGGCGGGCGACGACGGCGGCGCCACGAAGGCCACCGCGGGCTGCGGCGCGTAGCGGGCATACTGGTGGATGCTGGAGCTGCCCGCCGCCAGCTGCTCGTCGGCGCAGGGTGCGCCGGGCTCCGGCGACCGTGACGCGTCGGCGATGCGCTGCGGGTGGCCATGTGGCCGGAACCACTTGAGCTTCGCCTTCAGACGCGACCACCATCTCGTCTTCTTCTGCGTGCCAGCGTCAAGGCAAAGCAAGATAACAAACAACTCCATCAGGATCGGATTGGACGCACACCATGGACGAGCTTAGGTATGCTAGTGTTGAATCAGAAAACAATATACACCTAGCTAGTATATTCTTGCAACGACCTGTGCACGTGTTCTTGATATATATGATTTTGACTTTGAAACTTATTAATTGATGCATCAGAAATTCTGAAAGAAAGCAGCAGGTAGCCATATAACGTACCGCAGCGGCGCAGGTGGCGTGGTCGTCGAGCTGCTGCTGGTGGCGCAGGAGGCCTATGCTGTTGGATCTCGCGGCGGCGGCCAAGACGATGGCTGCGGCGTGCACCGTGTCATCATCCGGCCGCTGCATCTTTTTGTTGCTTTCCTGCTCGATCAATCGATGAATTGAAGGAAGCGGCTAATTATGAAGGTTTTTGCTGGATCAATCGATGGGTCAGCTTGTTGCTTAGTGTTTGGAGTAGTAGGAAAGAAGAATTAGGAAGGAAGAGATGGGTGAGAGGAAAAGGCCGGCCGGCCGGGGCGCGTCACGCCATGCGTGGGAAGGCAGGCAGAACCGCAGAAGCAGCTCATGTTTCATTTCATCCATCCATCCATCCGATCCGAACCAGGCCAAACCAATCAATGTTTGACTCTCCATGGGTGCGGGTCAGTCACGGCCGCACGCGCTAATCAATCACCCAATTAGCGACGACAACGGAACGACTTGATCCATCCATTGGTTGCTTCGTCGTCGTCAATGTCCACGGAGAGACTCGTGTGCCACACACCCACACGTGAGGCGGCACGTCATGTACACGGCACACCTCCGCGAACTAGATAGTAGGGTCCTTATCGGACGATCGGTGTCCAAATTCCAAAATCCACCACGCAGCGCCTGCGCCTGCCCCAGCACGGCACGCCGACGTCCATGGATCTATCCAGGTCCACTTAGCATAGCATGGTCTATCTACTGACCTCATTCCCCGTGCGGCCGGCCGGCCAGGGACACGGACCGATCGAGAGAGCCAACCAGCACGCAGCCAGGCGAACTACTCGTACTCTCTCCGTCTAGAATATCTGCCCCTTTTGCTTCCCGAAAAAAAAAACAAGAATATTTATGTTTCATAATTAGTATTATTTTAAAAAAATCAAATCTATTTTTTATAAATTTACTAAAAAAATGCTTTGTGCGTTGCAACGGGAGAAAAAATTATACTATTATACCTAAAAGCACTTAGATTTATAACATGAAAATATTCTTCGAGATTATCGAATTGTCGTGCGGCTGGGGGAGAGCAGAGCGGATGAGCACGTGGTGCCGGGATGCGTGGAGAGTCTAAGGGCACCAATGGCAGGATTGCGCATAGAAGGTTGACCCTGATCGTTGATATTCATGATGTTGGAGATGTTTTTTTTTAATTTTTTTTGCTTTTGCTCTGTATATATAGGGACATGTAATGTCTAATTAATATGGTAGACACCGAGTCCTATTTAGAATAGGATAGGAAACGTACATGGCAAGACAAATTAATTCACCTAGAACGACGTGTTGTATTCGTACCGGACTTTCTTGTAAAGGTGTATTCGTATCGGACACATTGTACGGTTTGCATGGCCCATCCAGAAGGACGTGCGATGGCGGAGACTCTTCTGATGTGGATAGGAAAAAGGGTGAAAGAAATTTTGGTCCATCAAAATTTTGGTGGACTGAAATTTTCTTACTTTATTAATATATATATATAGATATAGATATAATAAAATTTAAAAGATTTTGGTAGACCCATCTATATTTATTGTTTTTATTATTTTTATAAAAATAAAAAGAGGTACTTTAAGAAATAAATAACAAAAAGAATCAAGCACAAGGGCAGTGCAACGTGCGGCACTTTCCTCACGCACACACACGGACCTGGCCCGCTTGCATGATTTACTTCTATGCTACTCACTGTCAACGCTAAGCATTTATATACTGCACGCGTATCAAAGATATGGTTGGAACCCGTCTCGATTCCATTTTGGGCCACGCGTATTCATCGGCGGGTTGGGTATTTGTTGTGGCGTCGGAGTTAGGGCACTCACAATGCTAGAAACTATCATTATTTTATAGTCTTAGACATTGTGTCAAAAAACTATCTTTCACAGTGCATTTTTCTATCATGATATCACCTGACCCACTTATTACTCTCACATATTGTCTTGGTTTATGTGAAGACTTGGTTTCTTAGTTAGACTTAGGGATGAAAATGGTACGGATATTTATTCGACCGTCCGTTCGACCGAACAAATGTGAACTAAATTTGGATAGTTATACGGATATCCGCATATTTTTTTCAAATACGGATACAAATACGGATATCTTAGACGGATACCAAATACAAATATGATATCATGATTATCCGCCGGATGTGGGATAATCCGGTAATTTATCGGATATATCCGGCCTGCCAAAAACGGATGTATCCGAAGATAGGCGGCCAACAAAGCAACTCGTTGCCGGGTGTCTTGCCCCCTCATTTCGCTCTGGTCTCTGTAGCCGATGTGGGACAAAAACTTTGCCTCACAAGGCTGAAGCAGTGATGCACATGCCCACATGCCACAACCCACCGACCACGCCACCCTTTGGACAGCCCAACAGATTCTATACCAACAACAACGTGTTCGTTCCATCGCACGCCGGCTGGTCGGCGATCCACGGCGTCATAAATGACCCATAAGCATGTTGCTTTTACTCAATATCCGAATAGATATTTGTATTTGACATTCTCGAATCCGTTTGCATCAGATTCGATACTTATTATTCGTATCCCAGAATCGAGACAATCCAGATTCGTATGTGTATCCGGACCCTATCCGTGTCCGAATCCGAATCCGATAGAAATGTGAAAACAAATATAATATGAGTGATTTCCGTTCGTATCCGATCCGTTTTCATCGCTAGTTAGACTTGGTTTCTTGTGTTTTTCCTCTCTCTCATCAATAAATACAGCGCCACATCAGCAAAAACCAATAAATAGAGGGGTAATAAATGAGGATAGAAACTACGATAGAGTCTGCATTGTGAGTGCTCTTATGGGCGTGCAGGTTGCGTTCTCGTTGTAGCGTTGGAGTTTGGGCGCGCAGATGAGCAGATTTGGCAGACAGAAAACAAGAGGTGGAAGGAGTCCTATTTCAGATTTGAGGTGAAAGAAAACGATGGGTGAAGAAAACTGGCAGAAATTTTCATGCTTTATTAGTAAGTATAAAGTATATATATTGTATATCTTTCAAACGTACTATATACGGAGAGGGGACAGGAGACGCAGGTGGACACAGTACGGAGCGATCGGGACTTGGAAACGGAAGAGGCGAAAGAAACCGTAGGTGAAAAAAACCGGCAGAAATTTTCTCTCTTTATTAGTAGGTATATATTTAGGAGTTTTGCTATTTATCTGTCAACAGATTTTTTAAGTTTGAAATCTGTCAAATTTTGGGCCGTTGTTTTTGTTTGAAGATTCGTGCGGCTGTGTGGTTGTATAGCCACGCTGACGGGTCCGTGATCTACATCTCTCAAAACCCACAAACGCGTTATCCATCTGTTCTTTTTATTTTCTCCTTCTTCCACCGACCGCTCCTTCCTTCCCCAATTTTCTCCGCTTCGGGAGCATCACGGGTGGTGTCCTCGCCACCGCTTTCTCTTTGCGCCGCGCCAGATGGTGGTGGGGCGGAGCCTCGGGGGGTAGTCTGCTGAGCTTCGGCAAGCTGTGGGGTGGGTGTAGCTGAGCCTTCGCGCGCAGCTTTTCTCCCCTGTGCCCGTGGTCGGCTATGATTGGAGATCTCCGGCGCCACTGCCCCCGTGACGACGGCCACAAAGGAGCACCTGCCCCATCATTTTTGTAAGTGTACTTCATCTTCGTATGTTTGTTTCTCGATTTGCTTTTGTGTTGAGGAGCTACTGCGTGCGAGCGAGCGAGGGGCGAGCCGCCCGGGTGAGGTTGGGCGACGCGGTGGGCAGAGCCGGATGGGCTGATGAGGGGCGGCGGTGTGGTGCGGGGGTCGCGGCACCGGGCCGCCAGCCGACCACGGGGCTGGGGCGCTAGTGTCGGGAGCAATAACGTGGTTGCAAGCACAACTAGTTTTATGCCATCGTCTTGTCTCATCTAATATAACTGCAGGTGTGTTTTGCTAGTTTTTTCAGATGCATGTTTTGGTAGATAATGTTTTGATATAGAGACGTTGTTGTCCAATGTAACTGGAAGTGTGACTTAATCCATATCAGACTGAAGTGATAAGTTTTCCCCTATTTGATCCATGTTTTTTACAATTCACATGTTTTTTGACTTTTCATATAGGCTTTAGTAATTTAGTACAAGAACTGAGTGTGCTAGCTACTTTTGGAGGAAATACAATAATTTTCAGTCTGTGTAATGTTGATGAATTCCAATAGAGTAAGCTAGTTTTCATTTTTGCCTTCTTTTCAGTTGTGTTGTTGCATCAGCCTCACAACATCGTATATTATTTTTGCAGTTGTGCAGTGGCGTGGATAAACTTGCAGCTGGTGCATGTGCACAGCTTTTCTTTTGCTGATGAGTTTGTGTGATTCTCATGCTTTCTCACGTCAATCCGTGGTGACTCAAATCCAGAGAACAGAGCTACGAGATGGCTCTGAAAACCTTTAGAGGTAAGGTACTAGTCTGTTTGTTTGTTACTATTTTTGCAATGTGCAGGTGCAATGCTATTTTTATCTTGTTATGACGGGATCGACCTTCCTCTATGTTTGATTTAGTTATGACTGAATGGACCGTTGTCATATCCACTTAATACTTGTCTTGGTTCGGATTTGGCATTCTGCTTAGCCTGAAGCTTAGTTAACCTTATTTTTGAAGTGTTAACAAGTGTAGAAATAAATGAAATGAAACAGCAGCTGTCAAACTAACCTGTGCTTAGCTGATCCCAACCAATAAAGAATACATGATCATCAGTTTTATCTCTTTCTGTCTATTTCTTTTTAGTATGTGGTTTGAATTTTTTGATCAATCTAGTATTTGATTCCCTTTCTCTGCCTGTGTCTCTGATTTTATCTCTCCTGTCTATCAGTCTATTATCAGTCTATTGTATGTTTTTATCTCTCTCTCTCTCTCTCTCTCTCTCTCTGTCTCTCTTTTTTTTTTTTGTGTGAGTATGAATTTTTGTGGTTTGATTTTTTTTTTATCAGTCTAGTATTTGTCTCCCTTTTGTCTGCCTTCTCTCTATTTTTTATCTCTCTCTGCCTATTAGTCTTTTTTATATGTTTGTGTTGTAGTTTCTTTTGACAGTCTTGTTTTGTTTTGATTTCTCTCCCTCTCTCTGTTTTTAGTTTGTGTTTTTGGTGTGTATCTCTTTATCCCTATGTATATCTTTGTTGTAGATGTTGTCTTGGCCAATCTACTTGAATTTAGTTATCTTATCCAATTTGGGTGTGTTGTCAATTGTTGTGTCTGTGGATGAGGGTGTAAGCTAGTGTGTATCTCTTTATCTCTATGTATGTCTTTATATCTCTGTTGTATTATTTGTCTTGGCCAATCTATTTGAGTTTAGTTGTCTTGGCCAATTTGGGTGTACGTCAGTTGTTGTGACCGTGGATGAGGGTGCAGCTGCATTTGAGATTTTTACATGTTTTTTTTTTTTTTTTTGATTTTTTGTAGCTGTTTCTAATGAAGGTTTTTGTCCTATTTGAGTAGAATTTTGATGTTGGAGGGAGTCTTTTGTCGGCAAATGCAAGTGCATTTGACTTGTTTGTATTTTCTTTACATCTATTAATCTAGTATGGCTTTGTCTATTTTATCTCTCTCTCTCTCTCTCTCTCTCTCTCTCTCTGTATGTCTCTCTCTGTTGGTGTGAGTGTGTATGACTCTGGTGTTTTTGTGTGTGCCTCTTTCTCGCTCTCTTTGTATTTCTCTCTCTGTCTCTATCTTTGGTGTGAGTGTGTATGTCTGTGGTGTGTGTCCCTTTCTCTCCCTCTATGTCTGCTCATGGCCATACTAATTTGTTCTCCAATTTGAATGCTAGTATGCTATCTTTTTTGCTGCAGTTCCATATGTGAGTTTTTTTTAAGTCTACCTTTTACTTGTTGGAACCTATTCAACCTTATCTCCTTGCTATGTACAGTACCTTCGGAGTCATGGTATTGGGGTATCGAAGATCAGCAGAGGAGTTTTTATCTGGTGCTGATGCTTTTGACCTTGCTCTTTCAGGGTTTGCGAGCAGCTTGTGGATGACGCTTCTAGTTCCAGGTCTAGAGGAGTTTATCTGTACCATCAAATAAACACACCATTTGTAAATCCTGATCCCCGTTTCTGTCATTCTGGTTGTTTGTGCAGAGTGTGTAGTTGGACAAGGAGGCACCAATCGAGTTTACAGAGGATGTTTGGCAAATGACAGGGAGCTAGTAGTGAAAATCTTGAAGTATTCTGATGAAGTACTGAAGGAGTTTGTGTTAGAGATTGAGATTGTCAATTCTCTTAGCCGAAATCCTGCTTAAGTTTCCATAGCAATCCAGTTCTTGGTCTCTTCTTCCCCAAACCTCAGACCTTAGCAGTTAGTAGCATGCCATGGCAAGTATTTTAGCACCTCGGGCAGTAGTCAGGGTCCTTTCATGTGTAGTAGTAGTAGTCCTCACAGACACCAATATCGCTAACAGAACAGAACAAGTATTTTTGGGTTTGGATATTTTGTGCTAACCGGTTTAAAAATGTGACAGATGCCTTGTTTTTTGTTTTGTTGTTGGATTGTGTAAAATTTGACAGATTTGTGCTTTACAAAATCTGTCGACAGATTTGTTGCCCACAAAATCTGTCAACAGATTCTTAGAGTACAAAATCTGTCAACAGATTCTTAGAGTACAAAATCTGTTGACAGACATATAGACACACCCTATATTTAGAGATACAAATATTACATCTATTTAGTATAAAATAGGTCAAATTTATGGTGTGGAAAAAAAACGACAAATACTATGAAACGGCGGCAGTATTTAAAAGAACGGATTGCTATGGTGCAACCTCCGGGACACCCAAATACGCGAATAAGTCAACGAATGACAAAAATCAGGTGGCCGTCCAGGCCACCCAGATACACGAATAAGCTAAAATTTTATGCTGATGGGTACCCAACTTAATTAACTTTATCGATGTGGATGGTTTCGCTACCAATGCAATTTGCGTTCCGTTGTCGTAAATGTCGTCCTACTGGAGTACCTAATTAAAGGGATATTTTCTGTGTTTTAAATTATAATTCGTTTAACTTTTTTTAACTCTAATTTTTTTCAAATAAAAATATTTTAGATGATGAATCAGAGTTACCCCGTGATAGTGGAGTAAGCTAGATTCTGAATCATGAAAATGCTTTTTGTAAAAAAACATATAAAACATTCTTCAAATAAAATAAATTGAAACCTTTTGTGGATGAAGAGCAACTTAAATACAACATATTTTCACTTGTTTCACTTAAAAAGATTAACGGAAAAATTGTTACGGCAGTCTGCCAACCGCTTCTTATTGCTTGGAAGATAAGGTGAAATGATTCTGCACCACTTTTTTTTTTTTTTTTTTGGCAGTGCATCTAGTCCTATTCTTCCATGCTAAAACTGAGAAAAGAATTCACAAACTGCATGCTGCCTCGAGGCTCGGCATCTCGGCCCATACAAAAAGGAACTTTTGGCCTGGTTGATTGACATTTTTTTTTGACCTCTCCATGACCACCACGGTAATTTATAGAAATTCTGCTTTTATAAGATGGCGAATTTTAAATATATCCTTGATGATTCTTTAGTACGTTTTCATCCATTCATTGTTCTATAGCCTTCGTTGTTTCAAGATTTGTGATGTCTTGTTGTTGTGTTCTGTTGGGTTTGTCAATCTCATATGAGAGGCTTTAAAAACAGGTGAACATTGATTTTTTTTTTATCTTTTTTGTCTTTTGTTCAAAATTTTGGCCCAATAAGATCTGTTGTTGTATTTTGTTAAGATGGCGAAAACAAATATGCAATCGGTTTTTTGCGTCAAAAAGTTAGGGTGATTAGAGTTTTCCTGTGGCGCCTTGCTAAGCACTCGATCCCTACGGAGGATGTCAGACACCACGGGAATATGACTACGGTTGTTCAATTTGTGGTGGGCTGGATTCTTGGAGGCATGCCCTCCTCGAATGCAATCTGGCCAGGTGTGTGTGGCTCTAGAGAAGGAGGAGATTGTTGAGTTCCTGAGCCACATCGATAATCCTGATGCCAAGGCGTGGCTAGTCGAAGTCACGAGGGGCCTCAAGCATGAGGACTTGACGAGAGTTATGGTGCGCTTGTGGGCAATCTGGTATGCCCGCTGGCAAGCTCTGCACGATGGCAAGTTCCAGAGCCCGCTCTCAACTCATGACTTTGTCGAGATCCAATGCCAAAGGTATTTTAGGCAAGGGTCGCACAAGGAGTTAAATGGATCAAGCCGCCTGTGGGTCTGTTCAAGATCAATGTAGACACTGCAATATCGAAGAACTCGAACCGTGCCTCAGTTGCTGCAGTGGCCAGGGATGGGGCATGTCAGTTCTTGGGAGCTTCGGTGTTGGTGATTGAAGGTTGTAATGATCCAGAGATAGCTGAGGTGGCAGCATGCCGCGAAGGTCTACATTAGCTAGTGACCTGAATTTCCAGTCCTTTCAGATGGCCAGTGATTGCTCAAATGCAGTTAAGGCCATCCATGGTGAAGGTCTAGGAGTCCATGGAGCTCTAATTCAGGAGACCGGTAGTAGAGCGAAAAGCTTTCCCAGAGTTGAATTCGTTTACAAAAGGAGAGAAGCAAACGGAGATGCTCATCACCTGGCTAGGAGCCATGTTAATTCTTTGATAGGAAGATATGTTTGGTTTCTGTCTCCTCCTGATGGAGTTTGTAATTCATACAATATGATATAAAGGAGGCCGACTGTTTTTCTCAAAAAAAAAAAAAGTTAGGATGAATAATCATCAATGTTATAGGTGTTCGCCCTGTTCATGGTCCGGTTTTGCGGTCTTGGCCCAGTTTGTAATCCAAGCCACATTCTCATTTACTTATTTGGGTCGGTTACGGGTTGGTCACGGTTTCTCCAGTTCAACATGCACAATAGAAAAAGAAGCGATGTTCACGCTTCCTTCCATCTATGGACACAAGATGTGGTACCTGGCTTCTCGTCTCGGCTGATGGCTACTCTTGGTGCTGGTCACCGGCATAGAAGATCGAGAACTCGGCTGTTTGTCTACGCTATTGTGCTTAGTCTCAAGGCCGCCGGCGACGAGCAGGAAATGCGCTCCTTCCCGAGATGTCTACAGAGGTAACTTTGAAAAAAAAGGGGCCATAGAGATCCAAAACGGTAACTTTCTAAGGGCCATTACAAATAATTGCCTCAAAATCAAACACGATGCTTGCGTTATGCATAACGCACCCGCACACAATGCCGCACGTTATGCATAACGTGGTACCACCACCGCATGCAATTTTATTTCCACCATAAAACGAAATGTTTCATGGTACTATCTCTTCCTGTCTAGTAAGTAACTCCAAACTTTGGGTATTCCCTTCATATCACCAAGATTCCCCATCACATGAATCCTATTCTCAGTCCCAGTTTTAGTACTACAGTGTCAAATTCAGTACTATAATATCAAATTTCAGTACTATAGTGCCAAATTCGGTATTACAAGATTTAATTTCAGGGTACTAAACAGGCTAGTCGAACGAAAATGCAAGCAAAGAAGTCGAACGAAAATGCAAGCAAAGAATGAAAGAAACCTGTGTTTCTGCAATACAATCTGATGGAGACCAATGATCCAATTAAATCCATGGAGTACAGAAGAAAGATTAGGGCCTCGTTTAGTTGGCTAAAGTTTCTAACTCTTTTTTCACTCTCTCTCCATCACATCACATTAAATACATCAAAAGACATATGTTCGGAGTATGAAATGTAGGTAAAAAAAGTAACTAATTACACAGTTTAGATGTACATTGCGAGGCGATTCTTTTTTGGCTGGATTCCCATGGTAGGATAATATTTATCACAAACAAACGAAAGTCTTTCTGCGAATGCTACCAGGAGTTCCAGGAGTTACTTTTGCTAAAATTCCTAACATCTAAACGAGGCCTAGCTTAAAGGCGACCGGGAATCAAACAACCCGACGAGGAAAAGCGAGGAAAAGCATATGCCGAAGAGATGTCCCGGTCCCAGCACGGCACCTCGCTGCTTACTCCATCCGATTGGATTTGGAAGCAATGGAAATGGACTGGTGGCTCCCACCACCTGAGTCACTGTCACACTTTGGACTGGTCGTCGTCTACGCATGCGATCTGTGTCCGCGATGGGAGGAGGGTACAGCAGTCAATGGCGGCCGAGGAAGAGATCGCGCCCCGTTGTTGCTGATCAACGCAGATAATCCTACACCGTCGCGCCCCGTGAATGAATCAATCGTAACTTACCACGACGTATGATCCAATCCAATACACAATTAACAATGGGATTAATCAACTCGGCATTTTTCAACTCCTCTCAGATGAGGATCTCAAGTCTCGATCTCAACAGCAATACCGTCGCAATAAGAAACAACGGAGAAAAGAAATTCTAGGATGGTAAATAATAATTTAGGGCACGAAGCCGAAGGTAGATGATCGGCAAGCGCACAGCAGCCGACCAAATGATATGATTGGAGGATGAGCAAGCAGGTCCGATCGATCAGTAGTCGTCGTCGCCGCCATAGTCGTCGTAGCCACCCCCGTAGCCGCCGCCGCCGCCGTACGAGTCCTCCCTCTCCAGGTTCTCCTCCACCCTCTCCGACACGTGCTCCTCGAACTTGTCCTCCAGGTAGCTGGCCCCGCCGGCCAGCGCCAGCCCTCCGAGCACGCCCGCCGCCGCGCCCACCGCCAGACCCGTCCCCATCCCCATCTTGTTCTTCTTCGTGCCGTCGGCACCAACGGCGCCGGTTCCGTACGCGGCAGGAGGAGCGCCGTACGCGGCGGTGGCGGCGACAGGAGGAGCGCCGTACGCCGGCTGAGGCGGCGGCGGCGCGGACCCGTAGGTGGAAGGGTACCCCGCCGGAGGCGCCGCGGTGTAGGGCTGCGCGGCGCCGTAGCCACCACCGCCGCTGCCGTAGGCGCCACCAGAACCGTATCCACCACCGGATCCGCCGTAGCCGCCACCGGAGCCGTAGTAGCCGCCAGCAGCAGCGGCGGACGAGCCGTAGGGGTCACGAGCACCCGCGCCGGCGTAGCCCGCGGGGGCCGGGTAAGGGTTGGGATCATAGTACCTGGACGGCTCCTTGACGGCGACGCGGACGTCGAGGCGTCCGTGCGGGCGTCCCGAGGGCCTCTTGAGGCGGAGGTTGCGCGAGGCCTTTCCCCGATGCCGGCGTCGTCGAGGACGTCGCGGAGCGGGAGGCGCGCGGACCCGACGAGCGGCTTGACCCCCTCGGCGGCGTTGGCGTGCACGACGTCGATGTAGAGGACGGCGTCGTCGAGGCGGGAGGTGGGCGGGAGCGGGACCAGCAGCTTCTCGTCCCACACGGGGCTCTCGCCGTTGTCGAGGTCGACGCGGGTGGAGCACTTGGCGCCGGAGTCGATCCACACCACGGCGTACGGCTTGAGGTCGCCGTTGCGCCAGTTGACGTTCTTCAGGTCACGCGCCGAGCCCACGGTCACCTCCACCTCGTAGCGGGAGCCCATCGCTGGTGGATGGATCAGGGCCGGGGAAGGAAGGGAAAGATGGAAGGGAGAGCTTTCGCTGTCGCGGTGACGACGACGACTGCACGGAAGTGGAGAGGAGGAAGGAAGGCGGGCCCGTATAAATAGGGGACTTGGCGTGCGAAAGCGAATGTCACGCGCGCGGGCCGCGGGGTCGGGGAAGAGGACGCCGGCGGTGGCGGCTCGGCTGGGGAGTGGTGCCAGTGGGGACGGTGGAATCGACCCGACGCAGTCTCCACGCGGCCCCGCCTCTGCTGTGTGCCACTTGCCACGGGAACACGGACGGGACGTAAGACTGCGGCGAAGCGAGGCCTTTGTTTAGATTGCTAGAAATTCTAGTAACCTTTTTTCCACTTTCTCTTCATCACATCACATTAAATAACAGGTAAAAAAATAACTAATACGTTTATGTTTGAAGTATTAAATGTAGGATGATAAAAAAAATAACTAATTACATGAGTTTAGATGTCCATCTTGTGAGACGATTTTTCCCAAATTTCACTATTCTCACATCCGTGGTAGGATGATATTTACCACAGTTAACAAACGAAACGCGTCTTGGTAGGATAATATTAATGCGATGTGACATTCGGTTCTTTGCCATCTAAACAAGGCCTTCTGCAGTCTGCACCAGCACTGATCAATGCGGGCCCACCTCACCCACCCAACCACCCCCGCGCCAGGACCACTCCCACAGCGCAAGCCGAACGGAACGGAGCGGCCGGCTACAACGGGCCAAGGCGTTTTCCTTGCTCGTCGTGCCTGCGGTCTTTCCTGGTCCGCGGTGCTGTTTCATCTGTCTTGTTTGCTTAACTATGAAGGAATGACGGCATTACCCTCCATATGGCGTACTAGTATAACATTGTTGACCATTATTATTATTGATTATTATTGCTCCTAGCCTCCTACTAGGACTAGTATATATGCGGTACGTATATATGGAGTGCATTATCAATATTTTAGCTAGGCGCGTACAACGGGTCTCTTCGTCCCGTCTCTTTATTTTTACACAAAACTTCACGATAATGCTTAGAGACCATAACCTCATCTCTTCATAAAAGGATGGTTTGGGCTCATGCTTCAATGTTTAGAAACGACTTCGTCTTGCATTGTATAAAAGTTGTCGACTCGAAATCGCCTTCAACATCAATCAAATGTTTGCATGCATTAAATAGCTTAGAGACAATGTTCCATTTTTGTATGCCCTAAGACTCGATTCCCCCACCCCACCTCCCTCGTCAAAGCCGCGAGACTCAATTCCCCCGCCCTACCTCCTTCGTACAAAAAAATCATTGTACACCCCGGTTTTCTATAAAAAATACACTAATATCTTTAGCATTTTTATGTATCAATATTGTAAGGACATTGATGTCGTCTAGGAGGCCTAGAGGGGGGTGAATAGGCCTGTACCTTAAAATCACACTGTAAAAAACAAACTCGGCGGTTTTGAGAGAAAAAAGCGCGGCAACGCCTCGCCTCCTCGCCGCCTCGCCTCCGCGGCACCGCCCGTTTACGCGGCGCCCGCCGCCTTTCACGCTGCACCGCCTCGCGCTGGCGGCACAAACACAAAGCTGCAGGTTTGAAATCTAAGCAACGAAACTTAGATCGAGTGACTTTCCTAAGTTCTCGCACACAAATATATCATAGATATCCAATAGAAAGTACCAGGAACTCCACAACAAAGTAGATCGGGACAAACCCTAGCTTACAAGAATATATATGCAAGAATGTAAAAAGCACACGTGAGACAAGGATTTTTCCCGTGGTTCACCGTCGCCACAAAGGTCGGGTTACGCCCACGTTGTTGAGGTATCCACAAAAGGATTGGAATTCGCCACACAAGTCGTCTCTCTTCCTCGTTCTCAAGTCAAGGGAGTGAACCCTTGAGATGAGGGGTGATTTTCTTGATTTTGAGTGAGGTTACAAACCTCCCAAGGCCGCCACACAAGTTGGCGGCTCAAGGGTGACGCCTAGCCAGGCTAGGAGCAAGCTCAAGAGTAAAGAACCCTAGCACACCGGCCAAACGCGAACCAAATGCTCTTTCAAGATGGGGAAGTAGTAGATCCGGCCTCCACAAGCGGTTCTTTGCCTTTTCCCTCAAGAATCCGTGGTGGAAAGTGAGGGATTGAGTGGGGAGCTCAAGGTGCTTCAATGGAGGAGAGAGAGAGCAAGAGGTCTGTTCTCTGGTGCCTTTTCGCGAGGTGGAAGAAGAAGTGACCAGAGTACCGTTGGAGGAGGGGTTGGAGGGGTATTTATACCCTGACTGGTCCCAACGGTCAGATAAGTGCGGCACTGCCTCACAACGCAGCGCAGCTTTGCAAACGCGCTGCCGCCCGCTGCCGCCGTAAACGACAAAGTGTAAAAGCGAAGTTTTGGATGGTCGTATTGGCTTGGAGTGATGTTTTTTGGCTGATTTGGAGGTTTGAGCATTTAGTTCACATGTAGCCAAGGGTCCTAGGATCCCTCTTAATAGTACGGCATTTCCTAAACTCAAGATTCAAAAGAGAAATGAATTTAAATCACTAAGAGTTGGAAACACCACCAAAATGCAACCGGGAAGTCCTTGAACCTGTACATCATCCTCTATCATCTTTGTCTCATCTCTTAGAGCAAATATACCTTGAGCATGTGACTTGAACCATTTCCACAAATATGAATTCAACTCATGGCTTCAAGTCCCTTCCACGAATGGTTTCATCCTTAACACAATATGACTCTTCATAGCTTGATTAGTTCCTCGACTAAATGCAAGTACTCTCTTCTTCACCTTAGCCATGGTACCTCGGTCCCAAGCCACCGCTTGCCCTTCACCTTCACTTAGTACCTCGAAGCCCTTTCCTTGCTATCTTCACCTTATCAAGGCATATTCAAGTCACATCACATTAAGCATCCATTGAATAACCATTTCTTCAACACTTTGATCCTTGCTTGATTATCTTGTAGATATGAATGTTGAGACCAATCAAGCTTCGGTTTGACTCACATAGAGACATACATGGATCAACATCAATATGGTCAAGCCAATTCACGGTTCCTTATATCCTATCATTTTGGCTTGACACTCCAACACTTATTTCAATCTTCTATTCATGGGAAACAAGCCATTATAGAGACCAATCCAAAATCATCAACTCTTGTCTCATTTGCCTTTTGCCAAGTATGATTGCTTTCACATGATGCTATGATATTCCACAACAATAAGTCATTTCCTTAATTCCATTTACATTGTTGTCTTTTGCTTGAACTAGATTGTTTCCATCATCTTCCAGTACAACAATACATAATTTGGCTTTGCTTCCATACTATGTGGAATACCATCAAGTTTGCTTACTTGTTGAACCTTGAATATACTTGTTACTACACAATCCACAAGTATATGTAATAGACTCAGTTTTCTGTTCAACACTTAGCAAACTTATTAGACCTTTAATTATGTTGTCATTCAATTCACCAAAACCCACTAAAGGGCTAGATGCACTTTCAATTATAGATTCCATTCAAGCATTCTAACTAAAAAATCAACCCTTATTTGAATTCTCGATTTAATGTCACGATCAAGTATAAAAGTTCCAAACTCGTCACGACAGCTATAGATGCCCTTCTATGTGTCGTGCCGGTATAGATGAGGTCATGTAAAACTTGTAAACCCTTGTCCTCTATAATCCCCTCTCTCCCATTTCTCTCTATGTCCACTTAGGCCCTATTTAATTCACGAAAAGTGAACCTAAATAGTGTTAAGAGCAAGTATTATGGCAGGCTGTAAGCCGGCTAAATGATAATGTAGAGGAGAGAAGGGATGAGAGAGAGGAGAAGCGGGTTGTAAGCTTAGAGCAACAACAATGTATCGCACCCGGGTCGGTTCGATGTGGGCTCCACAAGATGATTTGATGCGTCGTGCAATCGTCCCCGCAGTGGATAGAACCGGACTCGGTTCGATTCCCGGCCCCACGCACGAAAAATCCTCCTTGAAGTTCTCAACTACCTCTCCCGTCTCCAGTTTCCCACCTCTCGTCTCTCCCACTCTACCGCACGCATGGCGGCATGCATATCTCCGCCGCCTCCACTCGTGCGGATCCCGCAGCTCGCCACCGCCCCTCCTCCTCCTTCTCGTCCCGGCGGCTCCTCCCCTCCCCGCTAATCTTCGCCCCCGCCACAAGCCCCAGCCCAGCGCAACCGGAGCAACACACGGGGAGGCTGTCGGCGGCTGCCGGTCCCCGGCTCGTCCCGTGCCCCTCCACACTCGGCACGCGGGAGCTCGCCGGCCGAGGTCCGGTATGGGGCCGAGGCGTGGGCGTCCCGCGCTTGGTCGGCAGCGCGAGGCGAGGTCGAGCACGGCCGGCGGGGGCGGCCCACGCAGTGGTAGCCGGCTCAAGGCGAGGTCGGCTGGTGAAGTAACGACGCCGGGCGAGCGGAGAAGTCCGGCGCGCGAACCAACCGCGCCACTGTCAATTGCAGGAGAGAGAGGGCGAGCGCAATTTTTTATCTCACTCGATGCGGGTTCGATACAAAGCACCGGGGTCTTCATCGACGCGAGCTCGCAATGTATCGCACCGGGTACGATAGGTGCATTTATTCTATCGCACCGGCATCGACCCCAGCACTGCGGGTGCTCGTACAGCCGGCTTGGGCATAAGAACCAAGAAACTATGTGAGATAGACAAGTGAGCCATGTATTAATTAGAAAGAGGTAACTATTGTATGGGTGGAAATTTGGGAGAAGGTTGTAAGGAACCTTACAGCCGCCTTGCTGGCTGTATTATAATAATTGCTCTAAGTATGCATGCATGGAGCATTAAATGTAAGTAAACATAAAAACTAATTGCAGAGTTTGGTTGGAAAGTGTAAACCTGGTCTGTCCATGATAGGTCAATAATTATTAAATACAAACAAAAATTCTACAGTAGTCGAACCCAAAATATTTTACCAACTAAACGCCCACTTACTCTCTCTTAGAGTAAGGCACATGCTCACTGTCGCCTTACCTGCTCCCGCTTGGCGATGCTTGTAGGGACCACATGCCCCTACAAGGGAGTGAGAGTTGAATTATGGCTGTAGAAAACATTATTGAAGACAAATACTTCCTCCATACTTGAAAAGAAAGACATTTAGGACAAATGACACGGTCTAAAAACAACTTTTACTTGTCTTTTCTATAAAAATATTTATTGAAAAGTTATATATGTATATTTTTAAGAAAGTAATTTTTCAAAAAAAAAAAATCTATTGATACAATTTTCAGATTTCCAAACTCAACGACTTAAAAGTTATTCATGATTTATATTTTTAATGTTTGACTCAAACCTTGTCCAAAACGTCTTTCTTTTTTCAAAATGGAGGGAGTATTAACCTATTCAACTCTCACACCCCACTTTATGAATGAAATAATTCAACACCTATATTACTCTAGTGGATCCAAATGGACCTGTTAATAGGCTACCTATTTGAGATCGTTACGAAACCTAAAAGATTCATATACTGTTCAGATCTATATTTATAGATCTAACTGATTATTATTTTCTACGAAGATAGCTTCAACAAAAATATTGTGATCTAAAAGGTGGTAATTTCATCATCAAATACAATTCTTGTAGAAATTTTATCTTCATATGTGACTATGAGAAAGTTATAATATTTGAAGATGTGCTATGTAATGGTATGAATAATTTCTCACGATTTATCCATTAGCTAGTGAAGCATATTTTTAGAAAAAAAGTCATAACTCCCTAATGGATACCATTCATACAAACATTTTAGATGTATAAAATATCTAAAATTTTGTAGTTTACAATATTTTTCGTTGAAACCATCTTGATAGCTAACCAATTTGATGTTCAAATCTACAAATACACATGAACATCGTTTCATTTTTTTTCTATTACTCTCATATAAACTTTATCTCCATCGGAATTCATACATAAAGTTATAATTTTCTAAGATGAGTTGGAAAAAGAAAGTAAATTCCTCCAATTGAACATGCAGCAAGCAGCAGTGATATAGTTTTACAATTTTTTCTATTTAGATTAGACAAAGATTTTAGGAAAAACGAATTTGCCAGGAGGCTTTGTTTGGTCCACCGAATCGCACAGGGGTTGGGCTGGGCCAGCACAGCGCAGGATCAAGATGGCGGCCTACTAAAGCCCACCTCCTCTTGTCCCAAAAAACCCTAAACCCCTCCTCCCTCGCCCTTTATCTTTGCTTGCCTCCCCTGCTCACAAGCCACAGCCGCCGCCCCCTCTTCCTCTTCGCGCCGCCGCCGCCGCCGCCTCCGCCAACAGTCCAAGACCGGCGACCTGTTGAGCTGAGGTGAGCTATAGTCTCCTTCTTCCTCTTCCCCTCGTACCTTATATGATTGGTATAGATATTCAGGCCCTCTGTTCCTTTCGCTTAAATTAATTTGCTGTCGTGTGTACGTTTCGTCCGTGATTTGATCCCGGACTGTAAGCACATATCGAAGGCTTTCTAGGCATCAATCGGCCTATTGAGCTCAATGCTTGTGCCATATGAATCGTCCTCGTCATCTCCACTTCAGATTGACATGATCTCCTACCACCTTACGTGGAGGGTCATGTCATGTTTAGGATGACGCTGCACATTTTGGTTCCCTTGAACAACAAATCTTTGATTTCTCCCCTATGCTTTATTTAACCTGCTTCCGCCGATGACACTCCCATTTTCCTGCTTGACAGAGCAAATTAAGCCAAGAAGCCATCCACCATGGCCAAGAACCCCAAGGTGTTCTTCGACATCCTCATAGGCAAGTCCAAGGCCGGCCGCGTCGTGATGGAGCTCTTCGCCGACAAGGTGCCCAAGACGGCCGAGAACTTCCGCTGTCTGTGCACGGGCGAGAAGGGCTTGGGCTCGTCGGGGAAGCCGCTGCACTACAAGGGCTCAGCCTTCCACCGCATCATCCCGAGCTTCATGTGCCAGGGCGGCGACTTCACCCGTGGCAACGGCACCGGCGGGGAGTCCATCTACGGCGCCAAGTTCGCCGACGAGAACTTCAAGCTGTGCCACACGGGGCCCGGCGTGCTCTCCATGGCCAACGCGGGGCCCAACACCAACGGCTCCCAGTTCTTCATCTGCACCGCGAAGACGTCCTGGCTTGACGGCAAGCACGTCGTCTTCGGCAAGGTTGTCGATGGCTACCCAGTCGTGCAGAAGATGGAGGCCGTCGGCTCTAACTCTGGTGCCACGACCCAGACCGTAGTCATCGAGGACTGCGGCCAGCTTGCTGACGAATGAGTGCCTCGTTGAGCTGAGTTTCATTCACGGATAAATAAATTTGGTTGTTTAGATTTGTTTTATTTATGATGATGCTCAGACTTTGTATACCACATCAGCATCCGTTGGAAACAAATCATATGCTTTTGCTAAATTTGGGTGCTGAGTTTCTGGTGATGCACCTTCAAAATTCACTAGTGTCGTACTGCAGAGTGTAGACATAGCAAATCTCTATAGTTGTACAAATTCATTTTGATGTATCTGGCTCAGCTGTAGATTGTATTTGTAATAAAGAACAATAGTTTTCAGTGCTGAAAGCAAGTAATCAGCGTCTACAAGCAAACTTATGTTTCTGGCTGGAAGTCTCCAATTACAATGAACCAGTGTTGCCCAGCAGAATAGTGAAAACATCAGCCAAGCTGCCAAGTAGCAAAAAAAGAGATGTGTGACAGCAACATCCTACAGGTATAAATTTTTCCCATGCCACCAGTGTATTAACGTGTAAACGAGGTATCAGACGAGAGCCTGCACAGAACGGACTGTACATTAAACCACTCTGTTTTCTTTTAAGAGAATTCCACTCTTTGGATTTGGTGAAGGATCCCTCCACAATTTCAGAATTTACTTCTGGCATTTTGACAAGGGAAGTTCTTTTTTTAGTTCATATTTTGTCAATAAAATCCTTGATAATACAAAGCAGGGCCTTAACTAAATCTGAACATGCTATGTATCATAAAACCAACATCAACTACGGCTAAAGGTTAATGTAACAGAGCCTTTCAGTATAAAACTTCCCGATACAAAAATCATTTGCATGATTGCATTGCATCATATGGTATATAAATGAGTTCATTCAGACTAAAAAAAGGAAAAAGGACAGACTTCCCGATACAAAAATCATTTGCATGATGATTGCATCATATGGTATATAAATGAGTTCATTCAGACTAAAAAAGGAAAAAGGACAGAGACTCATTCCTTGTAAGTAGTGATTACTCTCTAGTAAGGTCTATAGGACAAGAAATCCAAGCATAGAAGATTCTGATAATTCTGTGAACACAAAAAAAAAGCATTTGAAAATATAACTTCAACACAGATCATCATAAGTTGGCCAGCATCATTCATTTAGATTACTAGAATTGCATGCATGTCAACAGACTCAACACTCAACAGGCTTGCAGTGTCAGTCAAACCTAATGCATCAGAAGAGAAGAGATACTGTTGGTGAGCCAAGGGAGGAGCCTGAGACAATGTGGTTTGAAACGCAACCGGAGGAAGCGCCACACTCACATTTGGGAAGATTGAGTTGCTGGAGATCAGATAGCATTCTCGGTCCAGTCAAGGATGTCAGTTGTGGGATAGAATCGAAGCATGTTACAATCAGGTTTGCTCTTTCTAGTTTTGAACACTAAACATTCAGCACTATTTAGTATTTACCCCAGTGTGCAAATCAGTCTTTACGAGAAGAAAATTTTGGGCAGGAAGTAGCAGCGGTAATCAGAATCAATCTGAGATTGCAAAAATGGAGCCCACACCAGCATGTGGACAGTCAGTCCAGACAGAACACTTGATCATATTTCAAGAATGAAGCTATTCAGAGCATTGCCAGTTAGGTTGCACCTAAGTAGCTGGCAGATTGTATAATATTATGAAGCGTGAAAAGAAAATCCCAGGTGTATGACTCAATAGATCATAAATCAGATGACGAAGTATCTCATTCAAACAGAAAAAAAAATCAAGATCAATCACGCAATATCAATTCCTCTATCCTTTTCGACTTGCTGATCTCATTAGTCCTTCCAAAGTCCCTCGCCGCCATATGGCCAATTCTTTTCCATAAGATGACCAAATAATTCTAAATTTTAAGATAGGTCAAACTATAGGCAGTTTGACGTCCTAAGCTCAACTCTGCAGACCATGATTCTTTCAATACAAACATAAGCCACGCAAGGATTCTTTCAGCATAGACATAAGCACAAGTCTACAAATTATACAGTGTAAACAGAGCTAATTTGTACAGTTGTATCCAATTTATTATTTAATTACCTTGGCTCAGCTATTGATTGTTGTAAACAAAGAACCATTCTTTCTTCCAAAGAGCCAGGAGAAGCTCACATTATCCCTCAGAGGCCATCTCACTGCCACCCTCAGAATAAATAAAAAGAGAAAGGACCAAGGAAGCAGATTCCATTATCACTAGTCGCTTGCTAGTAAGACCCAAACACAGATCCATGTATATAAGTTGATTATAATTCTGTGAACATGGGAAAAGAACATTTCAACTCCAACGGAAACCATCACAAGTCAGGAAACAACATTCATTCATTTATATAGCATTTTTAAGCAAGGATCTCACCATTTCCATTGATAGCAACGGAAATACAGTGTAACAGAGTGTTACAGATAGATAACAGCAGTAAGAAACGATTACGACAGCTCCCCCTAACAAAATGAAATTCACCTGCTTCAGACGAACTACGGTAGACAGCTACAGAAAGGTAGAAAGAAGACAGTGCAGCCCAAAACAGGGACTGTGAAGCACCAGACAGTTTCTGATAACCCAGATTCATTTATATAGCTAGCACACCTAAGGCCAAGCTTGCATCAATTTGTTTACAGTGTCAACTGAACCTAAAGCATTAAAAGGGATACATAAACAACCAGCGGAATGCATCACCTAGTTCTAGTATATCTATACAAGCTGCTAGCTGCTCCACTTTTGGAAGATTAAATTCCAATCTTTGGGATCGGCCCAGAGTGAGGTGGTGGTGTTTAAATCCCAATCTATGGGATCAGCCCAGAGTGAGGTGGTGGTGTCCATGTCAGGGGGCGATCCTTTTCTCTCTATAATACAAAAATGCGCACGCATTTAAGAAAAGAGAGGAACATATGGGATAATATGCCGACGATAGCCATGTAGACTGCAGAGAGCATGCACTTCCTTCTTATCCATGTCATATGATACCAGCTTAGAATTCCAATACTCGGCAAAGATGACCAAACTGCGATCTGGGTGAATGGCAATCACATCCCAGTCTAAGTGGAAATGGCCGCTCATTCTTCCAAACAGCTGGGAGAAGCTCACATTGTCCCTCAGAACCCATTTTTCTGCATTGTAGTCCTCAAGAACCCAAATGGACAGTTCAATCATCTGGGAATTGTTTCCCCTACATAGACTCAGGCAATGTAGGTGCCCTCGGGATTGACCGACAAAAACAAGAACACCACGATCATTTTGTGGCCAATGCAGGGTCCTAAATGGCCGCCCTTCCCCACCAACTGCAAGTATCATATTCAGGTTTTCAGAAGGATGGTGGGCACGCACGTACAGCATGCCTTTAAAGGAGCACGCCACCCCAAAGGCACCTGTGTCCACCATCATGTCCCGTGTCAGGCCTGGCACATCTTTGAGTTCGAGCCTCCATGCCCCAGTTACAGAAGAGAAGCTGTGCACATCAACCCCTTGCCAGGAAAACCCATCTCCAAACCTAAACTGTATCAACTGAAAGTGTGGAGAGATAGCCGGGTCAAAAATCAAATAGGTGTCCGGAACATCATCTTCATCTTCGTCTCCATCTTCATCTTCAGCGTTAATCCATGGAATTGGTGTCCAGCCAGAGCTGGGCACGGACACCCACTCCTCGGTGGCAGGATTGCACACAATAAAGCCCAGCGAGTCATACTTGTCTGCAACCCGCCTGTGCCCAAAGAGGACGAGCCCGTTGCAGGAATCCAAGAGGACAATCTTCTTAATCTCTGGCAACTTCGTCAGGAAGGAGAAGGAATGGTCGACGAGAGGCACCGGCCTCTCTGGGCAGATGAAACCACCGTAGCTCTCAACCCCGTCGCCAACGAAAAAGCCTTCTAGGGTTTGGGGGAAATTCCGGCAGCGGAGGCGGTCGGCGATGAGGTCGCACCAATCTTTGGAGACGCACTTGCATCGGAAGAGAGGCTTGGCAGGGAGGTGCGAGAGTATCTCCACGAGTGAGTCGTCTGGCGGGCAGGCCACCGCGACCTCGCCAATGTCCGTGTTGGGGCAATCCATGTCGCTTCACTAAGAAAAGGGAGGAGCCGGAGGTGAGCAGATCTGCTGCACCAGAGAGGAATGCAGCCATCGTAGGGTCTGGGGAGCTTACCGGTCGCCGGTGACGATGGGGAAGGCCGGAAAAGGGATCGCGCCGCCACGGACACTTGGCCGTTGAAGGTGGACTGATGCTGATGTGTGTGTGCGAGAAGGAGAAGCACCGAGAACGCTGCAGAACTGCTGTTGGGGGCACTTTCAGATTAGTTGATGGCAGCCTCAAAAAAAAAAAAAAAAAAAAATAAAAATAAAAGAATTAGTAGTTTTCTTGATTAATGCTACGTCTTTCCAAAAAGAAAACCATTGTAGATACATTCTGGATTATTAGAGTGATTAAAGTTTGATCAAATAGTTATATAAATACTCCGTACACTATAAAAAAGATGACATAATGGTACAAATTCAGTATTATGGATATTAATAAATTAATAAAATTTTATATAAATTTGGTTCAACTTGCTAGTACTTTAACTCATTCTTAGATTCATTTTTACACGTGGCACCCCACATGTCATGGTCAAATTTATGAGTGATGATTTTGAATAGGTTGCTCGTCTTGGGTAGCCAGTTAAAAACACATGGTGACTAATAGTCTAATATTGTACTATTTCTTCAGGTGACAGGTTTGAATGGAGTGTTGCTACGGATCGTGGCCATGCTCCAACAAGAGATGGGAAAGCAAATCCGAGGAGTTTACCACTCAGCTATAAATCTCTATAGCTAAAAAAAACAGTAAATGTCCTCATCAACCCTCTTTGTGCCTAAGTTTGGCAAAATGATGGACTATAGTTCAAAAAAGACAAGAGATCACTTCTACAAACTGGCTAGGGATCAAATCAGATGATCACTTCTCTCCCTCATCTTTTGGTGTACGATTAGGAAACCTGTGTTATGGGACATGCAATTCTGACGTGGATTCCCAAAAGTGCATCTATGCCCTTTGGTGGGTTTAAAACCTGTTGTGTTACGGGACAATGCAGTTCTGACGTGACTTTTGAAAGTGCATCTAGGCCTCCTTTTGGGTTTTGGCACATTGAATGATTTTTAGCACAGCAGCTTAAACTGTACAAGAAACAAAACAAATTCAATCCTAGCAGCGTTTAGACGATTGAAAGATTTTAATCTTACTTAGCACAGCTTAAACTGTACAACATACACAAGCCAAGACAGGCGGGTCAGTCCTCTGAGTAACACAAAAAGATCAAAGGAACCGCCAGTAAGTGTGCACATCAGAAAAGAGAAAGCTACAGAATCCAAGCATCTAGCTGCTACAGGGTAAAGCTCAGGAGGGAACAGAAAATAAGATCATTCATCATCCTGGGCCTGGTGTGGAGGCAGTGTCTTGAGCACATCTCTCAGAGCGTAGTATATGCTTTCACATCTGTGATCAGATATCAAATTACCAGACAGCAATATCCTCTGAAAATTTTCCCCTGGATCACCTTTCCAGAGCGTGTATGACTCATCTTCAACGCCGTTTATATCCTCAATATCCCTCTGCAGGTAATATACAGTCCCAGGAAGGAAGAGATCCTCAGGCACAAACACATCATTTCTACTATCCAATGACAGCACCTCTGTCGAGCTAGCTGGATCTTTGGTAACTGTCAAAGCAAAGCTAGGTCACAACTAACACATACATCAAATAAAACCATAACCCATTTACTTCGACATGCTCATTCCCAAGTCAATCAAACTTACCAGAATTTGTCGACACTGATACAATTTTGGCATAATCACCGAGTTTACGCGCGACATCTTGAATTGACGAAACAACAAGCTTAGCGTTAGTCACGATATCCACTATATGCTTCATGTCTTCCTTTTCCAGAACACTTACCCTGCAAGGCCACATGGTACAGGCATCGTCTATAAAGGGCCATCTGTTAACCAAGTGTTTTAACATTTAGCATGCACACAAATAGTCCATGCGCTAGGATGGTGTCCAAAAGCAACATATAAAAGGCAAATTATCAGTGTTCTTTCTACTGTGAAAGCTACCTGGACACAAGTTCTTGTCATTTACTACCAGTCCAAACTCAATACCTACCAATCTGTTTTGAGTATTTCATTTCGCAGTCTTGCCAATGAAGCTCCACTGAGCCTAGGTATAATATCATCCTGCAGCAAGTGAAGAAACAACCGGATTACAAATGACAAACAAGTGAACAACTCAACAAAAAAAGACAATGGGAACCGAATTCTGAATCCAACAAAAAGATGAAGCATAACCTGTAGCACAACAGTAGAGACATAGCTCGCACAACTTTCAGCAGCTTCCTTTGATATGCAAGGTGGTGTTCCAAATCCCACAGCAGAAATAATGTCTGGACTGAAACCAAGCTCCTCCTTTGACTTCTTCCGTAGCATTATAGCAAGCAACGCTGCCGATGCTCCTCCAAGGGAGTGACCTACCAACCGTAACTTGTAGTCCTGCTTTAAACTCAAGAAAATTAGCACCAGACAGAGCGTGACAGTTTCAATTGAACACAGAGAAGTAATACCTACTCACCTTGTGTTTTTCCAAACATTTCCTGATTATTCCCAGCTCATGGCGAAGGTACCAACGAGCTGCCTCATATGTTCCAAAGTGTGTTGAGAAACCTTTAGGTGATACATTCTTATCGCTTAGAGCAATCAAATCAGTAACAAGATCGTAGACTGTATGAGTACCACGAATCCCAAGAATCACCAATTTAGTTTGTGGGTCAATGCCAATGTAATATCCAGGCCTCAAAATACTAGAGTCCTTCACAAACTTTACAACATTTCTCTTCCGAAGCATGCTATACTTTGCAAGCCCAGTTGCATTACCTTTGTAGCAACCTCTTGCAAGTTCAAGGTGGTAAATTAGTTCTTGAACCTGGAAAAGGAATAGAGATAAATCCCTGTTTCAAGTGCATACTGTTGCACATTATTTTGAGAAGCATAACATCTAAGAGGCTGAAACTCACTCAATCATCAAAACCAAAACCTATTTGCATTCTTCTTTTGGAACAATAGTGTTACAACATCATGCATACCCAGATCCCTGTCGAGCTAAACAGACCAGGGGTGGCCCAGGACCAAGCACTGGCCATCGGCAGTGCCACCCCGCGTGCGGCAAGGAGGGCACACAGCCAGGGGTGGGCCACCACCGGCCCCCTATCACGATATCCGGGAGAATTTAGAATAAAGGAAAGTTGAGAATAAAAATAGGAAAAATAAGTGAAGAATTGTTTGGGAAATAGGATCTTGTTTATTTAGGAAATAGGATGGTTTTGATTATAGTAAGAAGTTCAAATCTATAAGGACTTTTCTTATAGTTTCTTGGAATACATGTCCTCTAGGGACTATAAATATAGGTGCAATGTAATTATTTCAATCTAGCAAGGAATAGAGCTATGGCTCTCTACCTCTTCTGCTCTCCCTCTCCAGCCACCGCCCTCTCCCCTCCCTGCGCCGCCCGCCTGCCCTAGCCGCTGCCGCTGCCCTGTGCCCCCTGCAGCTAGTCGCCACCACCTCTCTCTCTCCCCGCACCAGCCTCAGCCACCCCACAGGTGAAGGCCCTGACAGTTACTACCAAAAACGCCTATGCAGTTTAAGAACTTCAGTATATGAATACAAGCCTGCAGGGCGTACCATCTTATTGGAGGATATCTGAACACCCTTGAAAGCAGCTTCAGTGCTCTTTGAGGATGCTTGACTGAGGTAAATGAGGTAGAGGCCAATGGTGAGATCACTGAGGCTCCAGTCCTTTATACTTATCTTACTTCGCTGGAGGTCACTTAGGATCTCACTAAATGTCCGGGTGCTTGCAGGGATGTTCTCCGCACGACCAGAAGCTGCATTCAGATAGTACAACTTTAAGGACTTTGTAATTGTGTAACAAGGCGAGTCTATGACAACAAGGCGATGCTCGAAACACAACTTGCCACCCTGATTAGGCAGGATGTGGTGACATTCAGGAACGCCATGGACACTTTACACAGCTAGCAGGCTAGGATGTTGTTCAGTTTTATGTACATAGTGTTTTTCTGTCTTGTGTGTTTTTTTCTCTCTGTCTTGGCAGTTTTGCTGGGATAAGCTTGTAATTATTTCTCTCCACTTCTATAATGAAAAGGCAGAGCACGTGCTGTTTCCCGTTCAAAAAATCGTGTAACATATCTTCATGTGCAGCTTTTTAATTATTTGGCAAAGGAAATAAACAACAAAATTGCATCTTGTGGTGGTCCTCGGATAAACTGCTTATTGAACCAAAGCAGGACTGAAAGAACAGCTTGATTTCTCAGTTATGGCTGGAAATTTCAAAATCCCTATTTCAATTTTACAACAATTCATTCTACACAGGAGTTCCTCATCATAATACGATTCAATTTACCAATGTAGCACTTCATAGAAAAGAAAAGAATGCGTCAGATGGAAGGATCATAATGCTGAGGCTAAGAATAGAACAGCAACTGAATTGGAGGAAACGAACACGCGAAAGGCTTCCAGCTGTATTGCTTGTAGAGGTCCAGCGCGGGCTCGAGGGCCTTAGAGAGCCACGCGACGTCCGGCCTCCAGCTCCTCCAGGGGAGGCCGGCGTCCTCGTCGTCCTCCTCCGAACCATCCCTCCCGACCTCCGCATCCTCCCGGCGATTCGTGGCTGCCGCCTCCACCAGGACAGCCGCCGCTGCCGCCGCCGCTTTTTTGCCCTTGTCCTCCGGTTCGCTAGTCGTCGGAGTGGGCGGGCCGCGGGAAAGTAGTCGGGTGAGTAAGGGAGGTAGGATGGGGTGGTCGAGCTTGATGAGCGGGGCGCGGGAGAGAAGGCGTCTCGCCATGGGCGGCGCCATAGGTCGGGGGCGGTGGGCGGTGAGCGGGAGAAGGGAGAAGAGGGTTCTGGACTGGACTCAACTCTCTTGATCTACACAAACTGAGGTTAATCCCAGCCCTTGATCCGTGGGAAAAAAAAAGGGTCGACAATATTGCGCGTGCTAACACTATCAAAATTATAAATTTAATAAAAACACTTAATAATTAGTTAATGCTAAAATTAAGTAAGATTTTAAGGAGTGGAATATTTTTAAAGAATTAGCTATGGACATGAGCTTTTTAAGACTAGAAATTAACGGTTAACCTGTCAATCATGACCTTTGTTTCTTTCATGTTTACCCCTAACTCTATCTTTTGTCTTGTGCCTATTTTTATGTTTTTTTTTATACTTATTTCTTACGGGTTTCATCTCTAATCTATCCCAACTAGCTTGCGACAAAAAGTTACCTTGTTATTGTTGTTACGGTTCACATCTTCAACCGATGTCTTGTAATCGGACATAGGGCTATGGATGGTGCCGGTGCTCTCTTCTCTATCACCCATATATCACGGTTGGCACTGTTCATTACGTCTTCCATTGCCTAGACACCAAGGGAAGTTGTGAATACGAGAGACATAAAAATTTTCATATCAACAATGTTCAAGTGCAATCAAGCAAGCTTTTATTCAAGAAGTGAAGCAACAATGCTAATGAAACCCTAACTACTCTACAAGGGAACCATGTACTTCCTATGTCCAAAAAACATACAACAACAAATTAGGTGCCGGTAAAAATAGATTACGTGTGACCAAATTATTAGTGAATATTATTCATATTTATGCCTCTAAATTAATTTATTAGAAAAAATATATTTTGTAATAAATCTAATGAATTTTATTTGATACCATAGATTTTGACATATTTTTATCTATTATTAATCAAACTTGAGATGCTAAACCATGATACTATATGTTAAGTTCAATTTTTAGATCAACACATAAATATAGTTCATTATCAAACTCTAACACAATTGTAAAGATACTATGGTTTGAAAAGTAATGTAATGTCATATGATTTTCTACATATATGTATGAATGTTCAAGTGAAATCCAAAATAAAATGATAACAGTCCAGAATAAGCACATGTGCTACAGAATTGCATCCCAAGATACAAATTTTGGACCACGATGGTTAGATGTTTGTTCAAAAAAAATTAGAAACCATTTTAGATCAAGCAACTTAAATGAAAACTCAAACATAGCTTTTTTGAGAGAAAAAAAAATCAAAAATTGATAGATCCATTGAATACTAAAACAGGGAAACTTCATATGCACTACCTATGTCTACTCATTAGTGATAAATTTGTTGGTATGAAAGCTTTTTCCTGACGGGGTAGAAGATAAGAAAAAGGCTTCAAACCTAGAAGGAAAGTAATCTAACATTTTGAGATTATGATTCCAACCAACACAAGCTTTCATTATTTCTTGCTATTGTACACACGTCAGAAAATGGACTCCGACATGTCTTGATTTTTTGGATGTTCTTGGCTTTTTATGCTTAAGCAATTTTAATGATTTAAAATTCAAGGATGAAGTTTCGAAATATTTGCCGAATTGAAGACTTTGAAGACTTGGGATCATAAAATTAAAATATTGAACAATAATAAGATCTTGAAGGCTTATTTAGTAGAGCTTCCTGAGTAGCTTCCAAGCTGAATCCAAAAGAAGCTCTGTCAAAATAGTTTTTTTTTTTTTAATGCGAAGTGATTACATGGTGATTCTGCCAAATGAACTAGGAGATGGTCCATCATTTTGTCAAATGAACTACGAGATGGGAACTGAAAAAGTAGCTTCAATACACACAATAATGAATGTCCTTAGTCTTCATAAATATCCTTTGCGTCATACTCCAAGCACCAAACCAAATCTTTGGAGGCCAAGACACACTTCTGGCCAAACCACTTGTGACTAATTGAAATTGAGTACCATTGCAAAACACATGTTAGTCACAACACTTATGTTCTTCAATCACCAAACCTCTGAATCATCAAATTGGGGGCCTAGATGTGTTTAGTGGCTCTACTCTAATCAGCGTGTGTGGTGATGGAAGAACTAGGTAAGGGAGATGGTGACATCAACAACAAGGAAAAGTGTCAAACAGGTAAAGGGAGGAGTTGCCTGCATGGCCGTTGCTAGTACTGGCCTATTGAGAACTTGTGTCAATGGTTATGGCATACAAATAGGGCATTGATACAACTCCTTTAAGTTGGGTCTCATGGCCATGCACACATGCAGCATGATGCTACATAGAGAATACCTTAGGTAGGATTGGGTATAATTAATAAAAAACGAAAATCAAACCAAATAAAACTGACGAAGCAAAACAAATATTCAGTATAGATAAAAAGGAATCAAAATAACTGAACTAAATTTGCCTCCTACCCTTGGTAAATCAAATTAACCGAAAGACTAAAATATATGGATTGCACTTCACTTACTTGCATGTTGTAAGCATATGGGTTGATGTGTGATGTGTCATATTCAAACTTTTATCTACTCTCTCTGTCCCAAAATAAGTGACATTATAGATGTATGGTGATCAAACTTTCTCAACCTTAACTATGTTTGTAGAAAATATCAATAACATTTATCTCTAAATAATTTATTATAAAAATAATTTCGGTGATTTATTTTATGATACTAATTATAAACCATAAGCATTAACATTTTCTTTAATTTTTTGGTCAAAACTGAAAATATTTGACTTCTTGGGGTTGAGAATGGTATTTGCTTTGGACCGGACGGAGTATCTGTGTTACTATATTTTTTTATTGTTCCTTTATCAATTATCATATCTAAAATACAACAAATACTGCCTAAATTTGCCTTAAAACGTGCATACATTTTGTTCTCTTAATCTCTGCTAAAAATGTTCAGTTCAACTAAAATTGAACCAAAATAATCAAAAACTAAAATACTTGTTCCACATAATAACTTCTGAGAAACGATGTTTTCCTATTTTTTAGATACCAAATTTCTTCTAGAGCCCCTTTTAGCAAAATTCTTCAAGAACCAAAGAACGAACCGAAAACCGTATATCCACTCCTAACCTTAAGTAAAAATAGACATCTTACAAGTATGATTTAATCATTTTCCACCTTTATATATGTTTCTATTTCTACTAATCTACTAATAGATGCAAATGATTATTAATACCTAAATACTACTTTCTGAGCGCGCAGGAAAACAGCGCCCCACGTGCACACACCTCATCCACCGCCCAATCCACCGCCCCGCTGCTTCCTTGGCCGTTGATTCGCACCACGTGTGCGGTCATCTTCTTCCTTCAAGCTCCACGCTCTCTCTCTCTCTCTCTCTCTCTCTCTCTCTCTCTCTCTCTCTCGTACTTTCTCGTCCCGTGGCGAGATCCGCCGGCGGCACGACGGATCGACGCCTAGCGAGCTCCGGTGGCAGGTAGCTCTCTCCTCCCCCTCCTCCTCTCTCTCTCTCTCTCTCTCTCTCTCTCTCTCTCTCTCTCCCTCCTCCCTGGATTTGTTTTCCCCCAACTTCGGCGAGCTCTCCGATAGGGTATAGATGTCCGGCCGAGAGAGGCGGGTAGGGCAGGTGGTGGGAATGGTCGACGGGGCGGCTTAGGTGCGGTTGGCGGAGCGAGGGGCGGTCGGGCCAGGTCGGGCGGGGGCGCCATGGCGAACTTTGTGAAGCTCGCCGGAGTTCGCCATGGACACATCGGGCGGCGGCCAGAGGTGAAGGGTAAGGGGAAGAAGGTGGTCGCCGCCGGCGGTAGGGTCTAGCCGACTCCGGCGAGACCCTACCGCCAAGCCGCGTGGCGGTCTTTGGAGGGGTGGCGGGGAGGTCTTTGGGCGGCCGTGGCGGGGCGAGGAGCCCGAGGTGGCGGGGATCGGCACGGCGCCCGGTGGCGAAGGTGTGCAGGGCGACGGGCTTCCTCCTACGTGCGTAGGCGTTAGTGAGGTCCTTATTAATAAGGTAATATAATGTGCGGTGTCTTCGCAAATTACCACTTCTCGAGATCATTGTGTATCTTTTTCATTTTGTCCATTATTATTGCTATGGTCATGAAGTCAGGATATACTCAGCAAATTTTGCTATTTGACTGTGATTGTGCCTCTCTTTCCAAACAAAACAACTATTGCACGCATCAACTGAACAATGGAATGATTAAGGGGCTGTTTGGTTTAGGGACTTTTTAGTCCTTGTGATTAAAAAAAGTCTGTTTTAGTCCCTACCAAACTAAACAGGGAGAGACTTTTAAAACTTTTTCTCTTAGAGGGACTTTTAAAAGTCTCTATGACTAAAAATAGTTTAGTTCCTAGTAACCAAACAACATCTAATTAAATAAGATTGGCCAGACCCATTGCTTGTACTCTCAAAAACACTGATAGTCTGGTACTATCGGATAATTAGACTAGCCTCCATGTTATTAGTGGGTTAGGTACATTGGCTGGCTAGACAAAGGCCCGAAGCAAGTGGACACAGGGCACTTAGGCCACTAAAGTCTGCAACAGCTCCAGCTGACTCGCCTTCCTTCTGAAACGCCGCGGAGGGGGGCGGAGCAGAGGAGAGCAGAGCAGCGCGCGGAGCGGACAGCGGAGGACAGAGAGCAGAGCACCAGATCAGATCAGATGGCGGCGCCTCCGTCTCCCCAGCCGCGAGTGCGCGTGCTCGAACGCATCCGCGTCGAGCCGCTGCCTTCTGATTCTGATCAACCAGAGCCCGCGCTCCCTCTCACCTTCTTCGACGTCGCCTGGCTCTTCACCGGCCCCGTCGAGCGCCTCTTCTTCTTCCGCCACCCAGAGCCGGCCTCCACGCTCCCGCTCCTCCGCTCCTCGCTCTCCCTCGCGCTCCGCCGCTTCTACCCGCTCGCCGGCACAATCAGGCCCCACCCGCCCTTCCTCTGCTCGTACACCCGTGGCATCGATGCCCTCACCTTGGTCGTCGCCGAGTCGGACAGCCCCGACGATTTCGACCGCCTCGTCGCCAGGTCGCCCAGGGATCTGGCCGGGATCCGCCCGCTCGTGCCGCAGCTACCGCCGCCGCGGGACGACGGAGCGTTCGCGCTCGCCGCCGTGCAGGCCACCGTCTTCCCCGGCCGTGGCCTCTGCCTCGGCGTCTCCGTCCACCACGCTGCTTGCGACGATGCCTCCACCATGCACTTCGTCCGCACCTGGGCCGCTGCCTGCCGCCTAGGCCTCGAGAACGACCAAGGATCCGAGGACGCGGTGCTGCCGCCGCCGCCGGTGCTCGACCGGTCCGTCGTCGCCGACCCCGACGACCTGCGCGGGAAGACGCTCGCCGGGATGGCGCGCCTCGCCCCTCCCCTCCCCGACACCTCCGCCGCCGCAGCAGGAGGGAGGAGAAGACGCCGATGGTGATGGCGTCGTTCCTGCTGCCGCGCGAGCAGATCGACCGGATCAAGGAGGGCGCGGCGGCGAAGGCTGATGCAAAGGCGTCGTCTTTCGTGGCGGCGTCGGCCTTGGCGTGGGTGTGCCTCCTCAAGTCCGGTTCCGCTGGCGTCGCCGGCGCCCAGCGCAGCCACATGCTCTTCTCCGCCGAGTGCCGGTCCAGGCTGACGCCGCCACTGCCTGCCGAATACTTCGGCAACTGCCTGCGCCCCTGCTTCGTGGAAGCCGCCACGGCGGACCTTCTCTCTGGCGAAATAGCGGACGGCGTGGCTGCGGCGGCGGCGGCGATCGGGAGCGCGATCCGGGAGATGGAGCGGGGCGTGCTAGAAGGCGCGGAGGGGTGGCTGGGCAGGGTGCTGTCGGTGCTTCCGGAGCGGCCCATGTCCGTGGGCGGGTCCCCCAGGCACGGCGTGTACGAAACCACGGACTTCGGGTGGGGCCGGCCGGCGAGGGTGGAGATGGTGTCGGTGGAGAAGACGCCCGGGACCGTAGCGCTGGCGGAGAGCCCGGAGGGAGATGGCGGCATCGAGCTCGGGGTGGTGTTGCCGCCGGACGCTATGGACGCATTTGCTTCGTGCTTTGCACATGTCCTCGGCGCCACTGTCTGATTGGCATTCCGATCCGAGGTGCAGCTGCCTTCTTCAACAACACAAAACCAAACATTCGATCGAAGCAGCGTCCATTATATGTGCTTGATTAATCGATTTACTTTACTGTCTTCAGTGAGCTCGTTCTTTCAGTAAATGTGCCAATTCAAGTAATAAAGCCAGTCGAATTGTTCCGAAATCAATCAGGCGCCATGGTTTATGAATGAACCGTGTCGGAAAAATGGGTTCATGAATGAACCGTTTGCAATAACTGTAATAGAGAAAAATAAAACATCATGATCATCCTGCAGCTGCAGCAGGGAGTGAGGAACGCAGGAACATAAGCTTACCTGCAAGGGAGCGGAAATTCTTGTTCTGAAACACAGAGCCTGCTTTGTTGGCTACTAAAATTGCCATGCCAAAGACTTTGCAGGTATTAGAAACCAAAAGTAGACTAACATATTTACTATAGATTTCTCAAGTTAAACGTGAGAGGTTGACAAATTATTGTACCAAAGGATCTATGTTTATGTAACTTGAGTGATTTTTTTTTTGAGAGGATGTAACTTGAGTGATTTGGTCACTCAAGCAATTTATTGGGCCAAATCACACAAATCGATCTATCCCATTTATTGGGCCAAATCACACAAATCCATGCCGAAGCAAAATTGAAGTGAAACAAAGCCTTCCCTAGTGAAACAAAGCCTTCCCTCACACCAAGTAATTATAGGTGAAAGTTGGATATTCATGGATGTTCAATGGATACCCTCTAGTTCAAAAAAAAAAAAACAACGAAGTGATTATCCCCCACCAAAATTTAAATTTCTAGTTCATTTGCTAAAATCCATGTATGTCCAATTTACGCTTCCGCCTTCCACCTCTACCGGTAATTGCGGGGCAAAAACACAAAAATAGAGCCAATAAAAAATTCGAGTGAAATGGGTACAACTATCACACTAATCCTACAGGACTCAAAAACATGAAGCTAAAATAAACTGGAATACGAGTTTTGTACTGATTACTAGAGATTAATTTGATATTTGCACATGATAAACAATAGTAAATCTAGTTAAATAGTACTAAAACTAAAATTTTCTCAAAAAACAGATCATAAAAAGGCAAACAAAAAAAAAAAAAAAATAGAAAAATGCAAGAAAAAAACTAAATTACAAAAAACAAAGGAAAATCCAAATTCAAGAAACAAAGTACAAGAACAAGACCCAAAAATAAACAAAGGTAAAACCAAAATTAACAAATCAAATGTTGTTTTCTACAAAGGAAAAACAAGTTCTATACTAATTACTAGAAATAATTGGACATATAGACATAATAAAAAATAGTAATTGTAGTTAAATAGTACTGTAATTAAATATTTTCCTAAAAAGCAAAAACAAAAAAAGATTGAAAAGAAAAATACCTAAATTGCAAAACTATGTGCAAAAAAAATTAAAAATACAAATAACCGAAATATTTCTATGGACTACAAAAACAAACACAATATAACTCAATAAAGAATCAAACAAATACCCAAAGTTATTTTATGGATTACAAAAGAAAAAAAAAAGTTGTTAATTGATTCATAACCTAAACAAACATATAAAAAAAAAATCAAATGGATGGATTGCCAAAAAGACAAATACCCAAAATACTTATATGGATTCCAAAGTCAAAAAAATTGTTAACTGATTCAAGAACCAAACAAACATAAAACAAATTCAAAATATATGTCCTAGATACTTCTTCAATAGCTAGTATATACAATACATGAGCAACTATAAGTGTAACAGGAAACTATTATAAATACATAAAAATATATCTATAAGAAAACAAAAACAAAAGATGTTAATTTGAGGTAATTACACTAAATTGGCACCATGGTCTCAAAGTTGTTGATATTTCTTAGCGAAAGTAGCGAAGTCTGCGCAAGCACACAATGAATTACCGTTGTAGCCTTCACCCAAAAGTATTCGGGATATCGTTTCTCCATAGGGAACAGAGGTATTCTTCTCTAGCTAATTCGCCCAAGGACAACACAAGGGTAGAGATGGAAGGGTACTATAGCTCTTATGTCGTAAGGATTCCGAAACTCTACTTCTACTTGCTCACTTCCAGCACCGGATCGCACCTAGTCTACCAGGTGATGCCGACATCCAGCTCTAACCGGACATGGAGGAATGCGAGGGACGGACATGGTTGTCCCTACCTGCCACCTACATCACTACCGTAGGCTACACAACAAACAAAGGTAGCCTATAACCTAGATATCACGTCTACACTATTGACTACACTCTAGCGTCGTATAGGAATATCCATCTTTATCAGGAGTTGTTTACTAGAGCATCTGCCATGGGGATGGACGACGAACCCGCAAACAAGTAAAGGTAAAGCTAAACTAAACAATGTAAAGCTTAATGAACAATAGAAATAAAAACTATATGAACCATCAACACTTAGCCAAAATTCTGCTAAGGAGCCAAGTACATGTCGATAGAGGTACAATCTCGGGGAGACACTGACAGTCCAGCTCTTCCCCGCTCTCTCCCTCACATCTCCCTTTTGCAACTCTAGCTAGCTACTTGGGCATAGCCCTTTGGAGTGGTAGTGCAATTGTGTATTGTGCTCTTGATCCTTTGTGTGTTGTACTTTGAGCAGGAGCTCTATCCCTTTGTTTATACAAGGGAGGAGGTCGCTTTCGGTGCCAAAATAGGCTTGCACCGAATGCAACTGCCCCTAGGCCCAAGGGAGATACCGCTAGAGAAGTTGTGGCCTGATCAGGCGCACTTGGGGTCTGGCCGAACCAGGGCTTCGGGCAAAGCCTGGTTGGCTCTGTTGGGCCTCAGAGATTTTGTGGCCGCATAGGCCTCGTCATTTGCTTTCTGAAAAGTCCTGTGGGATGTGAAACTCCGAATTAGGGAGTTATACCCAAAATACTAGACCATGCTCCTGCAGCCTTCTTAACGGTTCAAGGTTTTAATGTTTGACCAAAATTGCTAAAATTCAGGTTTAGTTCAAAACTGAATTTTGGTTATTTGTGAAGCCTTGTTAGTGATGAATTTAGTGATTAGTTAGAGTTCTTTGGTTATAATCAATTTTACTTTTCAATACTTCAAACATTATACTTTTGATTAAAACAAAAGTGTCACATATGTTTATATATGAAATCTATTTTTATTGATCCCTAAACATCAAACTTGCTAACTGTTTCATAGACTTCAATAAAAAGTCGGTGAAGGTACAATTTATTGGCCCCTGTTTGGATCCCTCTAGCTCGGCTAGAGCTAGTTTCTAAACTTGCCCTGAACTAGTCTGTAGCCAAAGATGTGTTTGGATACGAGGGCTAGTTTAACAATAAATATGGTTATCTAAGAGCAACTCCAACAAAAATGTTATATTCTTTGTCTAGGCTATATTTAGAATTTTTGAGCAAAAAATGAGCTCCAACGGATATGCTATCTGCTTTTCTAAAATAGCTAGTTATGTATTCCTGAAATTACACTAGCCATAGATAGCCAGCCTACGCCGCTCGCCATCTCCAACCCCCAATTTTTCATTATAGCATATGTGAAATATCCAGGCTCTTGTGAAACTCATTTTTTAGTCATGTTTTTTATTTTGGGGTTATTGTGTTTCTACCGTTGCTGAAACGTCAATTGTGACTTTACCCTTTTTTTTTCGCCATGTTGCGATTTTACCCTGTTATGTTAAAACGAAGCTCAAGTTTATTACTCTGTTATAAGCTTGTAACGGTGTTAATTTGAACCTTTTTAGGACAACTTTGCCGTAGGAAAAATGCCCTTATTTTTCTTGAGTACATTGTGATTTTTCCCTGTTTTCTTAAAAAAATGTCAGCAATATTAGACCAGTCTCAATGGAAGTTTCATGAATGTTTCATGTACATTAAATGCAGCGCCACATCAGCAAAATTTCACTTTTTACCTGAAACGCCTAGGAGAGAGAAGGAAAAAGTTTCACCATGGTGAAACCTTTGGGCAATGTTTCACATGCATTGGAAACGGCGTGAAACCCCTATTGAGACAAAAATAGAGTTTCACCATGGAATCATGCAATTAAACCATACAATGAGAGAGAGGTTGTGGGACCCTTGAGCCTATAAAACTGTACAATGAAACTGTGCATTGAGAGAGACGACTATTTCATGCCAAAGTTTACATCTTAAAAACCGGGAGGTGAAACTCACCATTGAGACTGGCCTTAGACACATACGTTCAGGAAGCAAATTCAATTCACACACACACGATCGAGGAAGCAAATTCAAATCACACAAATGTCGATCGACACAACTTGGAATCGAGGCTGCCCAAGCAGTGAAGCCTGCATGCCTGCGACGTCGATAACGGAGCGATACCTGACATTGTTCCTCTCTAGCTAGGCCGCCGAGCCCCACGACGCCCGGGTGCTTCCTGGCCAGGGATGTTGAGCGCGTACTGCACCAGCGGGCTGAACACGGCGACGCCCGCGCACATTAGCGGCGTGGCTCCGGCGGGCGGTAGGGTCTCCGGGACCAGGACCACGTAGGACTGAACACAGTAATGTTGCTCCTAATATTTTTGGAAAAGTAAAATCATAATGTACTCAAGAAAAATAGGGGTATTTTCTCGAGGACAAAGTTGTTCCAAAAAGGCATAGTTAACACAGTTATAAGCTTATAACAGAGTAAGGATGAACTCGAGCTTCGTTTTAACAGAACGAGAATAAAATTGCAACATGACGAAAAACGAGGGTAAAGTCACAATTGGTGTTTTCAGCAAGGGTAGAAAACACAATAGCCCTTTTTGTATTTTACAAAATTGCTAAATTATAGGATTTGGCTATTAATTTTAGCCAACCTCTTGGAGTTGCTCTAAGCATTTGACTCATTTAAACCATATGTCTGTCCGGATTTGGTGTGGTAGGCTCTTGTGTGGCATCTCGTGTGGTTAGATAACAGGTGATTAATTTCTATTTGTGTGGGCCCCATGTTAACTAGCCCAAATAAATAACTCTTTGGGGGATAGTTTTTAGGGTGGGCTAGTTAAAAAAAAACTAGCTCTAGCCCTCCTGTTTGGTTACTTTTGGGCTAGTTAAGCACAAACCAGCTCAAACTAGCTCTAGCCCCGGATCTAAACAGAGCCATTGTTGAGTTTTGTAATTAAAATTTGAACCTGTTTTGGATAGAACAAACCAAAAATTTTGACACCATTTGTTGTCGATGTACATTCTTTATTATACTACGAAAACTCATGTTAGCCTCTTTTCAATTGTTTAATGAAATTTCAAAACTTTGGGGCCCAAAAGACCTTACTTATATTTTTGTTTATCATTTTAAGCGCACACATATGTTATGGTCCCATATGTATGCACTTTGATTGAGACATAAAATGCATAAATGCAATGTCACATATGATGAATATGCATGATCAAGGCTTCAACTTCTTAACGTCTGCGCAAATAGAGCCAAATACTAACAGCTACTGCTGGTTTCCTTGTGCAGAAGATCGATTTATCATGACGAAAGATGTAAGGAGTGATGTATGCTTCTTCAAGCAGTGTTGTCGCCACATGTTTTTTTTTTTTTTTTTTTTTTTTTTTTTTGACAAAATCGCTACATGGATGTTGACAAGCATAACGCGCCAAGCCAGTCGTACATGCGTGCGTAAGATCAGACGTGTATGCCGTCCGTCTCCATCGGTTGGCTCGTTGCATTGTACTACTAACAAAAACCTAAAACGGGATCACTAGCTTGCGTTAGTTGACGTTAGTTGACTAACAACTCTACACGTACACGTTCCCTCTCTAGAGATAAACTGTTGTGGTCTCGAGTACTACTGTACAGCGCGCGTGCAGGATCCAGTACTTACATGTTATATGTACACCTGTGATCATGCATCCTAAGAATATTTAAAGGTATCCCGAAGAGGTAACGTGTTTGTTCAAAATATATAGATCCTATTTTTTTTTTAAAAAAAAAATACATAGTACACAGGTCCACCACACACGTACGCACCCTCACACACATATACAAACCCTACCCCTATGTTACAACATGTTTTACCAACTTCATGAATTATTTTTTTTATCAAAATACTTTTCTTGAAATACCTTTATGGGTGAAGCTCCTTTTTATACTGTCACAAACAAGTAGAGAGAGGTGAAAAAAAAAAAAAAAAAAAAGTAGTTTTTCACAACTCTCTCTCATTTCCCACTGTAAGTAACGCATGAAGTTGTTTTGTGAAATAATTTTTTCAAAATAGCCTAGCTTCGCTGAGAAAGCAAACAGGGCCATAAAAAAGTATCCTTGGAATTCAATAACCCCCTATTACTCTGTTTATTTTCTTCATATATAAATAAAATAAATAAATAAATTTCCTTAGATTTCTTTGCACATTTATTGATGATGCTCGTCAGTTAATCCACATCTATTTATTTGTCCCTAAATTTGAATTCCTTTGTCTTTTAATTAATTGATTGAACATCTAACTCACAACTCATATTAATGAACGATACATCTGTATGTATACCCCAAGAAAGAGACATGTAAAACCTTTAGTGTCGACCGTATATGTGAATGCACAAATTATTCTTTGTGGAAAACAGCGCTACGTATAGGCATTTGCATTTTTGTTAGAAAATACTAGTACTACATGGTTAACGAATAATAATTAACTCAGGTTGCTGCTGTTTATAAAAGTACTATAAATAAAAGTACTAATGATCGAGGAATGCCTGCAGAGACGTTACGTACGCACGGACGGACTCCGCAGGCGCGCAGAGAATTCTAGGAAGCTTCTGCCACGAGCGCGCAGCCGGCATGGTACAATGTTCTCGATCGAGTGTTCTTCGGGCCACTGCATCTATCCGGCCGTCCGGTCCGGGGTCGGGGTCGGGTCCGGGTCCGTCCCACATACAGCATATATATACACAAGAAATTATTATAACTTTACCGACAATATCTAACAAGTCAATCTTGTATGCAAGACATTTATATGTATTATATTAAGCACTTACAAATTAATGAAAAGACGATGCGATGGATTGTTTCTTTGATCAAATTGTTGGCCTTGGAATGATTATCATTGGTCCACTGTCCACTTTAACAATCTCTACATAGTACCACTCATGCATGTAAGTAGTTAGCTACCAGTACTCTTGCCAAATTAGAGAAGGGAGCTGACATTTTAATATATGGTACTCTACTACCAATATATATAAGATTGCTTAATGATAGTAGGAGAGGCCTGATATCCAGGACCCGGCAGGTATGTCACTGTACTGCATGCAAACAGTTGTAAGAAACCCACGCATACATGGCATTGATCTCGGTCATGTGTCCAGCTGCATTCGCTACTTCTTCTTCCGCGAAGACGACGTCGGCTCGTGGTTCCTGAGCATCTCCTGGAGCACCTCGTCGTCGAGGTACTCGAACTCGATCACGTCCCTGCCGGTGCCGGAGCCCCCTGCTGCTGCTGCTGCTGCCTTGACGAGGAGGATCCGGAGCCGCGGGCCTCCCCTGGCGTAGATGGGCGCGTCCTCCGGGAAGTTGAGCACGGCGTTGGCACCGCGCATGGAGTAGGCGGAGCGGTCGTACGCCCGGGCGGCCTCCTCGGCGGTGTCGAAGGTGCCGAGCCACATGCGGACGCCGTGGCGGCTCGAGTCGCGGATCTCCGCCGCGTACTTGCCCCAGGGCCGCCGCCGGACGCCGCGGTACTTGGTCGGCTCGCCGCCTCCGCCGTCGTCCATATCAGCGGATGGCGATGGGTGTGGTTGCTGCTGTCAGCAGTTACGAGTAATGGCTGTTTTCTGCCTGAATTATATCGATGATGATGGTCGTAGGGTGGTGGCGGGAAGTTGGAATGGAAGACGAAGGCGCGGGCGTCAGGGGTTTAAAAGGGCCAGGGAAGGTGCATGGGAAAGGCATATTGATGGTGGGCCCGGCACGTGCTTGCATTGGTTCCTTCCTTTTTTTTCCTTCCAAAAGGCAAAATTGGATTACAAGATTTCTGCCGCTATTCCCACCAAATATTTATCATTTCTGCATGCATTAGGTATGTGGGGTGCGTGGAGAATCACCAGAATTGAACTGAAATATATACTCCCGACCCCTCTCTTTGCGCATGCTTTACGCTAATTATGCTAATTATGATATATACATATGCCAATATTCTCTTGATTCAAGAATATAATAAGATGTTTCAGTTTTGCCATTAGTTAAACTTCTTCAACTGTAACCAGGATTATGAAACTACTCCCTATTAGTATCCTATTCAATACTACATTAATAAATAAATACACTATCAAGACACTTTGTTTTGGTGAATTTGATTAATTTGACGTCACTGATTGTTATTGGACATTGGTGCATATAATCTGGTTAAAGTTGGAGAAACTGTACTTACTCGGTGAGTAGAGCACAATTAATAATTAAAACACCCTAGTTACTTTTTACAACGGAGGATATATATATAGGAGATTAGAATCGAATCATGGTACCTCCGGTCGTCTCCTTCTCGTCACCACCGCCTTCATCAACTGCCCTTAATTTTCACCTTTTCATTCTTCTTCCCATCGTTTTTATTCTCACAGTAGTAACCAAATAGTATATAGCAACATGGTTTTCTTTACCCCAGCTATATTTGTTCCTGGTTTCAATTCATTGGTGCACCTCCTTCCCTTTTTCGTGACCATCCTCAAAGAAACAGCCAACCTGGGCCATGCATGGCTTTGTGCATGGGATGATGGGAAGACCGCATCCAACAATCAATAAAACTATTATCCAACCCAGGCCACCCTTTCAAGCAGCCTAATCTTGAAACACAAGCAAATTGTCAAAAAGTTACTTAGTGTCCTGCTTTCTTATAAGAGGCTGGTGCATGTAGTAATTCATACTTACTTACCTTAAAAATAATACTCTCTTCCGAAAATAAATAACTTTCTAAGGGTTAAAATTTATCAAAAACATACTTCCTCTATCTCTGAAAGAATAGATTTCTAAAATTGTCTTAAGTCAAACTTTTTAAACTCTGACCGAATTTCTAGAAAAACACGTTAAGATTTATATTATCAAACTAGTATCATTAGATTTATCATGGCAAATTTTTCATAAGATGCTCATTTTATATCATAAATGTTGTTATTCTTTTTTATATAAAGTTAGTCAAACTTAATAATGTTTGATTGGCACATATTATAGAATTTATTTATTCGGGATGGAGAGAATATTATTCTACAAATATTTTTTATAGGACACTACCTCTTGATGTGGAAGCTAATTAAGTATTGGCGCAAGCAAGCAAGTAACTACCAAATCTATTAGAAATCATTCAAGAAAGGGAAGGAGGTGAGGACACATGCATCTTTTTCTAGCATCCTCAATTGGTCTAAAAATCTAAAATTTATTTCTTTTATTAGGGCAGAGGAAGTACATATATAAGCCACACCCGCTAATCATCTGCCCCAACTTAACAAATTCACTAGCAAGTATGTATGAAAATGTTGTCAATAACACACATCCAAGATTTAGTTGATTAAGTAGAAGGATCCCATTAAAAATTTAGATGACTTTGTGTGAGTTAAGATCCCATTAAATAAAATGGACAAAATCAACCCACATTAATTGTTTCAATATTTTTTTTTACATGAATGGAGGAAAGTAAACATAAAGATAGGAAGACGTGATGATGTCATCATAATTATAAGAGATCACATCTGAAGTACCATGAAGAAAACTAAAATGAAAAAAAGACAAAACCAATGATCCATTGTATATTATGACAATTATGGTGGATTTGTACTAAGTCATCATCATCATCATTGAAAACAATAACATTTGTAATATCCATAAACATCACCAAGTCCATTGTGAGATATAGTCATGGTTTATTTGTATAATGCTTGAACCAAAACTTATTATAGTGTGTCATTTATGTATATGCTCGAACCAAAATTATGGGGGTTTCATACATTAGTGTGTTATTTATGTATAATGCTCGAACCAAAACTTATATGGAATATATAGGCAACATAGAATTCATATGCGAAAACCTAATCCATACAAAAATGAGTTGAATTGAAAGAAACTATAAAAGAAAAGGCGGGGAAGGAAAAAAAAAGGGGGGGGGACCTTTAGTACCGTTTAGACATACCAGACTAAATGTGCTAGTCATAGGGTAAGGTCTCAAGGCCTAACAATACTACACAAATGATTTTGCATGGCGTTTACAAATTATTAACCATATATGGCGGTTTTTATAAAAAAAACACCATAGTTAATGTCTCGATTAACTGTGGTGGTTATAAAAAACCACCATGATAAATCAATTAACCATGGTGCCATGGTTAATGAGGCCCAACCCAGCCCAAATAAGCTCATACCACCCCACTACACCTCGAGCATATAAAAACAACACCCAACCCTAACCTTAACCCTCCCTCCCTCACCCTTCTCACTCACCCAACCACCCACACTCACCCTCTCCTATCTCCTCACCCAACACCGATGTTGCCCCTTTTGCCCCCCTTCGATATGCACGACTATTCCTCCCCTCCCCAAGTCCAGCACCACGCCACCACCCACTCTGTTCTCCATGCCCGACGCCCCAACCTCCCCTCCCCTAGGCCTAGTACCACCCCTCCCTCTAGCGGCCCCTACCCGACGGTGCCTCCTCCTCAAGTGGCCAGAGGCGGCGGCACCCTCGCCATGAGAAAGATTTGCGTGGGGCCTAGTGTGCGGCGACACGAGGTGGCACACGGGCCAGCTCTCCTACCGGCGGCAAGACGGTGGCCCTCCTTTCCGCGAGATCCACCCCTCCCTCTCTTCTCTCGGAGGATCTAGGGCGGGGCAGCGCATAATGAGGTCATTGTGGCCGGATCCACGAGTGTGGTGAACCGTGGTAGCCGGGTCCACTTGTGGTGGCGACGTCGGCAGTGCAGGGGTAGCGTCCGGGGCGTGGAAACCGCTGCGGGGTGGGCGGATCCGGTGGAGGCCCATATCCCGACCCGTTAGGGTTTGGTATGGGCTTCCTCTTTTTTTCGGATTAACCATCGTGGTTTTTAGTGGAATTGAAAACCTCCATGGTTAATCTATCTATTTGTCATGGCCTTCCATTGGTGGCGGTTGAAGAAAACACCATGGTAAATTGAAAGAATAAATCACCACAGTTAATCTTTTGTGGAGTAGTGTAAGGTCCACTTTCAGTCACGGTTCCCTAACCGGGCTTTATTCCCGAATTCATAGTCCGGGTTGGAAAACCAGGACTAAAAGGGTCTTTCCATCTAGGACTAGTGCTCAGCCCTACACTAGTGTGATGTCGCAAGCATTATATATTGGCTTTTATAATTTCACAAAAAAATATTGTTGTTATAAATTTTATCAAACTAAAATCCATTATCATACTTAGACCATATCAAAGAATCTTTCTAAAACTTACTACTTTCTAAATCATCATTCAAGAGAGATTTGCATAAAATTCACTTTCTCTATCTTTTCACTCTCCAACAGTTTTTTCTATATTTTGTGCGCACTCTAAAGAGTTATTCTTGTTTTCTATCTGATATCTAATTAAAGAAGTGAGAAATCATGAATAGAAGACGGATGCATGGATATTTTGATAACCAATTAAAGAAGTTGTTGAAGGGTAGTCGGATAGCATGGATGAGTTTTTGAATTTAAAAGGCTATATTATTTATTTTTTAAAAAAAAAATAGGTTGGGGTTTTCCTTGCTGACTTCGGTCAAAAAAGTTGTTGAAGGGTATTTTGTCCAAAAAATCTGATGATATCTAAAAAATGCTTCGTTCATATACCTACCTTTCCTCTCCCATCGCCTTGCCAGGTCGGATGGCTCGTAACGTCCACCTCTGAAGATGAAAACTTTAATGAGCTAGAGCACGAAATTGAGGGCCGATGCAGAAATCATTGAGATAGGTTTGTTGGCCGTTGTTTTTTTATGAAATTAGCAATTTATTAATTGGGAGATAAGAGTACAATTGCGTGCAGAGAGAATTGTACTCCACATAAAAAACGTTCTGATGATGGCGGCCGCAGTACTGTAACAAGGGTTCACTGGGGAAAATAAAAAAGAAGACTACGCAGCAAAAGTTATTGCAGTTCACTGGATCCGGCCGTAGTGTTCAGTGGAAGCCATGGAATCGTAGTTGTGGCTGACTGGGCCGGAGGATGGAGACTGTTTGTTAGTGAGGGACTGAGGGAGGTGGGTGTATATGCCGTGGAGGTGAAGGTGCTCCTGCTGTTGGTGGTGCAGGCAGTGGCGCTGCTGCGATACAGCAGATACGGTTGGCTGCTTGGAGTCTTGGATCAGCTGCAGCACATCACCTGATGCATGGATGATTGTGATGTGATCCTAGTATCAAAAAGCGTGATTGCGATGTGCGAGGTGCGGTGCATGTTTTTGCAGCCGCCTTTCATTTCATCTGCATGCATGTTTTTAGGAGAGTAGTATATATAATATAGGAGTAAATCTGAACGAGATAAGATTGTTTGGATTTTATATAATCAGATCATTACTAGCATACTATACTCGTACGTATTGCGATGGGAATTAATACACATGTATGTATACGTGGTGGATCAGTACTACGAGTAACTATGAGTAGAGCATACATACATGTTACATGTAGTACTATTCAGTACGTAATCTAGACTAGATGGCGGCGGTGGTTGCATGCCCAGATGATCAAAAGAAGTCAGCTGCATATGGAAAGGTGCGCGTGTGTCTGTGTGTGATTCCTGATTCCGAGTGAGAGCGACTTTGTGGAGGTGGCTGTGGCCCTGCCTGACTACGGCTTGACCGGCACACAACGGGAGTAGCCAGGTGGCGCGCCAGAAGCCACCAGCCAGTGCAAGAGGGAAAGGAGCCACCCACACCACCCGGGCGCACCTGTGTGTGCATGCATCGCATCAAATCATCGTGCGGCTGCCGTCGACTCAGGTCGGTGGCGGCAAGGCGTCTCTCTCAGTCTCCGGTCGCTTCTTCCTTGCATTGGTCGCTTCTCCGGCGGCCTTGACGCCGCCTATGCACCCCACCATCACCGGATGTCTGCCTGTGTGTCTCTCTCATGCCTCACGGATGCATGCATGTTTCCATTTTCATCACCCATCTCGCGCCAAATGGTGCCCAATACAAAACTTGTGGTGTGAGCCATTTGTTTATTTAATTAATTTGGGACGAATTGTCTTTCGTGTCATATTTATCTTGTACTCACTCGGTTCCAAACACATGTTTTTTTCTAGATACATACTCCCTCTCCGTCTCAAAATATATCACTTTTCGAGAAGTCAACCTTTCTAAACTTTGACCAACTAAATATTAAAGACTACCAATATTTATAATACATAATTAGAATCATTAGATAGATCATTGAATATACTTTCAAAATAAGTTTGTTTGAGATATAGATGTTGCACGCTTTTTGTATAAACCTACTTAAAGTTTTAAAAAATGATTGACACATATCCTATAACGACATATGTTTTGGGACAAAAGGAGTATTTTTTTTTATTATGTAATAAGTATTATTTATTTTAAATATACAGTAAAAACAATATATCTACAAAAATAAAAATGTATTAGATAATTTAAAATGGATGCAATATTTATTACATGTTGACTGTGCACGGATGGCTACCGAAATGCCCTCACTCCATGCTACGGAACTCCGTTCATTGTTTTTATTCCAATTGTTTAATTATCAATTCAAAATTATATTAAGATTTAAATTACACTGAAGTTGTCACACATCCAATCTAGGCTGTACCCCTCATTGTCATCCTGGGTGTTCGGTATTACCGAACCGATCGGTTCGGTTCCTCGGTACTAGCTCTAATTCGGTTCCCAGCAAAGTCGGGTACCGTCGGTTTTAAAAATTCTCGGTACCGAGCTACTTCGTTTTGGTTCTTTCGGTTCGGTTCGGTAAATACCGAAAAACACCGAACAAGTGAAGAAGTGAAGGGGATACTTGCCTCGGACGAGCGGGGACGGCCAGATCCATGTTGGTCGACGCAGCGGGGACAGCCGGACGGGCGTGCGTGGCGCAGGGGGGGCCGGACGGCCGTCAGCGGGGACGCGCCGGGCCGGCGGCCGGGCGGCCGGGCGGCGAGGCCGAGAACGCGAGAGGCATCGGGTCGGGCGTCGGGCGGGGCTGGCGTCGGGGATGGGCGTCGGCGGGGGGGGGCCGGTGGCAGAGGCGTGACCCGGCTAGACCACGCGAGGCGTCCGGGGCGGGCGGCGGCTTCTCCTAAAATGGCCCAAGTAAGGGCGCCCTAGGGCCATGCCCTAAGGGACCGCACGCCAAGAGGGAGCGGGCGTCGCCTCTGCTGCCACCGTAATGGTTGAGTTACCGAGTCTTAGTAAATTTAGAAAGAGTCGCTTAGTTAATGAATTTAGTTGAGGAATTGAGTTAATGAATTTAGTAAATTTAGAAAGAGTCATGACAACCGTCAAACGCCCCGACTACTAGTTGTAACTCTCGAGGGCAAAGATACATCCAACCATGTCACCATCGACCATTTTGGCAACACGCCCCAAGGAAACCCACCGCAAAGATTGGGGACAAGGACTAGATAACCCAACTGGATCAAAATCTCAAGGTCAGCAAGGAGAGGGTGGGCACGCCCGCTAAGAAAAAAAACAAGATACCATCACCAACTCGAAAAAATCGAGCAAGCTCAATTTTCGGAATTGCCTATGGCGCCTCGCGCAGCAAAAGCCATCTAGGGATGAATCGACAACCTTGGTGAAGAGAAATAGCATATGCGATAACTTATACATGAAGAAACAAATCTTTGAAATACCACAATGGAGGAGTCCCTCTCATCTAGGACCCTAGAGATCGTCAGGGAGGTGTCACACAACTTGTTTGTGGCACCATGAGCTAAACCGTTTAAAGTTTTAGACAAATAACTTTGCCATTACTACCATACCTAGATCGAGGCGTCAACAACGGGTATCGTGCGATCATCACCCTCGAGGGCAACTATCGCCAACGGCTTAAAATAAAGCTAATAAAAACTTTAAACTTCAAATGGTCGCCGTACACAACGCTCACCACAACAACAAGGATCTACATCCCAAGGAAATCCCTAACGCCAATACAATCATCCAAATAGGCTAAAGCAGAGGAGGTAACAACTACGTCACAACTCTAGTTTCTCGCTCCCTCATCCGACAACGGATCACAAGGTGCCCCCATATGAGGGGATGGAGCTATATTATGGTCGTGGGTGGCCGCACCCACGAAGAAGGAAAAACAATGATTATGATCAAAATTTCAATGTATTTGCACCCACGGAATAAAAATCTATACACCCCAAGCCAAGCGCACCCGCCTCGGAATTGCTCTAGCCCCGCCCGAGTGCCCCCAATGCATTACAACAACTACCCATGTCGCCATCTTCTGGCATGATAGGCCAGCCCCCGACCATCTAGGTAAAATGAATATTTTGGTCTCCCAATGATCTTGAATAAAATATTTGTATATTGGTATAGATCATGTCAACATCCAAGGTTGTTTGTCAAAATTTGAATTTTTTAAAACCTTACAATTTAATCACCTCACAAAAGTTGATATGAAAACTTAACTTATTACTTATACATGAAGAAACAAAAATAACCAAACTTGTTAAGTAGTAAACTAGACCAACTAATATATAGTTGGAGGGAGTAGGCCCTGTTTGGATCCTATAGTCTAAAGCTAAACTATATATCACTTTAGCTCTTGACACTCCAAATAGGAGGTCTAAGTATAGTCAATTTCACAAAATTTTAGACCGCAAAATTGAACTAAAATGTGGTTTAAAGTTTTAGATAAATAACTTTAGCCAATTACCTTTAGACAATAGGATCCAAATGGGCCCTAAATGTACGAAAAGTTAGTTTAAGAGGTTATTTGGACATAGCACATGCTTTGGGGAAGTAATCTGGACTTTCTCCAACCGTGAATTTTTTATTAGATATACTATAAATATATTTTGACGGTTTACGATTTGGTCATGTAAATGATGATGTTTTCTCAAGACTATCAATTTGAGCTAGAGATGATTGACTTAAAATAAAGCTAATAAAACACTTTAAACTTCAAATGGTGAGAGTTTTTATATATATACGTACAAAACTTTGTGGCTAGTGCACGACGGGGTATAGCCAATAATCATATAATCGAATAAGTCAAACGTGACTCGATAGTGTTAGTGGATTCGTCCCGCCCGTATCTAACTATAACTAGTTAATAATTGGCTAGGTAGCACATGCGCTAGGCTAAAGCAGAGCACACTTAAGTATCTTCCGGCGCCAAATTTTGCAATTCCCCCATGTTTCCTTTTTATCTTCCGATCCGATCGACCACCGACAGATGTGGGGGCGCGTCTGCTAGCTGTTCTGGTCTGTGTTCTACTTTTTTTTTTTTTTTAGTATTTCTTTTTTCTTAGAAACAGGTTGCATGTGTGACTAAAACCTCCATGGGTTCAGCCGGGCTGAGCCAGGCAGTTAAAAAGCATTGTTCTTTTCTCATCATGCCACACGGACTATAGCAGGCTACTTCTTTTGGGCCAGACCCGGGCCTAGGCAGGCCGTCCGGTATCTGCGATTGCTCGTGCTACTGACGATCTTGTGCTACTGAATATCGTGAGCACTAGAAATAATAGCGGCGTTGCCGCGTATGGCCAGTGTATGAGCTTCTTCCTAGTTGATTTAGACATCAATGGTTTCACATCCAAGCATTGAGTCTCAATTCCAGATATTGAGAATAATTGGATGTAGACCTTAGTACATGAACAAAGCCCCGGTATGTAGGACAAATCATTAGTGAGCACTTATAGTTGGAATTATAATTACAGAAATTACCTGAAGTATTACAGTACTTGACTGAATTTAAAAGTAACAAACACATAATATATATGGAATTCGTCGCAAAGAAAAAAAATTAATTGTGGAATAATGAACCATAAGAACCGAATAAGGTCTTGAAACCATGCAGTGCATTGAAGCAAGTAAGATGGGCGGAACTCAGCAACGTATAAGATAATTCGACTCATGAGAGTTATCTATACCTGCAGGCATATGAATATGAAAGACACTTAAATTACGAGCTCAGAAATTGAAAAAAAGGCAAATATTTGAACTGGTTGAGTTGACTGCCGTCTGCACAAATGCTAATCAACAACTATTATTAGTGTATGCCCACATGGTTTGCATAATATGTGTCGTCTGAGATCAGATTAAATTTGGATATAGTAATAGCATGATCAAAACCTATCTGAGGTTTGTACAACTAATCCTCAAAGTTAACTGGATTGTTCGATGAAGGTACTTAGCCTGCGCCGGTCTGCATTCATAGTAGGTGGTTGAACCTAGATACAGGAACCAAAAAGAACATACTTAGAGCAAATAAAACCAAAATCTTTGGGAAGGAGCATGAATTGATTAAAACCTTTTGCAACAGATGTAATAGGTCGAGAACATCCAGGACACTATCGTCGATAAAGAACCCCACCAATCAGCTGCAATTAATTTTAAAAAAAGTTCAGTTGCAGTAGCTTACAAAGGACATGATCACTATCAGGCAATTTATTTCAGAGATATTAGCTGCACACTGAGAGGAGTAACAACAGATCAATACCGGTTTTGTCATTTAGTGCTCAACACCTAGCTTCTGGATCTCTAAATAACCATCGCTGGATGCACAGTTTTAGATTATAATGCACATACAAACCATCTCATTTGAATGAACCATCGTTGGATGCACAGTTTTAGATTATAATGCACATACACCAATTTGTGCAGCATGTCATAGACTAAATGATTTCTTATTTTTCTATGCACCAAAGCAAATGTGCTCCAGTTTCTGTGATATCCACTTGATGGTGTGCATTTCGAGACAATGGATCTTTCAATCCTTTATAATTCAGGGCACTGCCCTGCATAAGAATAGGACCAGTCATCTGTAATTAATTTTTATAAATGTAACCTACACCAGCTTACAGAGGACATGTTCGCTATGAAGCGTTTTATTTGAGATATTAGTTGCACACTGACAAGAGTAACTTGTTTGTATGGAACCAACCTGCAGCCGTGCTTCTAGAGGTTGAAGCCTCGGTGCCTGGAGTATGAAATAGATACCCATGGCTCAGCATAGCACGTTTTAGAACATAATAACTTGGAAAATACCCAAGGTTCACCATCAGCTGGCCCGAGCAGTTGAGTGGCATGTAGACATGGTAAATGGGAAAAATAATTTGGTGCCATCATGATGTCACACAGCCTATATATGCAATGCATATTGAGAAGTGAACTCAACCACATTTTTGAATGGCATGTGAATAGAATCTGTGGCATTATGTTTGTGTGTACTCTTATAAAGCATGAACCTCGCAGTCGCCACCAAAACATGAAAATAAACAGCTTACCTTTGGCAGTTACAAAGACGATATGAAAGCTTCATTTAAGATCTACATCATATAGGGTAGTGTTATGAGAAGAAATACTGGCACCTTGAGCTTCAGTTGGTAACAAAGCCGTAGTTGTTGGGGCTCCATGAAATATTTAATACTAAGTTCCATTGATCATACGTTCTGAAACAATAGTAGTTTAATACTAAGTTCCATTGATCATACGTTCTGAAACAATAGTAGTTGAAAAACAACAACATTAATACTGGGCAACGAAAATATACAGGTACCTGCTATTTTATATTCTTTATTATAGTAAAACAATGGTTAGAAGAAAGGCTAAAAGGACTGTGGCCAAAAAAATATATCATTTGGAAAAGATAAAAGCAGTCTCACCGGAGCAGTGTGGAGAGGAATTGGAAGTGATAATATTTAGCAGTTCCATATTTTATATATCATCTTGTGGCAAACCAAAATTAATTTCCGTTGATCGTACTTACCGAAGCAATAGTAGTTGAAAAATAACAGCATTAACACTGGGCACTGGAAATATATAGCAACCTGCTATTTTATTCCCTTTATTTCAGGAGAACAATGCTGAGAAGAAGGCTAAAAGGACTGTGAGAAAAATGCATCATTTGGAAAAAAATAAGCAGACTCACCGGAGCAGTGTGAAGAGAAATTGGAAGCAAGAATATTTGGCGGTTCCAGGTTTTGGATACCTGCATATGATTGGTAACATGTGAATCATTAGGAAATTAATAATTTCATGTGGTAAACTAAAACTGAGCAGTTACAAAATTAGTAATCTGAAGCAACTGCAACTGCCAATAGGCCGTGTATCAACAGTAAAGACATAGTATCGGTAAAGCTTTTTAGGCTATGGGATGGGCAGATGGCATAATAGAACTTAATCTATCTATGAAGCTGAAATGCAACATACTAGCAATAAGAGATGATTTTGTTATGAAAATAAGTACTTAGGTATATCAAGCCATTTCTTTGTGAAGATTTTCGAAGCAACATAAGGAATTAAGGGTGCAAATCTTTAGAGAAAGCAAGTAGATTAATGCTCAAGACATGGAGTTTTGTTCCAATTTAATCTTATTCCTTGTAGGGCTATCCGGGGTGGCGAGGGCTATGAAGCGCGGGTGGAGCGTGGCCTCGCGAGGGCGGGGCTCCGGTGTCACAAAGACGCTGGGGCTTCGCCGAAGCGCCGCCATGACCGGGGGGGGTTTGGGTGGCGGACCGCTAGCACGCCGCCGTCGCCCCTGCGTCGCCCGGTCGCGCTCGCAGCCCGGTGCATCGCGGTGTGGGGGTGGTGGTGGGGGGTGGGGAGAGAGAGAAAGGGACGGCGAGGACGGAAGAGTGATTTATCTAAAGATCAAGGGTTTTTTGCAAAATGCCCTGTGCCTAGCCCGATGTGGGCCGCCCATCCGCCCGATCGACGGCCGGAAAAATGGCCGACGCGGGTTTGGCCGCCCGCTTTTTGGTGCAGAATTCGCGGGGAGAAGATTGATCGCTGGTTTGGAGGCCACAATGCGGTGCTCCATGAGATGTAGTGGCGTTGGATGCCCTCCTTCGCGAATAGGCGGTGAATCGCCGACGGTGAACTCCCGCCGTTGTTCGTGTGTGGTGCACCGCCTGCCGGGCCGCCGGAGAGGCCGGGCGCCGCGGGTCGGGGGTGGCGACTGGGGGCGATGAAGCCGCCCGCGAGCGGGCTCGCCGAGGGGCGGGGCCCGGTGGTCGCCCGCCGCGGAGCGCCGCCATGACCGGGAGGGGTTTGGGTGGCGAAGCACGCGAGCCGCCGTGCCGCCTCGCCGGTGGTGGGGGGGTGGGGGTGGTGGGGGTGGGGAGAGAGAAAGGACGGCGAGGACGGAAGAGTGATTTATCTAAAGATCAAGGGTTTTTTTTTTGCAAAAACGCCCGTGCCTAGCCCGATGTGGGCCGGGCCCATCCGCCCGATCGGATGGTCGTGAAAATCCGTCAACGTGGCCACGCTGGCTGGCCCGCTTTTGGTGCAGAATTCGTAGGGAGAAGATTGGATCAGTGGTTTGGAGGCCACAACGCGGTGCTCCGATGAGATGTAGTGGCGCTGGATGCCCTCCTCCGCGCAGTAGGCGGTGAATCGCCGATGGTGAACTCTCGCCCGTTGTTCGTGTGCAGGGTGCACAGCTTCTTGCCGCTCCGCTTCTCCACTCGCGCCTGCAGGAGCTTGATGGTGTTCGTGGCCATGTCTTTCGTCGTCAGAAGCACCATCCACATGTACTGTGTGGCATCATCGACCAACAGCAGGAAGTAGCGCTTGCCACCGGGAGTCGCCGGCGTGATCGCAATGATCGCCGTGGACGAGCTCCAGCGGGTCACGCGGTACTGGGCCTCTTACGGGAACAGAGCTTGGCGGTGCTTGGTTATGACGCACGTGTCACAGAATTGCCCGACGTGCTTGATCGTCGTCAGCCCACACGCCATATCTTCCTTGGACAGCCGGTGCAGCGTGTCGAAGTGGAGGTGGTCGTAGCACTCATGCCAGCGCCATGCGCGCGGTGAGGCAGAGCGGCTTGGCAGTGCCGATGTGGAGGATGTAGAGTTGGTTCGCGCTCCACCGGACCACGACGGAGTTCATCCTCAACCACACGCTCACCAAGGCCCTGAAGGGCAAGACGCCATTCGAGGGTTGGCGTGGACACAAGCCAAATGTCTCCTTCCTAAGGACATTTGGCTACATTGGTCATGTCAAGAACATGAAGCCCCACCTCGGCAAGCTGGATGATAGAAGCACACCCTTGGTGTTTTTGGGCCACGAGGACAACGACGTTCGCGGTGGCGGAGCAGGATGCCAACTGAAGGCGGGCTATGCTGGAGGAGATGCGGTCCATTGAGGACAACAATACATGGGAGCTTGCCGATCCGCCGATAGGATGCCGGCCGATTGGCCTCAAGTGGGTCTACAAGGTGAAGCGGGATGAGCACGGTGCCATTGTCAAGTACAAGGCCCGATTGTTAGAATGTGCACCCATCGGGCTGGCCTTGGCCTGGCCCTAAGACTACTAGGCTGGCTGCCTTAGGGACTAAGATTAGATAGATGGCAGGTTAGGCAAGGATCACCGTTGATTGGGTGTTGCTATAAACCCTAGGGATCCTTGCCTATATATGTAACCTATATTTACCGTCATCAATCAATCAATTACCATGTGCCTAATCTCTTTCATGGTATCACACGCCTAGGTTAGACACGCAATTTCCGCTGGCCCGCGCCTCCAAGGCCGAAGAGGCCGCAGTCACGGCCAGGGAACACGAGTCCGCCTCTCAACGCAAGCGCGAGGCCCTCGCCCGAGCGGCCAAGGAACGTGTAGCTGCTGCAGCCGCCTCTGCCCCGGAACCATCCAGTGGTGGTGGTGCGCCTGGAGGTAGCCCTCCTGATCTTTGTGTCGCCATGCTACATCACGAGGCGGTCACCCTGCTCCAGCTGCACTCCCAGGCCGTCGCGGTCAGCAACATCCGCAACCACGTTACCACCATCCTCGACGTTGACTCCAGCAACTACAATCGATAGCGCGATTCAACGCAGCTCCAGAAGAGGCAAAAGCTCAACGCAGCTCAAAGTGAAACTCCCCCTCAAAAAATGCTATGAAAGAAAAGGGATGCAAAATGCAGAAGCTTCAAGAGCATAGCAATCAGAGTGAAAAGATGCTCTAGATAGTGCTCTGTATAGCAACAAATACAAGTGCTAGCAAATGCTCAAACTGATCAAGTGAAACGAAATATGAAGTTAAGCACTTTTGTTCAATTTTAAGCAATTTAAAACAAGGTTCACCACTAAAAGTAGCGCATAGCAGGTATAAGCAGGAAATCAACCTAGTGCTAACAAGTGTATGCAAGGTGAACTACCCCAAGCAAGCGGCCACACATCATGTCAAAGACAAACCTAACACTTGTGTTCTCATTAAATTTTAATTTTATCGGAGTTCGCAGCTTATTAACACAAGAATTAGTCAAAAACATGCGTGTCCGAGAGGTTATCGATCTTTTTGTCGGCTTTAGTTCGCAACCATGCCAAGCCATAAGCTTAAGACAATGATTTAGGGCATCCACTACAAGGCTCAAGTTCATCCTAAGTGCAATAGGAAGCTGTCTCGATACCTTGACGGGGGAAAGTATACGAGAGGTTATCGATCTTTGTCGGCTTTAGTTCACAACCATGCCAAGCCATAAGCTTAAGACAATGATTTATTGCATCCACTACAAGGCTCAAGTTCATCCTAAGTGCAATAGGAAGCCGTCTCGATACCTTGAAGTGGGGACAAGATACGAGAGGTTATCGATCTTTCGTCGGCTTTAGTTCGCAACCATGCCAAGCCATAAGCTTAAGACAATGATTTAGGGCATCCACTACAAGGCTCAAGTTCATCCTAAGTGCAATAGGAAGCCGTCTCGATACCTTGACGTGGGACATTATAGACCCGTCTCGATCTTTTCTCGTCACTTAACTTGGATGTCAAATTTTATCACAAGTTTATTAGGATTTGTCCAAGCAAGTGAATGGCTCAAAACATGAGACGTAGCAACCTAGCATATAAATGATAGCAACAGGAATCTCAACATATCCTACACATGCTATTTGCAATCTCAGTGGTGAATATTTTTCAAGTCTAACAATAATTAAGCATGTTAACATATTATAAAACAAGCTTAGCTCATAACATGTATCAAGTGATCAAAGAGGGCCTAAGCTGGAAGCACTATCTCACAGAACATACCATAGAGAGCATAATTTTATTCTAACAGCTATAATCATGAAGCTCAAATATGCTCTATCATACATGATGCTATGAAATGCAATATGATACGAAATCAAAAGCGAAACTAAACTCCAAAGAAAATCAAAACCATGGTCAGAAGAAACAATGACATCTCTTGCCACCAAATCTGCTACCTCATCAATGTTGCTAACCCACAGCTACAAGAACTATGCTTGATAATTTATTTAAGAAAATTAGTGACATGATGCAATCAACAATATGAACCACATCTATTCCAAAATATTCCACATGACGCAAGCAGTACAATGCCACAATTTTGTTAAAAGGGAGATGTATACTTACTTACCCTTAGCACATTTGTACGTATCCATCATCTACATTGTTGCCCAGCCTTCCCAATGGAAGAAGAAATTACCTGATGTGAAACCTGTTAGAATGAGGCCAACCACCAACCAAATGTATTGCTAGGCCCAAAGGGGCAGTTATACAATGTAAAATGTGCAGAGAAGCCCTCCAAGTAGAGGGGAAATTGTAGAAACAAAAAGAGCAATTGTCAGACTTTGATGCTTACGTTTGTCTTGCATGTCTTTATCCAACTTCTGCAAATCATTTCCAGTGAAGTGAGTGCCCTCCATCACCTCCTTAGCCCATTCACGACACCTTTTGGGCTCTTCATCATCAGCAAAAATATTCACTGGTTTCTTAATCACTTCATGGCTACGCAAAGCAGACTTCTCTTTCAGGATGGACCTCTCATTGCAGGTGTTAGACACATCCTGAAGAGGATGCCTCTCTTTCAGGTTGGACCTCTCTTTGAGGTTGTTGGACACATCATGAAGTGCAGGCCTTTCTTTCAAGGTGGACCTCTCTTTGATGGTGGATCTGTTCTTTAAAGCAGTGCCTTTAGGAATGTTAGACACATCCTGAAGAGCCTTCCTCTCAGGTTTTGCTGATGATTTCAGTGGTTTGGCACTTGGTGCATCAACCCTGTTTTCTGAAAATGTGGATCAAACAAGTCAGTTATATGTTTCATGAAACTTCCTAATCACAAAACAGTTTCCAGGGAAAACAATCTCACCTTTATGTATCTGCATGTTCTCATTAACCAAAACAGCTATTGTAGCTGGGAAAGCCATGACCAGACAGAAAGGCATTTTTCTCTACCTCGATGAAAACCTGACTGGAGTTCAATTGATTGGTAAGGAGGAGATACTCGGAATATAAAAATACTAAACAACAACTTCCCTACAGTATCAAGATGTACAAAAAGTCAAAACTGAAAAAAAAGATTTTGAAATGTGCTATGTAGATGGTAATTTAAGACAGACTGGACATCTCGACCGAACTAACTAACAGGAAAGGCAGAACTGCTGCAGAGTTGCATTACATCTTATAGAGATAGATTCTGAAATTTGATGTAGCAAAAGTATACACCTGGTGGCTGATGGCAGAGCAATCTATCTAACACAGATTATATAATAGCACTTCCCATGGGGAAGCCTCAAGGGTAACATCAATGAGCTTAGACCAGCGGCAGCCTCTAGTCTAGATTAGTTGAAACTCTAGCCCAAGGACATCAAAACTCACATCTCGTCTAGAAATTCAGGCAATAATTCAGGCAATATCGCAACGAAACTTTGCATAAACAGCCTATAACAAACTAACAACGGAAGGATTTCCTTTTGGCTTCCCTAACTGTTACGGGGGCTCTTTGCCCCACGGTTTCAGGGAAAAAAAAACTGTCATAGGATTAGAAGATACAGGATGCGCTCGCTATTTCGCAAGGTAGGAGTTGTGGCGTTACCGGCGGCCGGCAGCTCCTCGGAGGATTTGGGGGCGGCGAGAGAAGCATCCGCTCTGAGCTCTTGGAAATCACATGAAACGCCGCCGGGAGCTGCGCTCGCCTCTGCTCGCCAAAGCGACTCCAACGTGGCCAGCGTCGGCGAGGACGAGGCGACGGAAGACGACGAGGCCGGGTTGGACGGCAGCACGGATGGCAGCACGGATAAGCTGGTGGCGTCGGGGCAGGCTCCCGCGGCAGGAAAGAGCCGGGTGGCCGCGGCGGCATGGGCCCGCAGAGGAGCGAGGAGGTCGACCGCGCGGCCTCGCTGGGGAGGGAAGGAGCTGCTCCGGCTGCGCGCCCGCGGCGGAGCTCGTGAGTCGGAGGAACAAGGCGCCGGCGCCCGAGTCCGGGACGCCATCCACTCGCACGAGTCCGGGACGCCAGAGGAGCTCGGCGCCGTCGCTGGCGCTCGGATCCACGCGTCGGCCAGCGAGGGAGGCGTGGCGGCCGGCGCCGGTGTCGATTTGGAGGCGGACTTGATGGGCGGCGCCTTGGCCGGCGCGGACGCCGCAGCGCGCTGCAGGAAGCTCAGGCCGCCTCTGCGGCGGACGGGGCAACACGGGTAGGACGGGGCGAGCCGGTCGGCCTCGTCCGCGGTGTCGAGCGGAGGAGGCGCAGGTTGTCCGGCGGCGGAGGCACGGGGAAAGGATAGGAAGAGGAAAGGAAACGGGTGCCTACTGCCTTCCTTTCCTGCGCCGATCTCTTTCCTATTCCTATTCCTGTGTTTCACCGGCGAGCCAAAGAGGCAACGGTCGGATTTTCGGTCGGTGAAACAGCATGTGAGTTCTTTGGGCCTCGGGTAGACAGAGGGAGGGAGAGGACGGCCCACGGGCCCGGACAATGAATCGGCCTCGATCCATCTATCCAAGGAAAAAAAATCTCTGTCATCTACTCATCCCACTCAACTTTTATGTCTGATTATTTATCCGTCGCACTTCTAAGATCAGACTTCTAGACTTCCTGAATTTTGAAACCATCTGATTTATCTTCTTGAATATATATATAATATAGTTTTTAAAGTGACTTTAGCTAACATGACACCACATTAGCCATCCAACATGACGTCATGTCAGTCACAAGAAAGATAAATCGGACTTTCGTAATAGTTCAAGGAGATTAATTAAACTTTATAAAAAATTAGAAATAATTTATCAAAATTGTTATCTCAATATTTCTAAAATGATGCTCTATATTATAGTTCCTAGCTCAACAAACATAACCCATGACTATCTCTATTTAGACTCATATTTTCTATTTATTTTCTATACATCCTAGTCATCTCATTTACAACACTTTCTTTCCCGCACTCATCTCTCCTTTATATTTCTATACTCTATACCAACTACCATCAGTGGATCTCATTTGTAATTTTATCTAAATATATCTATGCGAGATGTAGTTTTAAAGGATTCATTGAAAAGAATTCCATGATATGATCGAATTTAATTTGGTTTTTTGGTTTACGAAAGTTATAATATTTTTTTAGTAACTTAAAATAGTAGGGCCTCCCGTTATAATTTGTCCATGAGATCCCATATAATTTGTTCAGATTTTACTTAGCATATTCGGATATAACATCTTTTCATCAATACTTTTTCTTTGTAGAGAGTGTTTCATTCCTGGTTTGTTTACCTCAAGTTGGCATGGAATTCAGTAAATCTAAATGAGGCATGGATGTTTAGTTGTAAAATGTTCGATTTGTGTGTAATTTTTATTCTCATTTATTGAAAGGCACAAGAAACTACAAAATTGGCACAAGAAAAACTACAATAGTACAGGATATGCCTCCTAGCACTTCATGGCTCAACGAAGGGATGACTGAATCATACTCAACTATCAATTTTTCTCTGAACTATTGATGGTAATATTTTAAAATTTGATGATTTTTTCATGTTTAGAAAGTGTTAAAGAGAGTTTAATACTCTTGTTCTTTTTTATTTTGCAGAGAGAAAGCATTTGTGATCTTAATGCCGATTTCGATGATAAGAGGGGTGGTTTTCTGAGCTTTTGGTCTGCTGGTGAATTGTAAACAGCCAGGATCCATTTTGTGCAGCTTCATATGCACTTGATACTACAAAGCAGTAGTACAAGGATCTCTATATTGTAGCATAATATATCGTGCAAGGATATCTCTATATTGTAGCATAATATATAGTATAGTACAAGGACATCTCTATATTGTAGCATAATATATATAGTGCACTGACATCAGCAATGCCTTTCTTATCATTCAGAACCAATATATTCAGTGCTAATGGGGGAACATTCATGCACTTGATACTAGATGCAGCAATACAAGGGCATCTTTATGTAGTCTCTGAACTTTCAAAATCCAACAATGCCTTTTCTGTATTGCTAGCACCTGCACACATTTACATGATACAACGCAAGCACAATGTACAACACAGAATACTTCCACTCTCTGCTAGCAGCATGCTGAAGATGAACTTGAACTTTCCACTCTCTGCTAGCAGCATGCTGAAGATTTAACTTGAACTTGTTACAGTAGGCACTCGGCGGGTACAGGGGCACCGGCGTGATGTAGGAGCTCCAGGGAGGGGCAGGGGCTTCAGTGTGGGGCAGGGGCAGGGTTCCGGCGTGGCGGGCCTGTGCTCCGGCGACGGCGGGGCTTCAGCGCTGCTGGCGCACGGCAGGCTGGTGCTCCGGCGGGGCATGTCCGGCGGCGGGGGCGGGGATCCAGCGTGGCAGGCAGGTGCTCCGGCGACGGGCGGTCCAGTCACGGGCGGGGGCTTCGGCGCTGACAGCGGCGCCCCATGGCTGGGGATATTCGTGAGCTCTGTTTCGTGTGCTCTTGTGGACTGATGGGCTTCGATGGCTGGATTACCGCGTGGCAGTACTAGTTGGATGGTCTCTCGCTTTCTGCCGTTCGATGCGAACGGACGTTCTGATTTGGCCGACTGCAGCAGCCACGTCGCACATGGTAAGTCAGCCGATCCGATTCCTTCCCGTAGGCGCTATTTATTGCTGGAAATTTGGCGCAGGGACGCCAGTACAACAGGTCATCCTATAGGTCGTAGCCCGTTGCAGGTTTTTTTTACTACGATAAAAGCCTAGCTGGATGGGTAGTGGGATTGATGGAGGAGCTGGTGACTAGATTAACTAGCCCAACACTACTACACAAAAAGATTAACCAAGATCGGCGAAAGAGATTAACCAAGGAATTTTAGCCAACCACCTCGGATCACGCTTAATCGTAAAAAAAAATAATAAAAGCAAAACCCGCGGATAAGCCTACACCAAGCCCATCCACGCACCCGCCGAGCCCATCCATGGGTTGTTGTTGTCGCCTTGGCTCACCCCATTGACTACTTCTCGCTACTTTCTTCCGGTTTTGAGGGCGTCAAACTGGCTTGGATCCGATCGCTCATTGCGGATCGGCCTGCGACACGGATCCGGCCTCCTTGCTCGCCATCTTTATCGGATGCGAGAGAGGGAGAGGTGAGGGGCATACCGAGGGGAGGGAGTGAGGCCGCACCGCAAGCAACGGCGCTGTGCGCACGCATCCACCACCACGTGAGGACACGGGGTGGG